>OZ018310.1:18429551-18954122 GCA_963969455.1 Arge pagana
CTTGTCTCTCTCTCTCTCTCCACCCTGATGACTCGCATTTGATGTAGATTTCGCAGGCAATTTGGTATCATTTACGGATTGCTCGTCGCGGCGATGGTTACAAATCGTGTTCCGGTCGCGACTCCGGATACTGAGAACGATCGTAGAAATACGGTTGAGAACGAAATGACTAATCGTCGCGGAGCAATGATAAAAGAAAGAAAGAAGGGAAAAAAAGGAGACGAAAGCTTCCCCGATAAGACGGCGCGGAGAGAGATGTAGAGTTGGATGATCGAAGCTGTTAATTCCCACGGCGATTCATCCCGGTCTTGTGTAAATCGCGGCTGGTCTACGTTAACGCTTCCACATGTTAAACAATTCAATACCAGTTGACACGTCGCGTATGACGCATTAGTGCTGAACGTACAGTCCTTGAGAGAACCGCATCTAGTTATCTAGTTTTGTCGGACATCCACACGGAGGCGTCCACGACCGTAGGGATATCACGAAACATCCGGGGGAAGAAGCGTGAAACTCGAAAAATTCGACACCTTCGCACAGGTACGCGACGGTGTGACAATCATTATCATCCACTTTTCCTACTCGTAGTGTTTTTTTCCTAATTTTTCTCTTTTTTACCGTTTCTTCGTCTTCCCCCCTCGGTCGATATTATTAGCGGCTATGACTAACTCCGCGGACGCTGGTCCCGCGTGTAGGTGTTCAGTGACAAAAAGCGAAACACGAGGTATACGTACGAGTTCGCCGGTGACGCGTTGTTGGTGTATAGCTGGCTTAGCTCGCTGGCAGCTCGGTAGGAAGTGGGGGGCCTAATGACTCATCCGCTGTGACCCAGGCCAGACCATACAAGTTACAGGTCAGGATAAGACGCATTTAGCCCACATTTCTTGTCTTGCTTTACTTTCAAGTTATTTTTACGGAGATAAGTTGATCATTTAACACGGGCAACTGGCTACATCACCGTATTGCCCGTGCAAGGAACTCTCTTCGCGTTGGATTTTCGAGTGGCGCGTCGCCGCGTCACTCTCTTTCGATCTGTTTGTTCCCTCTCTCTCTTTCTCTCTCTCTCCCCCTTCCCGGAATCTCAAAATGTCATCAGGATTTTCTCGCAGGTGTTAACCTTGCGCTCGAGGAATCGTTGAACCACCGCGCGTTTCCACCCAATCGTTTTTCAATTACGTGCTCGTAGCGCGAATCGTAGATACATACATAAAGCGGTAACCACGCGGCTATTATCGGGAACCCAAACGATAGGTAGAGATTTTGAAAACCAACGGTTACGCCTTAACCCGGAACATTTTGCGGAATTGTGTAATCGTACCTTGTAATGTCCAATCGTGACCGTATGGAATACGACGACAAATATTATTCTTGTAACGCCAGGACTACGACGACTAACTGGAAATCAAAACAATGACGCATCCAACCGAACAAATCGATAGGATGTTGGATAAGAATAGTAACAGTAATGGTAATACCAACGATTTCAGCCAAATTTCCTGATACACACTCGCAATCGAGGCTGAATGCAAATATCGAGAAAATAGTAATTATTTTCCACTTTGCAGGTAGTAAAATCATTTAAGAAATGTAAATTCGCGTTGATAATAATTATCAACATCAAAGTGGCACTCGCGAACGAGTGCAACGTATTTGTCACGTATCTTCCATTTCCATTGGATCTCGTTCCTCCCAACTCCGCGTTTGCCAGATACGTATGCTCATTTTTAGACCGATGTTCCGCGGATTAACCGACCGACGCTTTTTCCGTACAATGACACATTCTTTCGGACCATAACACGTGCGCGAGAAGATTACTTTTGGCATTTGTTTAGATTTATTCCGGGCGAGAAACGTTCGGGATATAGGTCGCGAAACGAGCAGGGATTAATCGTGAAAATTCTTTTTGAATGGCAGGTGGACACAAGACGTTTCATAGGAGGCATCAAGGACTATGCGAAGACACGCTTCTGCCGCCCAACTCTGCCGGCGCTGACGAGCCGTCGAATGTCAGCGGCTGCCCGAGTCCCGGACCGGGATGCCCGACGAAGTTCGGAGGACCTCCTACACCTCAAACTGCTGACATCGATAATCACCCCGCCTCGAGGGTATTGCCGTTCCTCTACCTTGGTAACGGGCGTGATGCGGCCGACCTTCAACTCCTACGCGCACTCGGTGCTACGAGAGTGCTGAATGTCACCTCGCAATTGCCAGGCTATCACGAAGAGCGCGGTATCACGTATCGTCAGATACCCGCCACGGATTCGGGCCACCAAAACTTGAAGCAATACTTCGAGGAAGCCTTTGATTTCATTGGTTAGTAAGAAACTTTACTCCATCTGCGATAATGACTCTGTCATGTACCTACCGCGATCGATCGCGAATCTGTATTCTCGTTCTAATTATAACCATGCCGATACGATTGTCATTGTAAGGCGGCGATTGCTATTTGACATCGACGTCGACCTTTCAAGGATATCTAAATAAGACTTCCATTCATGCTCATTTTTTTACACGAACGAGGTTTGCGAATTCCACAAAGTCACCTACGAATCGATACTGACCGAATCTCTTGTTCGAATCACCGATTCACGGTTTCGAAGGTGATATTTTTATTCGGTGGGATTTACTATTTATACATTCAAAGTTTCGTTGCGCGGAATACGATCAACAGAATTACGTACGAAGAAGGTCGATGCTCGCTAATGAATCATATGTAATTTATGATACGTGATCATCTGATTTATTTATCCGCGGTGACCATCAAATGATGACATATCTCGCTTATACAGTCTGACGCGTTCATCGGCTACAAGGGCTATAAAAACGAATCGAACGGGGTGAAAAAATTCGCGATGCAAAAAAATAATAAAAATTTCATTTGTACGTGTGACGGTACAAATTTACCCTTTACATCAATTCCTTCTATGCGCAAGACCGTCTTAGGGTTTTCGCAGCATCGCGGTTACAAATTATAGATTTTTTTCTCTACTTACAAGAACATCGGCTTCAGAAGAATAAGTTTACTTGTCGCCAAAACAAAATACAAGGTGTAAAGAATACACGAACATGCTTTGGAGAGTACCCATTACAGAATACTCCCAACTCCATAAGGAGAAATTATGTTCGTCTGCATTTTTTTCGCGCAGTTGTATTATTCTAATTTTTTTCTAAATTTCCGCTGGCAGGAAAATAATTCGGGAAAATATCATTCGTACTGTGGGGATGAATTGGTAAATTGTTTTTAAACAACATCGTCGCAGGTAATGTTACAAACCGTCAAGATCGCGCTGTTTTTCCAAGAAGTAGATAGATGGTTCCTTAAATAGCATTGAACGCCGGGTATATTGTGATTTCACGCAAATACGTAAGGTCGACGTATACCGATGGTTACCACGGCGACGAGTCCTTTCGTGAGTCACAGTCTCTTTGTCCAACCGCAATTGGAAGCAAAAATGATAGGATATTTTTTCAGAGACGTACGCGAGCGCAAAATTCCGTCCGTTGATCCAATATCCCACGCCGCTGGAAAGCTCATTAGACAGCTAACAATAACTTGCACTTGATGCAAGCCGGTGAAACAGTCACCCAGTTATTTCGAGTTTGATTCGGGGGTAGCGGATACCGCGCCTGCGTTCGTGGCCGCAAATTTTCCGCCACATTTTCAAAGCGGAAGGCGTTGTTAGCCCGCTATTTTTCCTACCCGTGAAATCTGCTGTGTAAAAAATATCACAAAATATACGAATCGAATGCGACGATTTTGAGCTTTGATTTCGGAAATTTGAAAAAAAATTGGGAAATTATTATTTGCGGTGGAATAAAACGCGTTGTAATTTTTGTTGGCATTGTTAAATCTTTGTCGTAAAAATATTTTACCGGTAGCATGAGTCGTAAATAGATATAACGTTATTAGTCATGATGATACGTTGAAAATATTTGGCGAGACATGTTTGGAAAGTTTCGGTGATATTCGCGCTCGGATGTTTCTAAATCTACGTGATAGAATCTGCGCGCAGAACTGCGTGGAATATTCAAACATTTTCTAGACGCTTGGGAAATATTTCAGTGGTATTCCGTGATGCGTGAGTCATCATAGTACGCGTCATTCTCGTACGCACGCGCGTTACCGTACGCGTACGCGAACAAGTGTGATACGCGCGCGTTCTCGTGGCTGCTTTCTCGTCCGTGAGCTAAATCATTCGACGGTATCTCGAATAATCGTGTGGTTGTGAGAAATCGACCGAGGAAACTATTCCTCTCGCATCAGAAAATCGCATCGACGAACTCGTCCTCTCGCCGAATACCCGCGTCTCGTTTATGCGCACGCGTATTATGCCGCGCTGTACACACCTTTGCGAATCGAATGGGGCAAGCTGCAGCGGTTCCTCGTGCCGTTGGCGCTGAAACAGCAGGTGCTAATCTGCTGTCGATTTTCATTACGCTACAAAAAATACCATCGAAATTTTCCGCGCAATTGTCTAACGACTAGCCAACAATGCGAACGATTCAGCAACGCGCGAAAAATGTATATAAAATGTAAACATTCCTTTCTCGAATCTATGGTGATAGCAAGTCGGTGTAAAAACATTGATTTCCGAACGGGTTTCCCGCTTACGCTTTTATAATTCTACCACGACACATGCCGCAGTATTTTAACTGCATTTTTCGCAAACCGCGTCAATTCCATTTGCATGAATTGGCAAACATCCGCTTTCTAAACGACTTTTGTAATTCACTCATCGCTCATTTTTTCAGAAAATGTACGTATTCGCGAGACAAGGGAAAACCGCACGCAGATTTCCCGTTTTAAACGATACTGACACAAAATTTACTTTATTATTATATCGGATCTTCGGATTTCCGGTCGCGCATATTATTTACTACCGAATTCTCGATATTCGAACTACTGGAATTTCTCAGAACTTCTTTACTGCGTAAGACAAATAGTCTGCCTCGTGGGAACGTGAAAATATTTCATTGGATAACTACCTACGATTCGATACAGATTCCTTTACAGATTGTGACAATAGATAGATAGATAGATAGTCTCTAGTGTTCCTTGCAAATACCACTCTCAGTTTGCTACAATGACGGACACATTTTTATGAGAGTATCGACGACCTGGCAACACATTTTTGGTAACTCCAGTGAAATTGGGCACCATTTTCCTTTTTATTTCCCAAAGTTGCCATTCGCAAATTCGTACCTACTGTTTGCTGGGTGCACGCAGCGACGAATTCCTATACAGTCACGCGTGCGTTCCCGTTTGAAGATCCAACGACCGTCGTGTACCACTACGATGACAAGACAGATACATCATGATGCGTGCGCCCAACTTTTTTCCGCTCTATCGAAATCGAGGATACGCGAGTGAACGTGGGGGGAGTCGTGTACGAGCTCGTTGAAAATTCGAGGCTGGTGGTACAGCAAAACGTGCGAAAAGATCTGACCAGCCAACCATGTTTGTTGGTTACTTCTGCACCAACTTTTGTTCGAATCGTGGCTTTGTGAAGCCGATCGTTTCCGCGATAGCCAAACACACGTATAGACGCGTTCACGTGCGTATAAAATACGTGCTCGTTGACGCATACGATAGGACCTTGGAGCGGAGCGGGACGAAGCCTTGAAGGACCGGCAGTTAGGCGGGGCAGAAACAGGGAACGACGAGCCGAGAAGGGACAGCATAGCTGGAGAGACAGAGAGCGAGAGAGCCGCTCACCATGTGAGTCAGTTTTGTGAATGGCATCGGGTGCACGCTTACTTCGCTCTTTGTCACTTCCTCTCTCGCTCTCTTGCTCCTCAATTCCCCGCTGATGTATACACGGTGTGTGCTCTCTCGCTTCCCTCGTCCGAGCACGATGAATGGCTCGCAGGAAACGCGTGGTTATACTCAACTTCCGTCGACTGCTCGCACCAATCAGCCCGTTGGTACAGTTATCATCGGGGAAGAGTTTTTTCTTTACCGTCGTTTCATTCGATTACCAGACTGTCATTCATTGCGAACAAAGAAAAAAAAACGCGCCGAGTATAAAATCTCCCTTTTTCCCGCAACGATACGATTCTCGGTTCGCGGTACACGCAGCATCGCGCCAAGATAATGAATCCAATGTTCTTGAATATCTTATTCATTCCGCAGCGGTTCCGCCAAATCTGACGCTCGAGTGCCTCGAGGCGTCGTTTTAATCAAACTTGCCAAACCGTGTGACGAAGGATAAAACTTTATAATAAATCCGCGGGTTCGTCGTCACGTATTATTCGGCACGAATGCTTCCTGCTCAACGTAGAAGCATCTTATCTCCTCTATTCTCCGTCTTTGTTCCGTAGCCAGTCAGCTCGCTGTAACGACAGAGTCGCTCTCTCGCTATTTAACAAGATCAACGTGACATTGAATACTAATGAGGATCTCGACGCGCGACAGTAGGAACTAATTTATGACTAATGTCTCTATATCTCTATGTATTCATCGAAGTGAAACGTCTGATAAGCCTTTCGACCCCGCTGGGTCGACCGACCAAGTGGAATGTCACTTGAGACACTTGATTCTAGTCGTCTCACCACGACAGAATATCGCGAGGATCAAACCAATTGTCCAAATTTAATCTACCCTTCCTCACGGTTCTATTTTCGAAAACCGATGTAAAACAATTGAAACGAGTACCCAGTTTTCAGAAAATAACACCGCGATCCTCGAAAATAATTGACGTTGAAGAATAAGTCGAAAAATAACCTCTTGAAAAATGAATTAACGAAGTTGGATTTTCTATTACAATTGGATGTTACATCGCTTGCGAATAGGGGATGACGCGAGAGCATCCCCCCGCCTAGTAGCGCGGAGTACAAAGGATCTTTGCCGACCTATCGCGTGGCGACACCTGCAGCTTTCCGATAATAATTAGCGGGCAGAGTGATCCGATGTGGTGGAGAATTATTTGCACAAATCGAATCGCTGCCTGTTACGGTTAATAGATTCGAAATAGAGTGACGCATGGTAAATATGACGCCACTTTCGGATGGAGTCGCACAAGCGTTACGTTGTTAGGGGTTCCCGAGCCTCGCGCGATGGGCAATAGAAGATGAACCGCGCATTTGGATTTATCAGCCGATTTATTTTAATGCCTTCGCAGTATAGACTGGCAATGAAAATGTGTGAGAGATTCGGTAGAAACCGCCACAGCTGAACTCGTTGTTCCGGCAGCGTTGAGCGCAAGGAAAGATAGTGCGGGACAAATATTCTTGGGAAAAACAGGTCGAGGAAAATAATTCTGTACAGAGTTTATTACGCGCCGCAGGTTTGGTGCGTCAACGACGTGGATAAAAATATACGTCTTGTTTTGAAAAACCTTGGTTGTTGTGGGCCTGCTGTCTTCCGTCGAAGCTTGATGAAATTAACTTTCGAAATATTATGAGCTTAGCTTTGATGATGCGGAGGTTGGCCTTCCAATCTATATCCAGTCTTTTTATCTCCCTATCCGTTCCTCGATGTATTCGGAACATTTATGACGCGACATCGCGGAAATCAAGAGTTTAACCTTCTCGTCCGAAGGCCTGGAGGAAAAAACAAAATTCAACGACTGATATTACAACTTGAATATTCCTTCCGCGACTTGACAGAAAAGGCACAGGAAACGGTACGAAGCACGAGTGAGATCGTTATTATTTAGTAAGGCCAAGCCGAAACAGATACGAGATTTAACGAAGTCGGTTGAAAATACGAAAATAGATCGCGTGTGTTTTGAACTTGATCAATTCAGCAGTTATAGACGTACTAAGCGTGAACTTATCATGTTACTTCGGGTGTTAATTGTATTTTTGTGTAGGGTCGGCTGAGAGATTAATATTTCTCAAATACACCTACTCGACGAAAATGCTCGGAGCTACTATCATTACTATTTGATAAACGCGAGTGATCTTTTTTTTTTTTTACTTCCGGGTTGCATAAGCCTCTCGCGTGTTTCTCATATGATGCGAGTGTTACGTTTCATACAATCTTCTCCGTGGTACTTGAAATTCGTAATTTGAACAACCCTTCGTGCAACGAAAGCGAACATTAACATTCTTCGATGAACGCTTTCGTCTGTGCGACACAGATCCGTGTTCCACAAAAATCTGCTCACATACGGAGTTCCGTAAAGTATCATTCTGGCTGACTTCGCGGATAGACAATTGTGCATGGGCACAAGTTTTCAATTCCCAGATTTGTGGCTGGACTGGACTTTATCGTGGAATGATGATTTGTGGCGGCGGAGATCCACGAACCAATGCCGGAAGATATGCCTGGGCTATTTGCGCGCAAAACTTGTTTCATTGAAGCTATACGCGGAAAGATGACTAGCTACGCGATTATTCGGAGAATTTATATCTTCGTTATTACGCGTTTCCCCGAACACGTGACATTTTGTCAACAGCTACGAGCAGTTCTGGAATCTTGGATGAAACACGCACATCGCGTTGTCCTCGTTCAGAACCGTGTTTCCCTACGTTTCCCGCATCTTCTCGAAAAATACCTCGCGTATGCAAAGTTACCGCGCTGTTCGGAAAAACAAATTCTGCTTTGGTCTCTAAATCAGTCAAGAACTCTGCATTGGCACGACACGTGCCACTAGAACTCTGATAAAAATTTGTTCGTTTCGAAAAGTGCTCTGCCAAGTCGGCACACGCGAACGACTAAGTGAGTAAGTTACGCAAGTGTTCCGTGGAAAATGAGGATTTTTCGAGCATCTTAGTCGAATTCTGAAACGAAGAGTTTTCATAGAATATAACAACGAGAAATTCTCTACCGTTTTCAGACTATTGTCCGATTTGGGCACAATTTTAACCGGATTATCCGGTTGCACCCACGAACTATGGAGACCGTTTCTACGCTACTTTCCGTTTCTCGGGGGCGAGATTTGGACAAAAAAAATTCGTCCGTTTTTAGCATTTTTGGATTGTGCCAAGGTGTAGAAAAGCGAAGCAGTCGCGGCATCTATTTATAAGACAAATAAACTGCGTAGCACTGATGAAAATGCCATGTGGCCTGCATTATGTGCCCGAAAGGTCTCTATCCATTGGGCTACGTTTTATATAGAGGATGCTGGCACCGATGCAGCCAAAGGAGAGGCGGTGACTCATCAATGCGATATGATAGCGTTCCCCCATCGTTACGTAACCCGATCGGTTGCTTAGCTTACTACGCGGCTGCCGTTGGTCCCGTCTGGCTAAGCCTGTTCTACGATAAGTCGCCAGATATTTGCCACGAGTCGCAGTCGTAGTAAAAACACGAGCATGAAATGCGAGTTGAGAAATGATCCACGTGATCCATCCCTATAATAATCGTGGCACGCATCGCAATGGCATTCAACGCCGCGGAGAGCTGCTCCTCTCTTCGGAACGAGAGCGAACTCCAAATTCTGAATTCTGGCAAACTAGTCGACCAGAAACGAGAAATTGTGTTTTCCACTCGGCATCATTATCGCCACATGATTGTACGCTTTCGAGATGCGTCATCTTGAAAACAAAACCTGTTCCATCATCGTTTCGTTGCGATGTTCGCACGGTTCTGTGCGTCAAGACGTATGCAGTAAACAACACAGTTCACGATTCGCCTGCAAATAATTGCCGGCTTACGTAACGAGACGCCCTGAAAGAATCTAACGGATACGCAATATTTATCGAGCGAATACATAAATCTACCGTGCGTTTCGACGATCGCGGGATTTTATTGCTCTGGATAAAACCACCAGGATGCATAAATCACCCATCAACACGGAACTCGATGTTTATGCTCGGACGTTGGATTCGTAATCCTATTATGCGAAGTTAATATGGTTCAGCGGACTGAACCATAACGTTTGTTAAATAACCGTGACCCATCGAACTACTCGAAACCATCGTTGCACAAGTCTCTCTCCACCCGATACCGATCGAGCAGTTGCTGCGTACGTATGTAAATATGTTACGTACATCGCATCTACCCTCCCGCATCTAATAGCTTTGCTTGCATACAAGACGCAACATCGGACGACGCATGTCAGCAGGTATAAATGCGCGTTCCTTCAACTGTTGTACAGAAATCCGCGGAAAGATATATTTTTTTGCGCATCAACTTACCACACGCAATTATGATGTAAGCACGCGACGTTAGTCTCTCTTATTGTATTGACGTTTTTTTCCCTTTGCGATCAACGTTCGGGAAACAGGGAACTTGAAACCGATGAAAATATTGACCAGCAACCAAGTATAAAGCTGCTTCTGTATATAATTTGTAGCTAAGATTGTAAACGCAGGCTGGGAAAAATGTTCTCATGCTACGAAGCATCGTAGCATTGATTATTCGTCATGAAAATATTTGTATATTTGATATGTTATATGATGAGTATGTTGCTGGATAAATTTGTAAGTTGAAAGTCAGGATTCCGCGTTCATTGTCAGTAAATTGTTTGTCCCTCGCGGACTACGCTTACTTCTACACTCAAGTTTCTAGAGAACTAACGCGAAGAGACGAATTTAGATCTGTCTGCTTCATGGTCGTGGTGGAACAAAGTTTTTTAACGGTTCGAAATTTTCTTTGTTTGTTACAGAAGAAGCCCGCCAAGCCGGAAGCAGTGTGCTGGTCCATTGCCAAGCGGGCGTCTCCCGTAGCGCTACGATCGCGATCGCCTACATAATGCGCCACAAGCAGCTCTCGATGGTGGAGGCTTACAAACTGGTGAAGAATGCTCGGCCTATTATCAGTCCAAATCTGAACTTCATGGGACAGCTACTCGAGTTGGAGCAAGGTCTCCGTGCGGCGGGAGGAGTCGGGGCTCCTCAAGAAGATTTGAAGAGTCGTCACCAGTGCAGATGGAGTCATCAACAGAGCAACGAGGAGGTCACCTCTGGATGCAGCGTATGAAACGATCAGCGGCGATGGAACTGCGATACGCGACAATAGCGTCGCGGAAGAAATGACCGAGGTCGGTCGAACACCGATCGTTTTCAACATTGCTATGGCACGACGCCGCGACTGGCGTTGCTGATGGTGGACTCTCGGGTAAACGACGGGGTGACGTGGGTGTTGATAAACGGAACTACTAGAATGCGTGGAAAGCTCGCGGAGTTCAACATATCTCAATGACGTTGCGTATGCAGAACCTCGAGTATGCGAGGAACATGTGCCTTGTTTGTCTCCGAACGGAGAGGCTGATCACAATTATTTATTTTACCGAAAAAGATAATGGCAGCAATGGCGGAACATAAATTATTGAATAGTTTGGTAATACTGATAACGGAATGAGCATGCGTAAAGGAAGAATGTAGATCGGGAATTGCGACCGGACGTAGTTCTCGCTGGTCCCCGCGGGTGAACTTATCCCCGTTGGGAACTGACAGACTTTTGTGGTAGATACCCCAGTGTATCACCAAATATGGGATGACGGCGGAGCCTCGAATTACTATGTATCTGTATGCTCTTCGTCGTATCCTATCGCGTGGTCGATCACCGAGGCTGCGACACGCCGGTGTTTCGAGCGAGGGACACATGCGAAAGAAGTGCGACGAGTTAACGTTTAAGACACGGATGAACACTGCGCTTGAGAACCGTGAGACGTAGAATGGTCCGCAATGCGTGTTGCCTTATTGTTAGTAGTCACCACTTTTTCTCAAACGCATCGGTATCGTGACGCCGCAAATGTGATGCGTGCACAATGACCAAACGAAAATGTAGGTCTAAAAAACTCGAGTGACTCGGAATGACAGTGAATGCGCTGTAGTATATTAGGACAAATAAACTGTTATTGTGTTCTGAAAGAAAAACATTTCCAAATGAAATTTACCAGCACGTTGCCGGTAAGTCCCAGTGATATTTGCGTCGAACAGATTTAGGTTCAGGTTATTTCGAATATCGAGGGCATGTCAACGATCAATTGTCAGTAATAAAACCCGTCGTTTTTCTTCTGTACTACTACAAAACTGTTTTCTTCTCCTTCTTTTCGAGTAGCCGCTCGTTGCTCCACATTCGTACTTCACGACGGGGAACAAACATAACCAAACGAAACAACGAAACAGGAGTAGACGAATGAACTGGCGAACAAACATAAGGTGACGCGGAATGAAAAGGAGTATTGCCGAATAAAATGTGTAAACGAAGCCAATCAGCAGCAGCGTCGTTGTTACAAAACCAGAAATTCGGAGATATTGTATCTGAATTATGTATAGCATATTTAATTGTACGATGAAACTATAGTCATGTGATTTATAAGGTAATATATGCAGATAAGATGATACAGCGTTAGTTGGAGGGTGAAGTAACGAACAAATGAAATCGGACGTACACAAATTTACGAGGAACGGAATGTCGAGTGAAGCATAAAGCTCGAATATTCGTGAATGCTACGGCTGTGCAGGAGAAAACCGCAAATGAGCAGAGGGAAATGACTAAAGGAGGCTGAAGGAGTGTAAATAGATGGCAGGACCCTAATCTAGTCGCTTCTTTTGGTGGGACGTGGTATGCCTACAAGTGTGATACACACGAAAATGTACTAATGTAGATGGTTTTTGGAAAAACAATATGAATTCTACGGACGACGAGGGAAAAAATAGCGCGAGGAGTACGTTTAAACAAATAGACTTGGCGTAAGCCTGGGCACTAAATTGGAGCAACGAATGAGAGTCAATGGAGACACGCAACCGGGAATTAACGAGGTGTCATTCCGTTACCAGACGATATCAAACATAGTTTATTCAGCAGACTCGTTCGACTATCATCTAATTAGAACTCGTTGCGAGGGGAATTTTAATCGTCGTATTCAGGTGTCTGCAATGATATAAAAAGTCTACGAATCAAATTTGCGTTCCGTAACGAAAAAATTACCGAAATTTATTGAACAAATCTCCTCGAATCGTACTCGCGCAAAGATGTGCACCCGGTGATACTCCTGAGCATGATTGCTTGATAGTAAAATGCAAACCAGATTTCTGTCGCGGAAAGACTCACTTGCGTTACGCTACCGATTATTTTGGGGATTAACAATTGATCACTGACTCGCTTTGATTTGCTGCTACAAGGATAATATACGAGTAATGTATCTAAACGTCATTTTTCGAACTCCGGCGCTGCGTGCCCTCCAACGAGGCGTAGCTTCTGGTTTTTGTATATACAACAAAAGTTAGACTATAACGAGTCAAAAAAAGCGTGCGATGCTTAGTATAAAAATATTGACAATCAATAATACCCAGAATTATTTTCTTCGAGAATTCATTTTTGTACGACTGTTTGCAACAAACAACTTGTGATTAAATTCGTTTTACAGTTGTTCTGATAGTTTGATAATTATGTTCGATAGACTGCTGATTCGTACGAAACTCACGAGGTGAAGTAAATTCGCTGGAGGAAAGATTCACAGGCAGTGTGCCTAAACAGAAGTGAAATCGTCGTACGGCGTGTGGATTGTATAGTTGTGACAATGTTAGCTGTAAAGAAGCTGTCAGTTACGTGCGAAAGTTTGCGAGTAAAGGAGAGAATTTACCGGAGTATGATCATAATGAGATTAAATGATCCAAAATGTTGGTAAGAAATTCTTACTAAGAATAGCGAGATATTGTACAAAAGTGACCTTGCGCTTAACGATAGCTTGTATCAATTCGGGTAAGTATTGAAAGGTGAAGCCCGATACTACCCTTTGTTTCCCATTGCTGGGACTAGAACGATTACGAGAGATTTTTCGCCGAAACGATTCAATAAATTGTGATCTATGCGAATAGATCGTTGGTCCGCGCATATTAGCATTGCCTATTCCAAGCGTAGCATTTCGGTTGCGAGATGATTCGTTGTAACGAGCAACGATCAGTCGATGGTCGACTAACAATGAATGATGGGTCGATGATTCGTTCAACTATCGTCGAATAATTGCAATTCTGCTGAAAATTCACCAAACGATACGATTAAATGTGTGACGCGAGTCAGACATTCGGAGCCGCAATTTTCTCCGCTGCGTTCTCTTTCGTGCGACGTGGTATTCTCTGTTCTGGAGACGTATAGTCAGAATATGCGAACAAAGCAAAGTGGAAGTGACAATCGCCAAAATTCTTGTACGCTACAACACAACGAGCTGGTTCATTGTAAATGCTACTTGAGGGGAATTTATTCGAATCGGTTGAGCACGAGCTGATTGAAGTCAACCAAAAAGATTTCTTCGTATCAATATACAGACGATATAGAAATAAGGAAATCAATAACAAGAATAGCTATCTTTAACGATCGACGAATTTTTTTCTTCAATTTATCCATCTATCGACCGAGAGCCATGGAATGAGAGAATGTCGAGAGTGGGTAATTGGAAAATGTCGAAAAATTGATCCACACTAATTTCTCACGCACGTTAAATTAATGAAATTATCGGAGTTTGTTGAAAACGTGATTTTCGTGAGGTACAAACGAGTGCATGAAAATCTCGAGGGACGGTGTGAAAAAGGTCGAGAATTCGAAATGAAATTTTCTCGATCGTAGTTACACGGCGAGAAACAATCATTCATCGCCGCGATGTACATATCATTTTGAATTTAAGGACAAATCGCGCGTAACGTGCTTCGTTACGATTCCCAATCCAAATATAAATATACGAGAGGAACAAAACGTCGGATGAATTTGAATTGACGGTGATTATTAACGGCGTGTATGTGTAAACGTGATATGTCGTTGATTGTACAAAAAAAAAAATAAACGAAAAAAACAACAAAAAACAGAGGGATATTTTCTATAAATATATTACCGAGGGTAGTACAAGTTTGGAGTGTAGAATTAAGATTTAAGGGTCTGTTTCGAAAGATTCGCCACGGCGAACGAACGTAAAACTCGGAGAGGATTGTAAAAAATGAAATTGAATGATCGAAGGTCAATTTGTACGCGAAAAAATCTTGGATCTCACCGAATTTGTCAAATAATTGCGAGACCCTAAGTAATGCTGTGTACTTGGACGGTTATTCGTTCTGTATTATATGGAACCTTATTCAGACAATTGACGAATAAAGTTTTTTAATGCATCTCCGTAACCGTGCGTTTGTCATTCAACTGCACAAATTTCCCTTATCGCATTTTTTCTCATGAAATCTGTTGACGCGAGCAGCAGCCGAGTCGTACAGCGATACGATTTGTCGACGTGGTCCTGCTGCTGATAATCTTACATTCGTCTTGGAATCACGCGCATGCAGCGATTTCAATATATTCAACAAAATAACGAACAAATTATTTGAACGTGACCTTGAGATGAAGTCCAAACTTGAAGTTTGTCAAACTCAATGAAATTCAGAATACGTGCGAATTATTCTATGTATTTTTTCTAGCATTCAAAACTTGAATAAATTAATTTCATCAAGCAAACAAAAACTTCTATTGACGAATATATTTCTTAAACGAATAGCAACGAATAGTATTATGGACTAAAATATTGTTTATCATTTTTTAAATTACACCCTCGGAATTCCATCTTTTGAATTTGATTTGAACTTCTTTCAGGATCTCAACATTGTTAGTATCTTGAAATCAACTTTTTGGTGCTTCTACTCCTTAGCTTCTAGGGTCCTCGTACGCGATCCTTGATACCGGCAACGCGGGTTGTAGCAAGGTATGTGGAGACGGTGTCATTTAGGAGTTGGAGCATCAAATATCATGCGACAGTCGGCACAGGTCGCTTACCTACTGCTGATACGAGTTTCGATCCATTCGATTGTTACAGAGATACCGAGAACTTGGCAGCAAGGACACAGTTTTTCTGGACGAGTCCTGCCGACAACAAAGGACTAAAACCTGTTTTATTCTGCGAGAAATACGAAACGTCAAGATATCCCGAATTTATCTGATTCACACTGTTTGGACACTGTTTGGGATGGCCGATAGTAACTAACAAAAAGATGCTCGAGGCATTTTTTTGCACGGTACAAAATATGTTGCGTAACACGAGATGAATGTACGTATTGCGCACGGCGTGGTCGCTGATATAGCGTCGATGTTGATAGATTTGTAACTCTCTAATAGTCACTTATTTCAGATGTACAATTGCCTTTGACAAAAATTTGCTAAAAAGCGAAACGATCTTTTTCAGGATGCAGTACGATTTGATGGAGCAATCAACGCGTATCGTCGGTTTCGCGCACATTGTAAAAAAATGTACCTCATGGTGTAACGAGTGTGGAATTTTTTGTGTAGAATATTTAACACTTTAGTCTACTGATTCAACACAGTCGTTAGCATTGTTCCGTCAGTCCATTTTTCAACAAACAAAAATGTTAGTCGATATCAAAGTCACACTTTTTAAATGTTACTCTATCATGGGTTATGTTGCTTTTAACGCGGAGCTGTGCTACATGAAGTGCGTTAAGTAACACTAAAGTCGTTGACACTCAGTTGTATGTTAAATTTGACGGACTTTTTTTTGAAAGCTCGAAAAGAGGTTCGAGCTTTCAACAACACTGTTCGTATCTAGAGTTACGCTTCAACAACATCCCAGAAGAAGATGGGTGTTTAAAAACACCCCGGCTGAAGATGTGATCAAAGAAGATGCTATTTCGAAACTTTTATCAACAGTTTTACAAATCAGCGCGAACGTTTTTTTTTGCACTTGAGTTTCAAGTGGGCAGCAGCTGCGTGGTTTATTTCAGCTATCGAGGCGAAACGCTTTGCGATGAACCGCTAGCAGCGAGGGAAATCGAAATACGACCGTAGCGATTCCGAAAAATACCGTATCTCAACCGAATGGGAAACCATCTCGCTCCATTTCACTTTGACAAAGTAGATTTAAAGTTTCAAACCTAAAAATCACGTACAAAAATATTTTGCATCAAATTTTCGTTATTTTTTTAAAAGAAGGACGAAAATTTGCAAACAAATCTAATTTGGTCGACTATTCGGAAAGTAAAAAACGGACATTCGATATGTATCGAAGAGGTGTACAGTGTAAAAAAAATGGAGAAAATCGAACATACATTTTTTTAAAACTGTGCGAGAGACTCTGCAGTTGCTACTGACAAACTCGACGAGGTCGATACCGATAGTATCCACTTATTAACGTGCAATAAACTCAGCGTGTTATATGCTTTGAATCACGTAAGAAAACCTATGTACAGCTCGTACGAGTAGGACAAATGTTTACCAAAGTATAAAAATCTAAATGTTGTTTTAGCAAAAGATCGTTAGACGCGCATCAAACCAATCTTGGGACAGCTTAATTTATCTAAATATCAATTACACGGGTCCACAACATTTTAAAAAGTGGTCTGTGCCGAGTGTTTGATCACTTTTTTCCCCGGTATTTTTTCCCGCTGAACACGAATCTGAAGTCGAAATTGGGAGTCAAACTGCGTACAACTGCATACTATTCAGGGACAGTGGGGAGTGAATATGTTTGCAGATTACTGCTGGATGCTACAAAAGGAAACTCGACAAAGAGGAAAAAAGCGGAGTCGAAATCCATTGCACAGGTCGTGTGCGGAGGAAAGGGACCGGGAAACGACAGAAAATATAAGAATGTTATCATCGTGCAGGGAAAATTAATGGATCGTGGTTTTTATGTTTTTTTTGTGGGTTGTCTCGGTTGTGAGCAGTTTAACCCCCGATTTTGACTTCGGATACGTGTTCAGTGCGAGAAAATATTCCGGAAAATAATGGTCGGACACCGGGCACAGGCCACGTTCTCAATTTTGTGTACCGCTGTTATTAGAATCCTGATTAAGCGCAATAACTTTGAGTGTGGAGACGAAGCGAAAACAAACTCGAAAACGAACTCTGCATGGTTGCAAACGAAGGACAATGTTTCAGCCAAAAATTGTAGGAGCCGGAGGAGCTGCGAAGTTGGATTAGTAAATTTTGGGTTATAGGGTCGGACCTGAAAAATTTTGGGCCTAAATAGTGTTGTTTTTTCCCAATTAGCGCGCACAATTCTTGACAGTGCGTTGAAATTTCTGGGGAAAATGAAAAACTCTGATTTTCAGTAATTTTGAGAAAAAATACTCGATTGAGGCCCAAATTGCGCCTGCAAGTTGGACAAGGTAAGAGGACCGTCACTCGTTATGCTCAACTTCGAACATCAGGTTACATTTTGGACCTTATTTTATCTACTGTCAAAAATGAGTTGCTTCAATCTGGACGAACCTATGCGGGCCCAAAATTGCGGGCTCGAAATTCGAGAGGGGTCCTATCGTCTGAAATCAATTAACCCAACTTCTGACCACCCACCAGTTCCAACAACCTTTGCCCGATACGTTTTCTCGATTCGTGTTCATTTCAGGAGATACCATCACGAACCGACAGAAAAAGGGAACCCTGTATATTAATAAGGGAAAGAAAATATTTGTCCATCATATCTGCCATCAAATGTCAAATTGATGCGCAATTTCCTGATGTTTCAAGGGATTACACTATCTGTGGTAATAAGAGTGTCATAACAAGGCGTTACGACGTATATAGTCTATATACGACCTCATCTTTGCGAAGGATTTTAAAAGTCGAATTTCCATTCGTATTTATCTCTAGCCAGACGTTTTCTGCCTGTCAAGTCAGTACACACAGTGGTCGCTGGAAGCATACCATTCGCCAGCCGGAGCCGGGCGATCAGTTTCTTCAGTGACGCCGTTTATTCAAATTTCTCAGTAAAATGTAGTCATTTTTTCACGAACAAGTGTTCAAATCCATCCGTGACTCTGCAATCACGACGAAAGATTTAAAACACGTCATTTGAAATCGTACAGTCGACTTCAAACCCGAGAAAATCAGATTATATGCAACTATATAAAAAAATTGGACCGATATAAACGTAAATAATTTATCTATTATTATATATAATTGTATAAAATTGTTCGCAAAATTGCATAAAATTATATATAGTTGTAGATAAATAAGGTCAATTTTTATATATAATTATATATAGAATCATATTTGGCGGAATTCAAGTTTCCATTTCATTGCCTAGTAAAGTAGTCAATGATCGTAACGTGCCAACGTTAACGAATGTGAAAGACCGTCCTGAGTACTCAAATACTACCTATGTAACACATCATTTGAGTTGAAGGAAAATTCAGAAGCCGCGCGAGATCCTTTCACCTCGGATTCTCTATACGAGCCGATGTACCTGCGCATAATATTACTATACGTGTAATTTGATTTTTTATGTTGCTAACGATTCCCAAGTATAGGATCTGCTCAGCGATTTTAGCTGCCGCCCTATTTTTCCCACTAACGAGTGGGAAATTATACGCATTCGCCTGTTTCATGTATCCACGAAAATTCGAAAGCTGCGAGCAAACGTTGCAATTTTTGTGGAAAAATTGGTTTCGCGATGAAAACCATTAAAATATCACGTTCGTCGCGACTAAATTTCGATATGGGCTTTGTTTCGGCTGAAACTGGGGAGGTATCGTCGTTCTGCTGCACTCGTGGCAGTATCAACCTTTGAAAATATCATATTTCGGTACAACGTTCAAGCTTTATTTTCAACCATCATAGTAAGATCTAGAACACTTCATTGCGAAAAGAGAAATCATAAAAATGATGAAATCCCTTGGAATGTGATAAAAAATGTGGTCTGCGAAGGAAAATTCGCCGCGCGAGAATTCAGAATCGATCGTATTCCGCCCAGAATATCACAACGATGAGCTGGACTCGCGCATTCGTCGCATTTATTCTACATCGCAGCGTTATAATTACGAGTATGGGATTTCCAATCCCAATTAGGACAACATTAAGTTCTATCTGTTCGTTGCGAACAGATTAATATCCGATCAAATATTTCATCTTCGTCGTGTTTTTAAAAACCGTGCGAAATCAAAGTTTCTCAAACCCAATTCGGCGTCGCCATGGAGATAGCGCATTGTTATATAAGTTCAGGATGCCGTTCGGGCATCATGTGGAGAGTTGCAATTAGCCTTGTGGCTAGTTGCATGGCGCGACGTTGCTTTCTGTTAGCTACGTAACGTGATCGAGGATAATTCCGGTATCTTCTCCGATGCCGGTTAACTCAGAAGTAGCCGGATTATAAAAACTGTTCGAACAGCCGAACACGACATTCGTATTACACGTACCGATTCTATGTTATCGAGAGGAACGCGATGGATGGTCGCGTCCTTGAATTATAAAAGAGCTCCGAAACGTGCGGGGAAATTCGAAATACACGTCCGAGCGATGCCAGTATCATTGCGATATGACGCTTCACATTTAATACTGATACCACCTCTTCCGGGCTCGACGAGAACCCTGAGAGATCATTTAATCTGAACCGCGATAGTCCATAGATCGTCAACGGTAGGATCTATGAAACTGGAGCAAAAGTGGATGGAGCCATATTGTTTCTCGGCAAACTATCCGTACTAGATTCGGAACCGTGAGCCCGACGCAATGTTGGCTTATGAGGATGAAGATTTAACGGGGGTAAATTTGGATTTTCGATTCTCGTCGGTGAGCTCACGCGCGGACGAAGACTTCCTCTTTGCATGGTTACGTTTCCTGAAATCAGAAAGTGTGTCGTTAGTACAGAGGAATGGTGGTCGTTCGTATGCCCGAAATATAAGGGTACGATGACCTGTTGTTGAAAAATATTAAATTCCTCGCTAAAATCCCGAAACGGAACGGATTAGAGGGTAAGGCAAAACTCGAGGAATATGTACGGCGCCTGGATGGTACTTTACATGGGGTCATTTGCTGAAGCAATTCAAATTGTCGGAACGAGTCGTCAGGTAAGAAAATTACACATCCAACGTAAAGCAGTGGGGACAGAAAAACGTTGACAATCATGAGATATTGGATGGTAGCAATGAGAACAGAGTGACAAAGAGAAGAAGCAGGAGAAACAATAAATTGGGGGGAAATTGCGCAGAAACGCAGCAGAAACAGCGAGAACATACTCACACGCACGTAATCTACTTGATTTGATCATACCATCTAATACCATTGGCGAGTTTTGCATTTTAATTCATCTACGTTTTGAAGATTCTAACTTAGTGACTGCGGAACTTACAAATAGACGAACGGAACCCGGACTCAGCGATTTCGATCGAGCAAGGTTTTTCCCTTAGAATATGGAAAAATATTGGACAGGTATTTTTTTATGTGCCAAGGCTCAAATTTAAGGGTAGGAACCACCCTTAGGAGAGTGAATTTAGACACTCCAGATCATTCAATAATGACTGAAAAAAAATCTGAAAATAAGTACTCTTTTCTCTTGAAACAAGACATTTTTTTTCTCTATGTATCATTATGTTTTTCGCAACAAACAGTACTCCGTAAATGGTATTGAGTTTGATCTTTGCTGCATGGAGAAAAACGGCATGCTGTAAAAACAAAGATGAATATTACCTGTTATATCTTTTTACGCGTTATTACGAACCTATGAAATTTTGTTCCAAGACATCGTCTAATTGATAATACTCAGTCTTCGTAGAAAATGGTTCCTCGTAATCGATGAAACCAGTGTTATCAAAAGCAGTTCCATCCTTGGGTAGAATTTGAGCTGGCGGCGGTGCGGGAGGCTCCGCGTACACCTGCGAATTAGTAACCAAAATCGATCCAAAATATTACAGCCGAAAAAAAATGATATTTAATCATATAAAATAGAAAAACAATGTTTATAGTTACATAGAATTATACGTAATTATGTTTTTAAGTAGATTTATAATATATAATACGCGTACGACGCTGGTTTCGAAAATCATTTCTTAAGGTAACAAACTTCTAGTATGTATTCTATTGGTGGTCACACGCAATTCTTGCCGCAAGAATGGAAACTTTATTATATAACTTTATAGGGTGATTGAAAAACTTACGTGCTCGATGGGAGATGCAGGCCGTGTGCGTATCCGACTATTATTGATCGTTTCGTAACAATGATCCTCCAAGTAGTGGCACGTCGTTCCTCGGGGAGTTAGCGTGGCCCACATTACTCGGCTGTCCTGCTGCAGCGCGTCAGTTGTACAGGGATAGAGTACCGCCGCTTCGTTCGTAATCCTCCCCATCTTGGCCTGAACAGTTGAAGTTGCCACAGGTATTGAA
Organism: Arge pagana; assembly: GCA_963969455.1. Classification (NCBI taxonomy): domain Eukaryota; kingdom Metazoa; phylum Arthropoda; class Insecta; order Hymenoptera; family Argidae; genus Arge; species Arge pagana. Next base: position 18,451,537 of record OZ018310.1, read on the forward strand.
GAGACACTGGTCTTACCGCCGCTTTTTCTGCGTGTGCACACCATTCAACAAGATGTTACTCACATAATCATGTCAACGGTATCACACCTTTGCCACAATTACTCCGCTATTCCTTCGAGAAATTTCCGCTCAATTCAACGCAAAAACGCGCGTTAGCGACTTTTTAAACACGAAATTAGTGCTATCTCAAGACACTCCGTGTGTAGTGACGAGGGAACACAGATCTATGTTGAAAATAAGACAGTTCTGTGTTAAGAGTAACCCAAAGTAGTCTTAGAGTAACTTTTAAGAAGTGTCAATCTAGCATCGAACAACATTGCTGCGCGTTAAAAAACAGACAGCTCGAACAACTGTAACGATTGTGTTGAATCAACTTATTAAAATATTAAATACTCTGCACAACGTTTCTTACACTTTACACGACGTTGGACAATTTTTCACCGTGCTACAAAGTGAACCTACGATATGTGTATTTCTATGTATATCACTAGCTGTACCCGCGGCGTTGCTCGTGTGGAATTTATTTTGTGACTGTAAGAGTATTGGTAAAAAATCAATGTACAATATATATCAAATTTCCTCAAGGTTAAGCAAACCTACAATCAATATGGATGAATATTATCAATACCACGGTAACGCGAATATCGCAATTTAAGTCACCTTTTCAGGCACGATCGTTGGAAACAGAGTGCCCTATACGTTCGCCATCGCACAAAACGTCGGATCGAATAAAAATTCTGAAATCATATAGGGAGCACGTTTTGGCACCTGACGCGTGTGACCCCCGTTTCTCGCAAGCACGGTTTCAGCCAAACCGCTGAACCGATTTTGACGAAACTTGCAGGGCATTTTTTTCTTGCGACGCGAAATTCGTCAACCTGCGAACGCTTGGTTTTTGAGAATTTTACTTACGATTTGCATTTGAGGAGTAGAACGGCCAGAATAATTCCAACAAAAATCACGCCGATACAAGAAGACATGAGAACCAGCAGCCAAGTATCATCGAAAACCGTTCCTGAAAAAGAAACTAAACGTTTATCGAGAAAAATAATAGAAAGCAAAGCGAAATGGATCAAAAATTAAATGCAGTCGTCGAATCAAGCTATTTGTAGAATTACTGTGAAAGGAAATTCTGCGTGAAATAGAAAACTGTGTAAACGTTTCTTCGGTACGAGTCGATTCGAATTAGGTTTCAAGTTTGAACGTGATTCGAAACGACTGACGATGATATAATAACGAACATCATCCTCGTATTGGTATTGAAATATTATTGCACATCCTAACGCACAACTTCACTCGGGGTAAGGTGAGGCAAAACGGTGCTGCGTGATGCGGCGTCCTGTAATCTAGATAAAACAAGAAAGAAAAAAAATGCGCGCTGTGCGAGGACAAACAATTTTCTATCGTCGAAGATAAATTATAAAATTTTTTAAAACAAATTAAAATGTATAATTTAATCTCGGTGATCACAGAAATTTTATTCTTACATACCGTCACCTGTGTCTACTAACGTGACGTGGTACATTACTTCCGAGCATAGTGTTAGACTACGTTTAGAACCACTGTTGCAAATATTAACACTTCCGTAGAATATCCTTATGCAAAAAATTATTTCGCAGACTTGAGTAATCAATGACAATGATGGACAGTTCATTACGAATTGTTCTACTATCATGGACAAGATTTTCAATAAAATCATAACATCTTTACCAAACTCGGCATATGGGTGCTTTTGGAGTTGCTGATTCAGAATCTGACATTAGGTTTTGAAAATTCGCAGATCCAAAATGGCGGACAAGGTTTTAGAATAATCAACGAATTTTTATAGATAAACAAGAGAAATCAAAAATCCCAAATTGCGGCCCTCTGAAAGTTAATATGCGACCTTGGTGCAGAGAACTGAAAATTTTCAAAAACGTTCACGCGTCCATGTCAGTAGTCCAGCTGGAGCGTAAGTCTTATTATGTATTTCGATTGGGTCCGATAAAATCCCCGGTCTACGATTAACTACTGAGCTTTTTTTATTTTGGAATATTTCGAATATGTCAACTGGCCAACTAAAGTATAAAAAATAAAGATTTGTTTTCGAATATATGTTGAAAATATGTCTGGCTCCGCGAATTTTTTAGCAGTATATCAAATCAATTAATTATACCAGAACATGTTTTTGGTGAGCGTTTTGGCTGGAGTATCTTTTTGGGGAGACCATTTTGCTTCACCTTACCGTACGTGCGCGAGTAGATATATCAACGCGTATGCACCTTGTTGGGGTAATTCGATATATTGAACACCTTCTGACTTCCAATCGCAAAGATGCTTGCAAGGGCTGTCATTCAAGTGCATTGCGAAGGAAAGAATTTCCGAATTTGGATAAAATGGACTGATGTCGGAATTACGTTGCAGAAATGCTGGGACCGGCGGTGGAGGGAGCCGTAATATCATGTCCGGCGGTGGGCCCAGTTTACACGCGGTGCAGCTTGTGTCGTTCATAACTCTCATCTGAAATCAGAATATTGCATTGTAAAATTCTGAAATAGCATAAGACGACGGGGAAATATTCGGTGACGCCTTCGAAATCTGAATAAAAAATTCAACGGTTGGATAGAAAATAATAATAATAGCATAGGTACAAGGATGCTTTTATTTTCGGAAAAACTTCAAAAACGGTCCTGAAAACTCGAAAGAAACCGGAAATACGATCCTTGACTCGAAATTAGCTTTAGACCGAACATGCTGACTCATTCACGTGGTTCCCCGCTGAGTTTAGATCCGAGGACCGCTTTTTCGCTTTCCAGTTTAGAAAAATAAATCGAGAATAACTTGAAATTTTTTTATTCACTGGAAGAATTTCTGGGGCGATTAGTAAAATAAATTAATCGGTATTTCACTGAAAACTCTGGGAACAATTTTAGGACAGGGTTCGGATTCACGAGGTGGAAATACGTTACAAAATTTATGGACCGCTTTTAACACGCTCTTCTTAGCTTCACCTGTCTCCATCTATCTATCTATCCAACTACATATGTTACGAAGTCTATCAATTTGATTTTCACCAACTTGGAGGCGCCCGACTAACTTGAGCATTCTCACGCGTATCAAGGACCGAAGACGATGCAAAAATTCACCAAAATGTGTATTTGAAAATTATTGTCAATTTTTAGTTTGGATTGCTATGGAAGCGATTTTTTTTTTAGTTTACTAAACTATAATTTGTTTTACTGTGGTCGTGCAATACACAGTTGTTGCGTACGAATCAGAGTACATTTTTCTACCGAAGATGAAAAATGCCTTTTGCCTATGCACCGAACAAATGTTAATATTAGTTGCCCTGTTTCAGCGTCGTCTGATTTACCGTGGATTTCCCCAAATCTACGTTCCTCGTAGTTACGAGAGAACTATATCTTTGGAATAGGTATATATTCGAGTACGAGTTACAGTTATTCGAATATTTTTCTCAATTTTATAATTATAATTATTTATAAATTTGAATATTTTCTTCAGTTTGTTCGTAGTTTTTCTTTTAGCTTTTTTTGCATGCCAAATAATTTTCAATAAGTATGGAATATTGTTTGTGTCCAACAAGCCAAGTTGCTAGGATGCAATCGTTCGATCTTTAATTGTACAATAAAACCGTTGTTTCATTGTTCGGGTGTTTGCGAGAGTAAACGGAGTCACGTATGGCTCGATGATACCATAAAGATGATTTCGAAAGCCCTGTGATTACAGATAATAGAAGCTAACAGGTGATTCTCATAAAACAACGTCATCCCTCTGTCCTCGTAAAGACATGCTGAATTGTTCGGAAAGGAGAATTAAAATGATTCCACCAATTCGGACGAGCATTATTCGTTTGGCACACTTCGTCGCCAAACGCCATACGACTGATGAATTTCGGAGATGAAAAATATGTTGCGTAGGTGCGCGATAAACGACCATGAAAAATCTAGCGAAAGACCGTGCAAAATGGACGCAGAAATCTGGACATAGAAATGCGGATGTAAATTCTCATTCACTCGTCAGATATTCGTTGAAATAATGTTTTAATCCAACCCAACAGCTCGTTATTATCGCGTATGCCACACGAAAGGAGGATGGAATGGAAGATCTACGATTTCCGCAATATACTCGGATTTTCCATATGGTAGCGAGATCGACGCGAGGATATTTTTCGCGTTGCGAGCACGTAAATTTACCTGGATATTTTCAATGACATCTTTCAAATACGAATCGCGGAACAGTTGGCAGTAAATTCTTCATGTTCAGTTGTACGAAGGTGCCTCGCAGCTACGAGCATAAGTTCGTAACTGGCAAACACCCATTGGAATAATGTCGATAATTTTAAAAAGGAAACGGTGCGAAATACGGATATTCAGAGAAATGTTCTGGCAACGAACCTGATCCAATGCCTTAAACGAACAATTTTCAACGCTTCGGCCGACCAATTTTCAAGCTCCGCTGGAAAATTATTTTTAGAGCCGAAATCTAACGACACAGCAGGTATCACTCGGTAAAGGAAACTGCGGCTAAAACTGAGCCAACACCCGTTGACTCGTTGACTTGACGACGGGACATTCGATATGTCCACAGATATTGCATTGACAGATAACGGAACATCGCGCAAATCCACCGATCGCGAAATTTCCCAATTACCTACAACCGCGATCTATGAACGATTATATCGGTAGACACGTAACGATCCTGCGACTTCCTCGCAAACTCGCGTAAAAAATAAATCTGACGTGCAATTATTTACAAGAAGAAACTCACCCGTCAGAACGAAATGGCAAGCTGTTAACGCAATGACAGCATAAGACTTACTCAAGATACCCAAAAGTTCCGCGCACGCGTCGGATTATTGACCGGGAAAACAGAGAAGGCAAACGTTCTCTGTCAAGCATCAGTTTTGCCTACGCGTAGAGCGTAATAAAAAGTTTGCCCGTTGATCCAATACGATTACTAACATTTACTACGTCATTCGAGCTTTCGGTTTTATCGTGAAATACAACGAAAGACCGAAAAAAAAATGAAAAAATGTCCTCGCGGAAACAGTATGTATCGACAGGGTCCAGAAAATATCCAATTGCCTCTGGAAACGAACCCGAGAAAAAAATCTCTATTCAAATATTTCAAACGGCATAAAATGCTGTGAAAAATGTTTTGCCTTTTTCACAAAAATATCCAATCTAACTTTTGCGAGAAAATACGGAGAGAGAGCCGGAGACGCGACTATCGTTCCTTCTGAATTGACATTGGTAGGGATTGTGCACTTCAACGCTCTCGCACTGCTATGAAAAAATGTCGAAAATATTCGACAGTGATGCAAAAATGAAGAATGCGCAGCAACGAATTCAATTTGTTCGATGTCACGAGGTTTGCAGAGAACAGAAATCATATCTTGTGATCTGTCGCGTCTTGTATTTTCCATTTTTCCTTGTACTCGATGCAGCCATACGAGAAACGTGAATCAACTACCCCAAGAATAGAAGCAACTCAACCAGAAATAGACTGGTGTCGATACTCCATCGAACACTCACTCGCTGTTTTATCGTTTAGGTACTACACGAGCCAAAGAACACCGAGAAATGCGTTGCAGAAATCATGTATGTGTGTATGTCCATGTTAGGGTGTGTCAATTTTGGTCAAATTTTTTCAGGTACTCGCAAATAGGTTGTATACTTTCAGGAAAGTAAAAGAAGTAGTCGGTTAAAATTTGAGCTGTTAATATGCGTCTCGTTGCGAATTTCTATTTCCCATTTGAATGTCATGGTAAAAAAAGTTTTTCACGTCTGGAATTTTATATCTCGACAGTGGTATATCGTGCAGATTAGTTCTAGACATATTTTCGTACAGAATTGAATGCTCTACAAAAAAGGTCTCCTGGACTTTTTCGATAAACGTGGCCGTTCAAACGGTATTCGAGTTCAAAGTCCGAAATGGGTGAAAATCCATCATTTTTTTTAAATAGACCATTTCATTTACATAGCTGTTTAGGCTTGAAAAATGTATGCTTATCAGAAAACTGATTCTCATGAGCTAGTTCTAAAAAAGAGAATAAAATACTCTCACGAGTAAAATATAGTTTTTTATTCCCGATAAAAATATTTTTTTATCCAAATTTTGTATATGTTTTTTGAACTTCGAGCTTAAATATCGTTTGAATCGCTACAGTTATCAAGAAATTGTATGAAGCCTTTTTTGTAGAGCGTTCAATTCTTTGTAAAAATTAGCCTTGGACTAATCTGGACAATATGCTATTGCCGAGATATGAAATTCCTAACAGCAACAATTGTTTTCATCATGTTACATAGCAGACCTCTTTTTTTACCTTCCTGAAAGTATACAGCCCGTTTGTGAGTTGAAAAACGACAGCTGCCAAAAATGACACATCCTGGTGCGTGTGCATGTATGTAGCGCTGTATATATGTACGTGTATGGTGGAGGAAAAAAAATGTTGTATTCACTTGATTGTGTTTGAGAGGTTGCAGTCGGTGGCTCCGTTATGAATATGAAATGGAATTGTGTAAACGGTGTTCTTACCGTGCGTAGTAGTGTTACGAACAAGTGGAATGGATGAGGGGTGCACGGGGAAAGAGCAGAGAGTTCGGGCCCGAGTAAAACACAGCGATCTTTGCTGAAATGGATGAACGAAAGCGAGGTACCTGGTTATTCTTAGGCGCATGCGTTTGAAATCCCAGGAAACTCCGTTGGCAATTCGTGCAGCTTGTTCGGTATAGATTCGCTACAGGAAGCTCGTGGGTTTCAGTCCTTTCGCAACTTCGAGTCCGTCTCGTTGAGTTCCGAAAAGTTAAAAATATCCGGAAGAGTCTCCAAGAGCTTTAGAGTCGAGCATCGGGCAAACTACTCGATCCGATAGGGTAAGCCAATGAGTATAATCCTTCAATTTTGCGCTGATACGACGCGAGATAGCGATCCTTGCGATACAAACTGTCACCAGCACTGCGTTTCCCATCGATTTACCGTTCGACTCATCTTCAGCACTGGTGCTTAATCGACTGCGCGGAATTTCCTTCCGCCCTTGATCAAGGTCAAAGATATAAAGTTAAAGCACCCGTTTCCAAGCATTTTTGGCCCATCGCTCGCGATGCTATCAAAATCTGCAGCAATTTCAGCCCATCGTCGTTATTCCAATCCTTGAGATTTCTGCTTAAAAATCACGAAAGAGAATTCTTGCTCTTCAGCGCTCGTTCGTCCGAATCTGCGCTGCGTTACCAAATTTCGGATTTATCAATTATCGACGTTTTCACGACAAATAGTAACTACCTGCAAAAAAAAGTCGACGTGAAACGTTGGTAGCAAACTAGTTTATTTTTGGTAGATGGGCGCGCGCGTTTCTCGAAATAGATATTCGATGATCGATAAATCCGACAAGTTCATTCATCGAGTCTGTACGAGGCGCCGCCAGAGAGATGAAAGAGAAAGAGAAAAATTGATACTATTCACACAGGAAATTAAAAATGATTATAGCATACATTTTTACCTGCTTTCCGTGACGGAGATTGCTCTATAATTATATTGCGCGATCCGCTGGTTTTTCGTCACGTTACAGACTTGCGCGTTACACGATATACCTGTTAACGTACAATTCTACATTACTTGAACGTAGCTATTGATTTTCCACAATGCATACATTCCAGCGCATAACCCAGGAGGAAAAGGAACCAGCCAACGACAGAAATGCAGTCGTACTCCGTTGTAATCTTGACCATGGTAGCATTCTGGACGATGCAGCTAGAAGAAGTCCATACTTGGGGTGGACTTTTTAATCGTTTCAGCCCCGAAATGCTCGCTAATCTCGGCTACGGAGGTCACGGTGGTCATCGTGCTGTTCAACCTGCTTTTCTTCAGGTAAGCCCACATCGAATTCCATTGTAATTTCAAACTTTGGAGCACGCAGCTTTTTTTTTTTTTTTTGGTTGACATTTGACACGAGCTTTGGTCAAATTGATTTTCTTTCGAAAAGTAATGTAAAATAATGGAATTCAGCTCAAGAAATTATTGCTGTTCGTCCATTATCATTTTTTACACTAAATATGAGAACCATTTTCTCATTCGCACGGAGAGGAAGTGACATTTTTGGAATCAGTAGAAATCGTGCACAACCGTGGAACGAGGAAGGGATTGGCATCGAAATTCGTATCCGAAGGTTTTGGGGTCGCTGATCACTAATCTAAAGTCAGATTTGGAAAATTCAAAATGGCGAATCTTATAAGTTATTAAAAAATGTAAAAACGTTAAGTTTGGAGAAAAATACTACACATAGGAATTTTTGACTCGAAAGAAAAAGTACTCTTGAGCTCTTCTTCATTCGTGTGGATCCCAATCCGAGTCGTGATTCGAAAAATAGACGTTACGATAGCGTACACCAATTTTGGACATCAGGTTGGTATTTTCGTCGTAAACGTCAGGGAAACGACGAGTGTCAGATCACGTAGAAGCGATAGCATTCGCGTGCTCGCGATCGTGTTGTGCCTGCAAAAACTACGGTGAATATTTATTTATAAAACCACAGGTCTCCTTTAGGTGCCACTTTCGTTTCAAATCACGATCACGGTACGTATCTTGAGGCAAAAGCAATCTCCTTCCGTCAATTCAATATCCTGCGAGCCTTGGGTGTTTCCGAATTTTTTCATTTCTACTAATGGCTATCAATCACGGATGTTCACGACTACTGCGAATCGATTTTCTCACTCACAGAAACCTGCGAAAGTAGGACAAATTTGGCATAATCCCGGAAATCGAAATGATGAATTGCTCTTTTTGATTCAATAACTCCAAGCAACTGAAGACAAAATTGCGAGCGACCGGATCGATATTCGAATTTTTCGTGTAGAATTTCGAAAAAGCGTCCAGAAATACTCTCTGTAGACTAGAATACCCTCTCAGATCATTTTTACGTTTACTCAAAATCATCTCGAAGCTGATTACCAAACTTGCGAATTTATAAAATTATCAAACTATCAAAGGTCTACGATACCTAAAAATCATTAGCGCAAAAAAATGTGCGTTCATTTTCGAGTGAATTTTTTGTTTTCAAATACGAGCATTTTTACCATTTTTCTGGAGAAACAAATTTAGATTCGACCTAGCCTTACGTCATGTTTGTTACATGCTGTCGATTCGTGGTGATCAGAGACTCGGCGGTGCTGAAGGGTACGGAGATTTGGCCGAGGACGAGTTCGAGGAGCCGTGTTACGGCCAGCGATGTTCTGCAAACGAACACTGCTGCCCTGGGTTCCTGTGCGTCGCTTTCGATGGAGGTAATGACTTTGTTGTTAGACGTTAACACGTAAGTTTCTAACTTTCTTAACCGATACAAATTCAAAAATCACGCCAGCAGTTCAAAACAGCCAAACAAATTTTTTTTCTCGACGTAGTCTTCCCGCGACTCGATACACTTGGTCCAACGTTTTATACCATCCTTTTAAATCCTTAGAAAAAAACCGATTGTCCAGATCTGAAAAGCTACAGCGTTTTTCACCCCACCTTTAGAGTTATAATCTTTCTCCCCAAATATAACTCCTTTGTATTCTCTTTGGTCAAATTAGGAAACAGGAAAATGCTCGTACGACCACGTTTGTAGGTCGTTACAAGCGAAGCAGAGGCTTCGTCTTCTACAAAGTCCAGCTCATTTTTTATTTCCCGAGTCTATTTCTCTTCCAAATAAAGGAATTTCATCGCGGCGCGATACACACTTAATTTTCGCCATTGTTAACAGCCAATGTCGGCAGGCAACTTTGGAGGAGTGCCAGGGACTAAGTAATGATTAGAATGACTTGAAATTTTTACTCTATACGCGTGTCAAGGCCATCTATTGGGTGGTGGAAGAAATTCTTTTTACTACTACTTTACATTGTCGAGGCTGAAAACTCAAACGACCCTCGTACCTTTCCCACGAAGCAATCGATACTCATTTCATTTCGCTCTTTCCGCCCTAGAATGACCTTTACTAAGCTCAACGATATTTCTTATGCAATTTCCAATCGTTTGTGAGCACTTTTAGTGGGGAGGTTGTAACAGAAAAAAAAAACCTAATTTCACAACGAGTCGTCTGTGGCAGTGTGCAATATTACAATTCGCTCGTTAATTTTACCGTGTATTATCAACAAGATGATGGAATGCTTCTTGTTGGAAACAATCAAACACATGTTATCGTGAGATAGCGATTAGTGTTTGTCAATTAGGAAAGACATATTGGAGAGGTGCCCCCACATCATTCGTGTCACGACTGTTTGTTTTACGGTCGAGGGCTCCTGCGTGTTGGCATACCTCGTAGCAGCTCAACTTTGTATTATCAATAAGATGAGCGGATGCTTGACGTTGAAAAAAAAATCATATCGCGCGATAACGACGAGTGTTTGTTAATTATGAAAGAGATATTGGAGAGGTGTAGCGCCCACATCATTCGTGTCACGAACGCGAACTGTTTGCTTCCACAGTCGAGGGCTCCTGCATGTTTGCATACGGCTTGAAACAAGGCGAACTATGCCGAAGAGACAATGATTGCGAAACGGGATTGATGTGCGCCGAGGTAGCCGGAGAGACTCGATCTTGTCAACCGCCAGTCACGTCAAACAAGCAATACAGTTAGTTCATTTTTTAAACGTTTTTAATCTCGATAATCGCAGTGCACCGCATCTGTTCTCCGTCGACGTTTCAGGCGAAGAGTGCACCATGTCCAGTGAATGCGATATCAGTCGTGGACTTTGCTGCCAGTTACAACGACGCCACAGACAAATACCACGGAAGGTGAGAATTGACGGAACAGCCAAAATCTTTGGTCAACGTTTTCATAATTTCGTGGATACAACAACAAAATTACCCCACCTATTTCATATATTGAGCCCGAATTCGGATAATCTGTAGGAAAAAAACATGACGTTTTATACAGTTTTTTCATTTCCATGATGTCACGAATTCGCTACGCATTATAAATGATCCTGTTAAAATGACGGAAATGGCATTAGATAGTGTTATCTTTCGGGAGTAAAGTCGCTCAAGCGGATTGCTACGCGAGGGTGCTAATTTTTGGCTCGTGTTACTTTTCTATACTCTTTTTACGGTTTTACACCAAAAAAAGCGACGTGACGACAAAATACAAATTTTCTTAACAAACCTCATTCTCACCAAATTTCCCATCTAAAACCGTTGTAAAATAATTGTTTGCTCAGAAAATAAGTGAACCGTGTTAAGAAAATGACGAATTTCGTATAAAATTGTGATTCTCTTTGGAACTACAATGCTTACGGAATAATTGATGAGGACCATTTTTGTACAGGATCAAATTTCCTAACAAGCAATGTAAAGAAAATAATTCTTTAGTGCCTTGCAACTTTTTTAGCGCACTTACGAGCCTGAGACGCTAAAACCGAAATATTTTACCCGGTGCACGAAGTTTTTATTTTTGCTATCAAGCCAAATCAATTTCGTGACTATCGAATTTAATATTATCAATTTTTGCAGGTTTGTTCTTACTTCAAGGATTCGCTGGTTTGCATCGGACCAGTCGCTAGCGACCAGGTAAAATCAATCGTTCAGTATACTTCGGGAGAAAAACGGATCACCGGCCAAAGCAATCGAATTTTCAAACGAGCGCTCGTAAATTAAGTCGAGATCAAGTTTGAAAGTAAAGAGATCTTACGTTACGACGACTGAGACTAAAATTAGGATTCGAGATGACGGTATGAAAGTACTATGCGTAATATATAAAATAATCGGTTCGTATTTAAGATTCGACCGAAGATTTCTTCAGTTCAAATCTTTCTGATTCTGCAGTTAAAATCAAATTTCCCTCCAAAACTAGGTACTTTGCGGTAAAAAAAACTCGGTACCTCGACGTTGACTTTTTGGTTTGTTAATAGTCAAATCTCCGGTCTAAATAACTGTGCGAATTGTGAGATGAATAATGCGATGTTCCAACAATTGAGCATAAAACAGAAACAGAGTAGAAACTTAAATTCCAAATACATATCAACTGTAACGAAAACACGTCCTTTTATCGTATAATCTTAACGACTGACAAATATACATATCATTAGGTTCTAAATTCTCCAAAAAATGACCTAACATTAAAATAATTATATAAATGTGTAAGATTCAATTGTAACGTCGTTTGGGCATAACGAAGGTGGTCTCGCAGCCGCGCGGAGACTTGCTACACCTGTTTTATGTTAACGTATCATTAAGACTATGATCTACGTAACGTATCAATTTAAGAGGTCATCCCACCTCAGACGTCCGAAGGAAAGGCTATTTTTGCGAATTTTCCCCAACGATGAGTACCCCATAGATATTCGATCAAGTATGAAATATGGCTAACGAAATGTCTCGCTGATGTTACACAGTTCTCGTTCAAAAAATGGAGCACTGTGGGCAAAAATGCCCACAGTGCTCCGTTTTCTGCGATTCGGCTTCTCGAAACCAAACATAGGAAGAAGAGTTAGAGTCTGCAAGTCCGCGGCTCGTGCCCAAGCTAGGATTATGTGCGAAAATGAAAAAATGGTCGACGTTTGAAAGAAGAAAAAATAGTGAATAAAAATTTCTTGTCGATGTTCGTGCTAAAAAAGGCAAAATTAAACATTTTAACGCAATCACGTTGTCGATAACGTCGTACAGCTCTGTACGAGTTGTCAGAGGCGGTTGAATGGTTTCGGGGAAAAAAAAAACATTTTTCAACGTACATATTTTCGAGATGCGAAGGAAAAAAAGAAAAAGTTTCAAACTGATAGCGTGGGATGACTTGATATGAAATAATGAAACACTAGCGAGAAATAACTAATGAAATATTCTGATTCAGCATTGTCGGTCGATTTTCCTAATATATATATAAATATTTATATATATAGTTATCTTCATATATATATATATTTATATACATTCACGGTGTATTTATAAGCGATTCAGCTCGCCTTGATCGTATAACCTGCTTATGTGATACACTCATTACCTGACCCGCGAATTTGGCCACAAATGTAGGATCTCTCCATCCAGTCGGCAGAATTGCTGTGCAGAAATAACAACAGGCGAGTGAATCGTCCATTTTTTTTTCTGCTATCGAAACTGACGACCACCTCTTCGTAGAGATCGGTGCTTTTAAAACCAATCGGAGTTGTGACTCAAATCGAATGGTCAGAATCATATTAGTTGTTGATTATAAATCGTGGCTGAAAATTGTAAAGCATTTTTTCCAAACGCTAATCGCTTTTTTTCTTCATTTTTTGTGTCGGCTGGACGCAACAGGGGGGAAAATGTTGATAAATTTGCGCGAGGCACCTGGTATTTCGTATGCTTTTGTTTTTATCCCCGAGAAGAATCAACTACTCTACGTAAGCTTGTAAGAATTCGTGATAAGTTCAACATATCAAAATCTCGATGTTTCCTATAGTTCGTAGGTGGGTTATGGAAATATATCGCTAGCATGATCAGAGCATGCGTACCTACTTATACTAGTCTCTAAATCACAATTTTGAATATTCTATTAAAGATATATCTCGATCGAGAATTATATGACAAGGCACGCGTCGATGTTTGTCCAACTGGCAAAGTACGGGTGTGAGGTTTTGCTTGATGAGTCGCGAATGAAACTTTAGAAACATCTCCTTACCTGGAACGAAATTCACTTCAAATTTTGATCCGTTATTCGCACTTTGACAAATCCATTTGTCAATTGATTTTTGCGAGCCGTAGAAACTGAAATTGACCCGCACATTCCACAAACAAGCGCTGGAATCAACGTTTAGTTTATTCATCCGCATACATATGTAAGTGTTTGTAGCGTGACGTCGAATGTCTTGACACGAGCGATAGCTAGAGATGAATTCGCTGGGATGAATATGGACGGAAAGGCTGTGCGTTGAATTTCATATTTACATCATATTAATATATTTTGTTGAAATGTATACCAGACTTGTTACTCCTATGATACTTCTACGTTAATTGTTACTTCTATAGAAATATAACGATGAGGAATTTATCGATGATATAATTAGGCATATCATTAGTATCTATTACGGTAATTTCGACAGATACGCTCACGCTGTACACTCCTGTACATTGAAGCCCGAATCAATGATTTTTTCCTGCCCGAACTCGTGAAATCTTTAACCTGACTAAAAAAAAATTCCCCCGAGATGACAGCTTTCAGTTTCATTTTTTAAAGGAGTAGTAACAAATTTTCCTATTCGAATAACACGAGGGAACGTTGATACGAAATTATTCGTATTATCGTTAGGAAACAAAGCTAATCGACGAAACTCTGAGAAATTCATGCATACTTTGTTGTTTTTTTTTGCAAAGATTTTTCGAGTTGGGAAACTGAAAGAAAATATTCATCCTAAAAGAAGCACCGTGATCCGAAAACTCTACGTATATGCATAGTTATATCGTACATACATATATATATACATATATATATGTATATGTATGTATATATATATATTAGGGTGCTTCATTTCGGACGACTCATTTTTTTCTCGCTCCATTGACGGAATATTACTCTAGAGATATAAAAAAGAATCCTCCTCCTAATTTTAATTGCGAGTACTCGCTTAATGTATTTGAAATTTTCCCATTTGATTAGCAGCTAAATTTCAATTTTTTTTTAAATTATCAATAACTGCGCGGCGATTCGCGGTATTCGATTAGTCATAGGCGGAAATTGTAGAGGAATCTTTACTCCTCAAAAATGTTCGTAGCTGATTTACGTTCTGTGAACCGTGTCACCGATAAAAAATCTTAAACTCGATTTTTCACCAAATTTCATGGTTTTTTCGTTTTTTCTCGCGAACCATTGGGTGTATAGCAAGATTACATCAGTGCGTTTTTGTTTAAAATTCCATTTTCTATAAACAAGATTCCTAAAGCTTAAACCGTAGAGCTAATAGTTTTTGAGATAAATCCAATTCAAAATCCAATCCATGAAAAATTTAAAACAGCTCTGTTTCATTGAGATTTTTTACCGGCGACACGGATCGAAGAACGTAAATCAACTATAGATACTTTTGAGGAGCAAAGATTCCTCTACAATTCCCGTCTAAGGCCAATCGAATAACGTGAAATCCCGCGCAGTTAGAGATACGGTTTTTTTTTAAAAAAAAAAGAACAATTTCAAATTCATTTAGCGAGTGCTGAGAATGAAAATTAGGAGCTTGTCTTTCGCGAGAATTCTTTGGGGTATGTTTAGAGTAATATTCCGTCAATGGGGTGCATAAATATGAGTCCTCTGAAACGAAGCACCTTAATATGGTATATGAAAGTAAAAGAAATATCAAGTTATACAAGTGGATGACATATCATAGTTCGAAACGCTAGAATTTCGATAAATAAGATTAGCAAATTATGCGAATGATACGATAACGAATCGGTCCGCACACGACGAAATTCTTCCGTTTGAATGGATCAATTATTGTTTGAAATGATCGATCGGTGATGATTCCTCGAATTCACGTGGCAGAAATATTTGAATCGGCCGATTCGCACCGGATGATTCCATTGTTTGCAGCGCTGATAACTTTTGAACGAATAAAGCATCGTGATCAAGCGCGACTATGCGAGTTATAATTTTTATCAACGATAAATAATTATTATCGATGCTGGTGCTTGATGCGAAATAGGACGGAACATTCGAAACAAATAAAACATATCATTTACGAAACTGATTGTCTAAAACTGAATAAACTCGACAACTAGCCGGTGAGTCAAAAGTACCTACATCAAAAATACCGCTACACGACTATGTAACGCACATATATTACATGCATTTACGATATACATATGTATTAAGCATGACCTTGAAAGAATAACTAAATCAGATATACGCATAAGAATGCACGTGTACGGAATGTAATAATAAACTGAATATAACGCAGTATCATTCCCATTTCTTTGGCAATAGTAAAATTGTAACATTTACAATTTTCCAACAATCTCGAGGAACCGGTTTTTCTGTGTTCGTTTACAATTTTGAGCGTGGGATTTTTTAGGACCAACATTATTCAGTTATTTCTACTCGTGGACGTCGAAGAACACGATCAACTGCAAGGTCCGAGGGTTGCAGAGTCTCGCAGTATCCTTCGGTAAATATCCTGAGGTATCGCATACGAGAATAGCTCTAACCATAACCGAGAGGACAGAGTACCTCATCCTGATATTTTTCGACCACAACTTTTGTCTGGTAAACTGATAGAGCAAAGATTACGTATAATTATGCATAAAAAATTGGCGCAATGGAATTGTATATAATTTATACATAATTTATACACAGTTATACAGTATTATGTACAATTTTTTTGAAAATGCGTGTAGAATTCTCCTACGGTGATCAGATGATTAGCCATAATCTCGACCAATACTTCCTTGAATATTACGGAATGCCTGTCCGGTTCGTTTCATAATGTACTTTTCTCGAGGTCATTTTTTTACCAGAAGTGTTACGCGGACGGTTTCCTATGATGCGTAAAACTTGTCGACTTACGCTAACCTACGTAACACGAAACAAACAATGTATAAATATGTCCTAACAATATTTCGCTGTCCAACACTGTTATCGGCCAATCGGACATACGGTTCCAGATTGGTGTCACTGTAGTGTTGGAAATACCAATTGAAGGCGCTGTCGTTTAGAATCTTAGCATTGGAATCGTAGAAATTGGCTTGCTCCGTAGTCGTATCACTTTTCGACATTTCACTGGCAACATTTTTCTTCAGTTTTGTCGAGATTTCGTCGTAATCTGATGCTCTAGTCGGATAATGATGCTGCTCCGTAGCTGACTCGTGACCCGGTGCGGTTACTTTGGTAATCGTTGAGCGTCCCAGAGGTTGATGAGGCGGTACCTGACCACCAGGCACGAGCAGTGCTGAGAGCGAAGATGCTTCCGAGACGCGTGTTACGGAGAGCATCGGAGGAGTCGCTTCGAGATCAGTCGTTGGTGTTGACATCAGTTGAGGCTGAGTGGTCGTCGTCGGTGAGTCTGCGAAGCAAACGCGATGGAGTACGACATAAATCGACGTGAGATGGATCCGGAACGAGATTATTTCGAGAAAAACTCACCAGGATCGTGAACGGTTGTTGGCGAGTGGGAAGTTGAGGTTGCAGCTGTAGATCGGTGAGGAATCGTAACTTCAGGATCCACCCAATCACCGATGACGGGACTACCCCCCGTTTGCTTCACGAATTCCGAAATGATTGCTGGTTTCGTTGTGGTGGGTTCAACCTTTTTGCCAGCAATTGCTGCTTGTTCCTTCATCTCTGTGCGTGGAGTCGTCCAAACTATTTTACTCGCCACTTCGCGATGACTTCTTTCCGTCAAGGTAGACACGTCTACGTCGAGTCGTGTGTCCTGCAATTCGATGGGCATCGAAGCCCGATCGGATTTCGATTGGTCGATCACTTTTTTGGCAACGCTCTTGGACACGACGTTGGTATTGTTTTTCGAATGGTCGATACCCGTCGCAGACTTATGATCGACTTTGCTACTCGCCGACGATATTTTAGGCCGCGTCGATTCTTCCTTCGTACGCGTCGGATTTTTCTGCCCGGATGATTTTTCTATCGATATGACTGATCCTTGCGAATGGTTCGACGTCTTCACGTAGTTGGACGCGATTATCGTGGAAGAATTCGAGCCGACAGTATTGTTCACGCGGCTCGAGGTGACATTTTTATTGGATTGGAACGAAGACCTGTTCATTTCCATCTGATACCGGAGATGGGGATCGATTATGGGCACGAAACCCGTTTCACCCTGAGGCAGAGGAACGAAACCACCCCGATGAATTTCGGGCTCGGTGGGTGGAAACATTTGCCCACGGCCGCTTCCAGGTCGCCCTGAAAAATCGCTCTTCCTCTCGGCATTTTTTCGGGAGTTTCCCCAAAGGTTGAAGTTCAGACTGGGCAATGGTACACCGAAGAAGGTAAATCCCGAACTGCTTGGCGATGGTGGTACATCTTTCGCAGGTGCGGGTACCGTTTTGTTTTTGCTATTCACAGCATTGGAAGCGGCATACATCGTTGGGGTTCCGCCAGTCGGATGTGACGGGGAGCTCGTAGTTGCTTGTATATCCATCGACTCCTTATTCGCTGGGAGGGTCGTCGAGATCGTGGAGGAATTATCACGCATGTCCATATTTGCGACATCATAGGGATAATCGACGTAATCGTCATAAAAATATTCAGAATCGTTAGGAAGAGGACGCGAGGCTGTGGTATCCTTCGAATTGGCCCACGACGACGTGGCCTGAGATGTCCCAAACACTGTGGAAAAAATGTGTAAGAAAAAACACCCGATAATAATAATGAAAACTCTAGTAGGATTTATACAGATATGCTGACGTACAATCTCAAAAAAAGTAGTCCTGGGTACCTGCATTGCCGAAAAAAATCCACCTTTCACATTATTCGTCATACTTCATCGAGAATAAATTCAATGGATAAATTCGAGATTTCTATCATAATCTTGCTTGTTGCTGGTTCACCACCCAAACCAGACAACTCGACACGTACAATCAAGGTCGTATACTCACGGGAAGCTCCATTGATTATTTCAGCGTCACACCCGGGGACCATTGGCTCAATTTGCTTCTCGCGTTGGCAGTCTTGGCGAGATAATCTAATTTCTCGAAACAGTGTGCCGTCTGCGCATCGAGGTCCCTCGGTAGATTCTTGTTGCAACCATCCTCTCAGCCATAACATACCGCAGCTACACGACAACGGATTGCCTTTTGGGAATACAAGGAAAACGTTCAATTTTCATTGTCACTGCACGCAGAGAAAAAATCGTTGCCAACGAGTAGGACTCGTTGGCATTTTTCTGGTAACGGTTACTACGTTACGTGGTCGGCAATAAACGGTATACGTTACTGTACGAAAAATCGGCACTGTTGGTCGAAAATCCCAGAACCATTAAATGAACTGAATATAACCTTACTAACCGGAAAATAAATAAATAAAACATAACAAGCTGAAATGTATAAAATAGGAATAACTCCCACTCGCATGGTACTCTCTTCGATGCAACGTGGTAATCATTACTATGTTAACGTAGCCAACGTTACCATTTGGAATGGGGGAACTTCCTGTGTCAAAAGACTTTTCTCGCTTCAAATCTGGGTTATCACGTAACATAGTATTGATTCCTGTGTTACATAGTGGATATTACTATTTTTTTTCTCTGCGTGTAACATTCACTACAAACAAGTACGATCATTCTGTTTCTTTCGCAGTCGTATAACGTGATACGTGCTTAGAGATCTGGAGGTACTTAAACAATGACTGACCGCGTACACAATCTACACGATAGCAATTCACAATGTGCCACGTTACCGTCTATATCCAGTACGGCAATGTTTGATCTCAATCTTCGGAAGGTATTCTCGGAGACGGATGTCATTCTGTTGTGACGGAGGCTCAACACTCGGAGTCGAGGCATGTCGTCGAAAGGCGAGCCATGGATAGTGCAGATATCATTATGGTCCAACTGCAATGTAATCAATGCAAGCTAATGACAAGAGTTTGACAAAGTGTAAAATAATTTTCGAGATGAAACATTCGAAAAACATTTTTGTTGCGTCTGCGTAATGGGAATTCTTGCTACCAACACTCCCCGCTTGATTTTTCTCTCCATAACACATCTATTCGATCTACTTAAAATTGTCATTCCACCAAGATAGTAACAATCACTCTGGTATCCGAAATTATTAGGGTGAACTGAAGACTGGATCAATGGGAGCTTTACCTTCAGTTCGACCAGCCATTCCATAGCTGCTAAGCTCTCTGTTGACACACGTGTCACATGGTTATTGCTCACGTCCAATACTTCCAGCGAATTGAGACTCTCCAGGCCTGCATGTTCCAGACCTGAGATAGCGTTGTGACTCAAGTTGAGGAAAAGCAATTGCGGTACGTTTATAAAAGCGTTACTGGAAATTTCTTCGATACGATTGTTCTGCAATTCGGCGCTTTGCAGAACAGGCAACTCGGTGAAGGCGCCGTTCGGTATGACCTGAGAATCAAAATATGCTTTTCTCAACATCTCGTCTGGTCGCTCGTGGCATCCCACGTGAACTCAAACATTCGATTCCGTACTTTCAGCTTATTACTGCCCATGCGAAGTGCCTGAAGTTTTGGCAAGCCTCTGACAGCATTTCTTTCGATGACGCGCAGGTCGTTGCTTTCCAGGTCGATCAGCGTCAATCTCGGCAATCTTTGGAAGGCACCTTCGCGTAATTCTTGAATTTTATTTCTGACCAATCGCAGCTCCAATAGCGACGTCAAGCTGCTCAAAGTCTCGGGGGAAAGGATGTTGAGCTTGTTAAAACTCAGATCAAGAACTTGAAGCGATGTCAGGTCGTGTAACGACCTTGGCAGCTCCGTCAAAGCGTTGTGCGAAGTGTAAACCTCGCGTAGGTCTCTGCAACGAACAATAACTTAAAAATTAGGGTTTCCTTCAGGTATACCAGCTATCCGGGGCAATTTTCACCCAGTGAGTATGAAATTCCCAACAAATATTCCGAAGACGTCGAAATATGAGGCAAACGGTTAAAAAAAAAGTTGCATTGCTTTCGAACATTAATCGTGTGAATATATCAATAAATCAGTAACCAGCTCCCAGTCTGGTAGACTCGTCACTATTCTCGTACCAAGTAGTTTCTGACTGCCGATTTATCCATTCAACGATATGATTTGTAAAATATTTATCGTAATTTGTCACTCGAACTTCGTTATCCTGGTTTCTGCTGATGAAGGAAGATTACAACGTGGAACCAGCCGCGGAGAGGGTTCCAGTTTCCCGTTCACGGTTTCTATTACACGGGCAGAATTCACGAGTGAAGTGGTCACGCTGCCCTGCTCACCTGACCGAACAGCGTCGTGGTTCCACACTTTCTAGGTGGTGGCTTTCCAGTGATGCAACCTGCCTACGTTGTTGAATAGCCAGCGAAACCAATTTTCTACCACTCTAAGCGAGCATAATGCGCGGAACATTTTCCATCCCGTACAATCCGTGAAAGTAGCCAGAAAGTAGTTCATACGTTAGAAAATTTGAAAACTACCTAAGTGACCGATTTGCTGCTGGTTAATATGAAACTCTCGTCTGAGCGATCAGAGGCAAACGCGAAAAATGTGCCGAGGATAAAATATTAGGAGATACTCACCGAGTACTAGAGAATATGGCGTGTGGTATGCGTGCCAGTCTGTTCATACTCAGATCCAACTTTTGCAATCGAACGTTATTCTCGAACAGATCTGGCCTTAGTAATTCCAAACGATTATTTTTCAGATTCAAGTCGAGGAGCATTCTCAGGTCATGGAAACAGTTTCCGTGCAGCGAGACGAGTCGATTGTTCCGCAAGTCCAACTGCTCCAGTCTTGAGAGCCTGTCGAAGCAGCCATTCTCCAGGTCTTGGAGGGAGTTGTAGCCGAGCTTCAACTTCGTTAGGCTCGGCAGGGTGCTCAGTGACCTTGGAAACAATCTCTTTATCCCATTAGCGCTCAAGTCTAGTACTCTCAGTGCCGGAAGTGCCAGATCCAGTGATTCGGGCATCGGTAATATCGAGACTTGATTCATGGGTATGTGAAGATGTTCGATGGAGGGTGGAAGTCCAGCTACGACTTCGGTTAACCTGTTCCAGCCGACATCCAGCTCGTACAAGCTACCGAGGTGGCTGAAAGTTCGGGGGTGAAGGCTGGAGAGAGCATTTCCCGACAGGTTCACGTGCTCCAGAGCTGGATTCGCGAGAAAAGAAGCTGGGTCGACAGATCTGATGGCATTGTCACTTAGATCTAGACGCCTCAAGTCGGGCAAATTCGCCAACAGGCGAGGCTCCAGTCGTTGAAAATAATTCCCCGCCAAATCTAGACCCTGAGACACGGAGAGACTTCTGTAAGTATGAGAGCAGCGTTGCGAGTAACGAGACCTTCGTGGATGCGAGTTACCTTCAAGGCTGGTAAATTCCATAGCGGTCCTTTCAACAAATTCGACAGTGAATTGTTCCTCAGTCTGAGCTCTCGCAAGGCTGGCATCGCTGTAATCGCCTCTACCTCCACGACGCTGATACGGTTGTGGTCCAGATGCAATCTCTCAAGCATCGGATGTCCTCTGATCACTCCCGAGGGGATTTCCTCCAGATAGTTGTGACTCAGGTCCAGAAAGTTTAATCTCGGCAGCGTATCCAAAATAGAGCGGAGTTCCGCCACGCGACTCAAGTCATTGTTAATCAACCACAATTCTTCTAGACCATTACCAGTTCCTTGCGGGAAAAAGTACGGGTAAATTCGGTGAATCATATTGTGGTTGAGGTCTATAGCGCGTAACACTGGTACCCGATGAAATGCTTGGGGAAATATTTCAGCTATCCTGTTACGCGAAAGATACAGCTCGCTCAGCATGGGTAGATCTACGAAGGAGGCTGCGTTCAGGTTACCGATCCTATTTCTGTCTAGCCGGAGTATAGACAGCGATGGGAGATCGATCACCGCGCGACCAACCGTCGCGGCGTCATCGATAAAATTACCGGCCAAAGAGACTTCCCTTAATTCTGGAAGGTCGACTATTGCTCGCGGATGGATCCAGTTTATTCCACAATCGGTTATGTTGATCAGACTCAAGCTGGGTAGGTTTTCAAAGAGTCCAGAATCGAGCCTCGTCAACTGATCACTTCCGAATACGTGAAGCTGGGCTAAACTCGGCAAAGATCGAAAATTTCTCGGCGTCAACTCCAGCAACGACGGCGAGTTCACCTGTAGATATCTGAGCTTCGGAAGACCAGAAAACTTTGGTAGTCTCTTCATCGCTCGGCTTTGCAGAGTGACCGCCTCCAGATGCAGCAAGTTTTCCAGACTATCCACCGGCAAGGATCTCAAATCTGGCTCAACGATGAACAGTTCTAGCAAAGAATCGTGCAGACCCTCGAGCCAACCGGCAGACACTCTCTCCAAGCGATTGTTCCGCAGCATGAGCCTCAAGACTTTCAAATTCGCGAATGCCTTTCCCGGGAGACTTGGTAAATTGTTATTTTCCAGAATAACCTCGTCCACTGGTCGTGCGATGTAATGACTCACAGCTTCCAGACCTTCCAGTACTCTGGGTAGCTCGCTGTGACTGCACCTGAAGAAGGTTCGAGGGATGAGATTCGGAATATTGAATCGCGTCGAGGTTCATACGTATCTGTTAAAAATACCTTCGACCCACCATATTTGAAATTCCATGTCTCTCGTGGAACATCTGCACGGTAAGATTTTCTCCTGCGACGGGCAGCCATATTCTCCGTTCAACTGCGCGGCATTACCCCATGAAAGTAAGGTCAGATGTACGCATGCTATTAGCAGGCCGATATTTTTCATTTCCGGCGGTTTCCTCATAGTTGGTTGTACGATCACCTCTGAACGTCGAGACACATCAATCTGCAATAATCGTCAAATCTTCTGAGCACGTGTTAGCGGTAATTTGACGCGTGTCTAACTCGTTCACCGTCAATTACTCGGACAATTGATTCTTCCTACAATCATTAAATCGTGAAGTAATTAAATATTAATCTGCGGAAGTGTAAACGCTCCGATGAGATCGCAAATTATTGCCTTTCAAGCCTGACCGTGGAAAGATTTGCCAAGATGTGTTTACTCCAACACAGTCATCCCCACTCGCATACATGCACCAAAGTGGATGGAGAAAAGTTCATGGAATGACAACACAGCTTTACGAAATATTTTTTACGAAGCTGTCTTACCGAAGTGTTAATCAGGTAACATTATGTGTGAATGAAAAGTCTGTGATTTTTGAAATGCAATAATACATTTTGATTTATTTTGTTTCAAATACTCTATTAGCATGACAATAAAGAAACGAGTTTGTGTCGATATAAATAAATACAACGCATCTTTGACAAAAAAAATATGTGCGGTGTATTCTTTTTTTCACTAAGATCAGATGGATATATTCTTCTCGTTGTGGGAAGAACAGAGACGGAACGTATGAAATACTAGTGGATAAGTTTTTTTTTGGTTTCTTCCTACTGTGAATGCCAAGTGCCGAAGAGTTGTTCGCGTAGCTCGTTAATTACGCGTGGTTTTCTTTAATAACAAGCCATGATGAAAGCACGGGTCCTGTTGAAGCACGTGGCCTCAGCCGATTGTCCCGTTCGCCTCGCAGAAGGCCCGACCCTGTAGACGTCACGGTCGCAAACGACAAAATTGTGCGTGGATACCGTAAGAACCGAGTGGAGGCGAATCCAGATAAGTGAAGACCGCTAGGACAATGTTTTTACCACAATTATTATCACGCGTGCTTGCTTGTCTCAAGTGCTATTTCGTTCACGTTGCCGTTGCCAATGCCGCTGCTTCCAACATTTCGCAACGATGGACGGCCACGATACTTCAGGGA
This sequence comes from Arge pagana, assembly GCA_963969455.1. Lineage (NCBI taxonomy): Eukaryota > Metazoa > Arthropoda > Insecta > Hymenoptera > Argidae > Arge > Arge pagana. Next base: position 18,475,926 of record OZ018310.1, read on the forward strand.
GATAGACAACATCTATCAACAATAAAATTAGGTACTGACCGTAACCAACTATCTACGGTGTACGTATCGTCTAATAACAACATTTTCATGGAATCGTTCCTGTTTATCCATATGTCACGCGGAGCCATGGAATCATGCTTATTCGTGAGAATCTCCAAACATCAGCTATGACTGTGGCGCTAAGTCATCCGAATTGCAGCCAATTTGTTTGCGAGTACACGCTAGTATTTCTAACGAGACATCAGAATCGAATTTTCTTCGTACAGTAGACGATTAAAAAAACTGTAGACGGGCCCAGTGTGCGGTATTTTGGAGGTGTGATCCCAAAATTGAGTTTGTGACCCTATTCCTGCTCCAAACCAATCATTCTCGAGCTACGTAACTGTCGTTGGTTAAGTTTTTTACTCCGAATATGGAGGATTCTATCCTTGCAATACGTGAGCTGGGAGATAATCATATGAGAGTTTATGGACACAATCAAATGTGTGTATAGGTAGAAAAAATTCGTGGTTCGATTCGTAAGCTGCGACTAAATTCGTGAAACAAGGTATTTTTGATTACGCGTTGCAATCCGTGACGACCATGCAAGTAAGCAGAACCAAGTGATCATAATGTGAATTTTATTACGTATTGTTCTCAGTTCATTACTGACACGAAACACATCTGTTTAGTTCGATCGAATTACCCTACCGTCCCACATCACGGTGTTTACCTTTTACGAACGTTTCTTAACTTCCATTCGAAATGTAGGACGACGAATCAGACATTCTACATATCCTCATCCTCGCGAGGACTATCTGCTTTTGGAAGTACGAAAATTAGTTTCGTACAGAATAAATAAATTATTGATTTTGTGGGGTTTTACCGTGTTTCGGTGTTTTAAAAAATGCACTCAACCCCATCAAGCACAACCCTCACTCCCCAGCCCTTATCGGTGAGATGGCGGTAACTTACAAACTTTAAACGGATACCCTCGTTTTTAATAACGGATTTTGATCAAAATCATCACGCAAAATTTACGTAGGTACTATTTTTTTACGGAGAATCAAAATCTGTGGCAAAAAATGGGGGTGTGCATTTGAAACTCTTAGATTCGCAGACTCGATACTCGCACGAGAAACTCGATGAGCAGAGACCAACTACTCGATCTTAGAGTGACGAAAAATCGTCTTTGTTGGCATAACTTGACAATTAATTGTACCTATTGTTTACATTTTCAATTTATGATCAGCAATTAATAAAAAACTCAGATTAGAATATTTTCGACAACTCACTGCGAAATATTCCTGGGATACTTTCCTCGTCGGTCACGTGGGATCCGGCCGACGATATTTCGTAATATCGGTGCGAATGACTCCCAACATCGCACAGCCTAGAAATGCATCGTAGCGTGGAGAATCCCAATTGTTGCGGAGTCTTTAGCGGTTTGCATCACAATCCGATTGGATAGATTTCGTGTCTGAATATGAAATGTATTCTCTATTTGCTCTACCTGCGATGCGATATTGAAAACTTTCCAGGAAATGACTCGGAAGAACGGTCGATAGCGTTGCGAAAATCGCGATCGGAAATGAATTCGGATAGATGTAGGTCGCTCGTCCTGCTAGAACAGTTTTTCCCATCCGCCTCGAGCGAATCATACGAGAAAATGTATTCGCCTTCGCCATTTTCGGCTGGATCCGATTATTTCGTGCGAGAAACACTCGTGCAAATGCCTACAAATAAGTTGATCGGAGTAGAGAAACGGTAATTCCAAATGGAGTAACATTGGTCTTGTTGATTATTCGATGTCAAGGTAAACACGACAATTTATTGATGATGTACGCCGATGAATGAATCTTACTTCACGGTCGCTATTTAATTACGTCGTTGCGGTGGAAGACAAACATCGAGAGTCACACGCGTTTTTGCGACGAAGATTTCCCTTGGCGTAAGAAAAACAAACGTCACATCTGTACCTCGCGTATCGCGAATCGAGAGACCAGGAGCTCGGAAGACAAAAACCTTCGCGTCTATACGATAGATCAGGAGAATGCCAAAGTTGGTTTCGAGACAACGATAAACAGGAATCCGGTCAGACGGGTTACGCGCGAGCACTTGGCGCCGCAACCAATCAAGAGTCACGGAGTCGGCGATTATTAGCACACACCTTCGTTGTCGTTTTTAATATTTTCGCAATCTGCTCGCGAGCTGAGATAACCGCGAAACGTTGACCTTTACGAAAGCCACGTGATACAAAGGTGAATATATCGAATCTCGACCGTGTTCCTCCACTCTACTTCTCGTTACAATAAATTCGACTCACGTTCAATAATGGTACATACATTACGCAATTAGGGCCGAAAGTCGATCTTTCGACCCGGTGAAGAGTGGGCCGGCGGGTTGCGTCTACAATTTTTCGTACTACTGGGCCAAAAATTCGCTATCAATTTATTAATAGAAGCCGAATATATGCAAATTAAGCTGTCGAATGCCACGTGTTAAATGTAGTAACGGGAGAAAGAAAATGACAATGGAAAGGTGGTATACTCGTTGATGGATTTTTGAGGCGAAATTTTCCATTTATCACTAATGCAGCTTCTTTATCGAAATCACGCAATCTTCGTTACTGCTTCAGTCTGACGACAAATCGTTAGTATTCATGATTATGGATGGTCTAAATACTTTTGTAAGAATTCTGTTTAATGACCTCGAATTCGCTGGGTATACTGAAGCGTTTTAACTTCGCAGGCGCGTCCAGTCGCTAGTGTCGATGCTCGTTGAAAACAAAGAGATTAAAATATCGCGTATAGGTATATCAGCAGCAGCGGTTAAGTGCCGGGAGCTTAGTCGGGAGCAACGTCGATAGGGTCGAAAAATCGTCTTTCGGTAGACGGACGCCGGCTCGAAACACGAATTTGCGGCTGAGTAGTGAAAAAATATAATTTTTTTTAGAATCTTTATCTTACTCATTGTCACCGAAAATAAATATCGAGTTTAAGTTAATTGTATTCGTCGCGTATTTCCCCTTAATTCACGAACCATCCCCTGAGCGAGCTAAAGCGTCGTGTTCTTATCACCGACACCCGGAAAGTAGTAACGCGAAGAGGTTTGTTTTATGATAAAAAAAGCACGGAATTAGTTGAAATAATTTACAATGCATGATAAACGATTAATCAAAGCAGTGGAGTGCGAAATTAGTCGAGGAAATTGAATATTCGACCGAAAATATGTAAGTCATAAATCGGTACACAGTGAGAATCGCGTGCTCCTAATTATGCAATGCTGATGTTAGTAAGACAAGTAAGTAAGTACGTACTTTAGCTTTTTTTTGTCGTTAAATTTATCTGCAATTTTTATGAAATGTATGATTTACCTGGCTGATGGCGATTTTGAGTAACGTTTCACTTCGCTTGTTAGTAGGGTTGCCAGGTAAAGGAATTTCATTTCAGAGATAATTCGAGGGCTACGAATTCAGTCGGTAGGATAATATGCGAGAATCAATGATTATTTTTGTAAATCGCTTTACTTGTAATATTTTACAAGCCTACTATCATATCATACTCATCTACCTACATTGGTCGTACAACGCAGTGTAATGTGAACGTATTAAAACTTGAATCAAAAATTGAGCACCGCACTTCGACCGAAACGGACGAGTTTTCTCAAGGTCGTCCCTTCTCTCGCTGGGCAGAACATACTCGAAACATGAGGAGGAAAAAAAACTAGTAGTAGGTATTCGAAATCCGGAGATGAAAGTGTGATTCCTGGAAATGGGATAAGGCGCGTATTTTCAAAATTAAGATATATTTATAATAAAGATGTATTTATACACCTGTCACGTATGTTAACGTATAATCTCACTCCGATAAGCATATTTTTTATCGATTTTTCAAGATCGGTACTTACCGATTCCGAGTAATGTTACACCGTTTGGGACATTGATGTGACGTATCACTGATCGGCTGTATTGTGCTATACATCAAATTATATTAAACGTATATTGAAACGGTATAGATCGCTGTGTGGAAGTTGGGCACAGATCAGTGTAAACGGAACATTCGTCAAGTGAGTAGGACACTATTCGGGCGATTACAATGGGTACGCAAATTTGACAAGCATAATTGAGTAATCAAAAGAATAATAAAAATAAAATGGTCTTTCGTCAGTTGATATTCCACACTTTCCAACGATATCAATACTCTCAACCCCATAGTTCGTGACGAGTCGGGACAGTCATCATACGCTCGCGTTACTCAAACGATCGTGGTACTCGAGCCTCGATCGGATGGCTTGTCGCAGCTCCCCTCGATTTTCTCGTAACCTAATCGAAAAGAACTTGGAAAATGGACATTTCTCGGTGAAATGGTACCGTAGTTAGTAAAGTGCGGCGCTGTCGCCGAATAACATCTCGAGCGACGAAGTGAAAGCTGCGAAAAAAATATCCACGACTCTCTAGAGCATGCTTCACCAAATGATCCCAACGTACGACGTGATATGCCGTCAGTTTTGCTATTGCTCGTGTCACATATAAGTCTAATCTGACAAGCTGACCAAATTGGTTCGATCTACTCACGCGCAGGCGAGAAAATTGAATCCAATGCCGTTTATCTCAAAAGTCGTTGTCCCCGATCGGAGGCGATCGGTATTGTCGCGTAACAGAGGTTGATGATATTTTGACGGATACACACTTAACACCACGTCACTGTATCTGATCACAACTATGAGGAAGATGTTCTAGCATTTGATTCTTCGGATAGACTAGCGTGGAATGCGACAAAAGACGAGCACCGGAGTGTAGGGGAACGACGATTGCGAAGTGTATATGCAGCCACCGTGAAGACACGCTTCCAGGAAATCTTCCCTTTCTCCTAAATCTTGATTTTGATTGTTCGAGAGACGCGCGATGCAACATGATTAGCATGACGAACGTTCTTGTAATTATCAGGCTGATCCTCGTTTTCGCGAATTAATGTTATGCTCAACATTCTTCGCATCACTTTATCCCTCGCATTTAGGAAGTTTTAATCGGACAGTCTACCGTTAGTGACCTTGAAACGCGGAAATTATTATAAAAAGTGCGTATGTGTTTATGATAATATATGTGTATGATAATATTACATAACATATTCAATTGTCTTTGCTTACGACGCGAAAACATTGAAAGGAAAGTACAATATTTTTTTACCTCAGTTCTCAGCTAATTATATATGCGTGCGTACATTCGGAACATTTCGTCAGATTAGTGGATAGTTTGAAGCATATAAGCCGATTATAGATGCGAGAATAACAATAATAGTGGAATACGCGTGGCTAATACATTTAGCAGAGCTACCATAGAGAGCTCAGTAGTTCACTTTCTTTTCACGAGTACAGGCGCACACGTACACTTTCACGTACGCCCGTGTCGTGGAAGTGTTTCGGCATTGTGGTAACAACTCGAGGTACGATGATTTTATTTTAATGATACGATGACATTTATTATTTCATTCTATGAAGTCGTCGTTTTACGTCAAACTTCTGTGAGACGCGTTGAATGTGGAGAAAGGTGAGACAAAATGGGCCTGATACAATTTTTCTGCTCGTGAGCAGAAAGTAGATATGATTGGGGAAATTTAATCGCTGCTAATATCAAATTGAAATTGAAATTTGAATACAGACAACGTTCAATGTCAATCAGGTGAGATGAAAAATGGATATATATATATATATATATATATATATATATATATATATATCGTATTGTGTATATAGTATTTGCAAAGAATAATTTAAGATACAAATTTACGATACAACTTTTTAATCAATGAGTCATTGACTTGTAAGATTCGAGAGTCAATGCGTATTCTAGCGCCCAAGATTACGCCTTATGCGGAATTGAATAATTCCGGTTAGCCTTGATAGCCTTCCGAATGTGATCGGCTTTATTTCTGCTCCCGGTGAACATAAAAACCGCGTAAACACGAGATACACATCGAATAAACAAACTCCAGATGAGACACATTCAGATAAACATCTGATTATACTTCTATTCAAGATGACGTACGCGAATCATGCTCAAACATTATTCGATCTATTGTTGAAATTTATCACAGTACTTTATAGGAGTTGTATCGTGAAATCACATTTTTATATCTCCGACAGCGCGTATAGAAAAACAGTACATATTTTCATGCATTTTTCACTGTCACGTAGAGCATATATGCTCAATTGTTTTTTTCTCTCTATAATAATATACTCTTTCTCGCTTCGTTTCTTAGAAAAAAGCTTAAACTGATAATCGTATTACGCAGTGGAAAATATCCTTGGTCCAAATAAGTGTACATTTGGATGACACGACTTCGTGGAAGATTGATCGCCGAAAACGAATTTAACTATTCATTTGCGCCGTTTTCGCGCGAATGTTTTGCAGTCAGTGGAATTACTTGTTCCACGAATCTATGGATAATTCGGCCAGCTAGCGATATCCAGATGGACTAAGATATTTTCGGTGTAGTCGCAACGCAATTTTTTTTTCCTCGACCAAGGACTACAATTCGTGTAAATCATTTTTTGCACGGAGAGTTTTTGTCGCGAATAAACGGTATAATTCGAAGGACTCTGGTATCTCCTTCGATTTCGCGAGATTAACTTTCTTCGCAAGAGAATGGCTCGTTGTGCGTTAACACAAGCTCTCGTACCTCGGTAAAGAAACGGCTACGGATGTTGGCGCATGCGTGAGCAGGTCGCAAGAAATTGGCGAATCACGTCTACTGCAAAACTTGATGGTAACTCACAAAAAACAAATGTACGGCTCACGATTATCACTCTTGAGTGGGATAGCCATTTCAATAGTTACCCGAGTACCGTGCGGATCATTTTGCTTCTGCTGTGGACATTCTTATTGCCAGCGGATATCTTGGATATTATCCACCTACGTGAGTGATCATTTTTGGCCTCGATTAAGCGACGTGATCGTTTCATGTGCTCGAGTATAAACTGTCAGCAACCAGATCCTCGCGAATTTCACTGCAATCCGCATATCTCCGTAAAAAAGTATCCAACAGACGAAACTCTGTTTCACGTGGAGCACAGCAAGCGAACAAATCATGACAAATATATCCGATAGATCGATCGGTATTTAACGCTTTGCATTCGACGGTCTCGAGTTAAAATATAATCTCGCGTTGCTACGTATATCTTTCATCCTTTCACTCGATGTACGTTGTGAACAGATCTGGAGCAAATTGGTATCGCCGAACTGTGAAGGACAACGAATACTCGATCTACGTTGTACCGTATCATTTTTTGTCACGGGCAAATCAATCCTCGAATACGAGTTTATCACCGATAATCTAAGGAATTCTTCTTTGGTTTGCAAAGAGGAAGATACTCTGTCATAAATTTTGAAATGGCATTCGTGTGAAATTAAATAACAACGAGAAACTGCGATGAGACGTCGTTTGGAAAATCTGTTGTATTCTAATTTCGATAATAATAATAATTTAATAAATACAAGCGGAATATCGATATTGCAGAAATATTTCTTAGAAGCGAAATAACTCCCGTCGTTATTAGAAACGACTAAAAGCGCGTATTTTTTGAACAAGACCTCAAGATGATGGCAAATATTCAAATGTATGTTTACAAACGTACGTAAGTGAGTGACAGAAAAAAGGGACCGTCGTCGTTCAACCAGCAGCATCTGACTTGGAAATTATCAAAAAAGGACAAATTCTCACGCTTCTTGGCTCGAATAAATTTGCAACAGTTTTATTTTACTGACGCGAAATAGGAAGACAGAAAAATTCGAACAGAAACAATTTCAGCTTTGTTCTTGAAAGGACCTGTAACTTAGGTACGGACGAACAAAAGAAGTCGCCGTTTTCTTACACAAAAAAACTGAGGAGAAGATTTTTTTCTCCTCATCAATAGTTGATACGGCCTCGTTATACCTATATGACTGCTGTCCGCGAGATTTGAAGATAAGGTTCGCCTAAGGCCGCAAAGTTCGAGTCTTTGCTAGATACATTACCTCGTCCAGGATCGATCATAGATTTTCTGTGGAGTTGAGATCCCGTAACCGTGCAGACCACACAGGAATTTTTATTTTATTTCATTGCAGAAACTGTCGACTCGTTTTTTAGCCGAATGCATCGGGACATTGTCTTCCTGGAAAATGAACTCCCCTTCTAACCCAACCCCAGCAAGGAAGCTTCCAAATTTCCACCGTCTTTCACAGTCAGCTGCAAATGATGCTCCTCGTTTTGTTAACAGGATTCCCTCCATAAGCTCCTTTTCTAGCAATCTTAGCCGACAAATTTTCTCAACTCAACAATGACCCGACGAAGGAAGTAAACGTACATGAACAAGTCATACAAGATGATAATCAGGTGTCGCTCACTCGTCTTGCCAATTTTGTTAAACGCATTGTAAAGATAAAAAAATTCATTTCGACGCGAGTGTTCCTGATAAATAAATATTACGAGACAAAATAAATATTATTTATATTATTTATAAAATAAATAGATATTACGAGATATTTCTTAAAAACGAGTCGAAAGCTGTTTTGTTTCGGAGAGCTCGGAAAATCAAAGCGTGAAACGTATTCGTAGTTCTTTATAACCACGTTGCAGATCGAATCACGAATCACTCCGTAACTCACCTAAATTACTCATAAAACATCGTATTATGAAAACATTTTTTTTAATACATCGCGTAAAAACAGGTGAACGTAATGAGCAATAACATTATCCATTTCTTCGCTTTCATTTTGGAGTGCAAAAACATCCGTCGCGTCGAATCGGCTCACCATTTGTCGTTTCGATCGTAATACGTACATAGATTCTTTTCTAACGTGTCATCTGCGACTTGATTTTTCAGGTGCTTTGAAAGCTGGAAATATGCTTGCTAGGCGCTTCTGGAATCTGCAAGTATCTAAATTAGTCTACAGGAACTTTCAGACTGATCGCCGACTAAATGATGCCAATCATTCAAATTTGAGCAATAGGCCGCCGAGAATACTTATCACTGGTACGTTTTACCTTACATGACGTATTGCTGGGAAACTGAAATGTATCTCTACAGCTATCGGTCTGATAACTGACGAAAAATCAAGTCATCGCTGTCATCTCAAAATATCGATCTACAAAGATATTATCATTATTATGATACAAAGAATTTCGAAGACTATATGCTATAATACGTGCAAAATTATACAAAAAGATTATTTGGAGAAAAATTTACGGCTCGTGTTTCAAGAATTAGTTGAAAACAATCGCCGACTTCCAATTCTTATCCGTCATTTTCAAGGAAAGTACTAAAGATGGTAGATTGTCGATTTTTACTGCAACATAATGAGTGTATAAAATACTTTTAGCATATAAATTTGTGATATTATGTCGATTATTGCTTTTTGCCGCACAGCGATATTTATTTTGCATATGCCAGTGCGTCGTGCAAGAAGCAGATATACCTGCATTTTTTGGCTTTTGATCAATCGTTGCGTAACGCATCTCGCTTTCTAGATTCTTTATACTCTGGCTACAGGTGCGATATAACCTTGCGGTACGCCGAGGATATCTTACTACGTCCGGGATAATAAAAGCCAAAACTTAAGTCTGCTTGGACGAAAATTCTGTAGTAATTTCATGCAAATGCTTGACATATGTCGTCAAAATTATCATTTTGAAATTACTTAGTTCTGTTTCGCGCGTCCGTAAACGACCAACAAACTTTCAGAACGATTTTTCCCACTAAAACAAATACTCACTTCTCCAATTAACGTAAGCTTCAACAATTTCAGAGTCTCAGACGAATCCAATAACTCTGAGCAATAAAGTTGAAGGTGATGCCTCGAACATTCTAAAACTCTATAATTCTGTCGCGCAATGATATTCAACTGTATTTCTTTATCATACCGCAAAGTCATTGTGTTATACGTAATGCTATACTTTTTTTTTATAAAGGCGACAATTTTGCAAAAATAAATGCATGAAAAAAATGCTATATAGTTCTATGGCTATTCTCATACATAATTTTCAAAAATGTTGACCTATCTTAACTCAAAAATTGCAGAAGCTGTTCACACTTGCTATTTTGTCTTGTATCGCGTGGGAAAAATCAATTTTGATTTAAAAAATCCAATATATCCTTTTTTTAACTTCTGGTTTCTCGGATTTCAGAGAAAATAGGAAGTTGTAAATGATAAATAACAGAATTCCAAGAAATAAAATAAAATTGTTGATATTTTCGGAACGGATGAACGGATCGGCATCGAAATTTGTATTCGAAGGTTTTGGGGTCGCTGATCACGAATATGAAGTGAGACCCGGTTGTTGGAGCAGCGTGGGCATTTGAAAAATGTGGTAATGTTTTCAGGTGGATTGGGTCAACTCGGAACGGAGTGCGCGAAGCTTTTACGAAAGAAATACGGAGATGACAACGTCATTCTATCCGACATAATTAAACCCACCGATAATGGACTGCAAAATGGACCTTTCATTTTCGCTGATATTTTGGATTTCAAAGGACTGCAGAAGATCGTGGTTAACTATCGTATCGACTGGTTAATTCATTTCAGCGCTCTTCTGAGCGCCGTAGGCGAACAAAACGTGCCCTTAGCTGTCCGAGTCAACATAGAAGGTAGGTATATTAAAAACAATCGTACATCAACGATTATTTAGAAAGAAAAATGAATTGATGTTTATTTCAAAATGTTATCAGGTATGCACAATGTCATCGAACTAGCGAAACAGTATAACTTACGAATATTCGTACCGTCAACAATTGGTGCTTTCGGACCCGAGTCACCGCGCAATCCTACGCCAAATGTAACTGTTCAACGTCCGAAAACGATTTATGGTGTCAGCAAAGTTCACGCCGAGTTGTTAGGTGAATATTATCACCACAGATTTGGTCTTGATTTTCGTTGCCTTAGGTTTCCCGGTGTCATCAGCAGCGATCCTCCGGGTGGCGGAACAACCGGTAAGTCCTCGTGGGAAAAAACGATATATAGGCCTAAAAACAATCCTAACGAATGTAAAATCAACGATGGAAATTATTTCAGATTATGCTGTAGCTGTTTTTCATGACGGGATGCGATATGGAAAATACGAATGTTATCTGGAACCGCAAACCCGGATGCCGATGATGTATATCGAAGATTGTTTAAACGCCCTATTCCAATTCCTGAACACACCGAATGAACGCTTACGAAGACGGGTGTACAACGTCACTGCTATGAGCTTTACTCCGGAAGAACTCTTTGCCGAATTGAAAAAATTCATTCCTCACCTACAAATCACGTACAAACCTGACAGTAGACAGCTAATCGGTAAGCTGAAGTTATGATTATTCCTAGCGAAGACACGTACCAATGGAATTTCGATCCTACTTCGAATCTCTTCGTCGTTTCAGCCGATTCCTGGCCTCAAGTATTTGACGACAGCGAAGCGCGTCGCGATTGGGATTGGATGCCAAAATATAACATCACTGGGCTTGTTTCCTCTATGGTCCGTGATGTCAAAGAAAATTTCGGCACGAAAATTCAGCAACCAGAAACAAATACTTATATATAAACAGCAGGGTAGTGACAAATGAGATAAAAATAAACTTGAGAACCATTTTCATCGAGATATTGTGATGTTAAGTGTCTTTTGGTTAATCAGCGTCATCATTTCATGCATTTTCCTATTCTCATCAGGAACGAAATTCGAAGAGTACCAAATTTGGGCTATTTGGTACTCTTTGGGATATTATTGTATTATGCCAAAAATGAAAGTGCTAATAGTGCACTGCATTAAGGGTTACACCGCCCTGAGAGGCTGGTGTACCCAAAAAAATAAATAAGGAGTCAGTTATTCGCCACGTCCACGTTGTTGATTCTGGTTATTACAAAGAGCGGGGGGTGGCATCAAGCTTCTACTACCGCAGGTGCCCAATATAATTGGAACGGCCTGGTAGTCGGTGTGCCAAATTGCTTCAGAACCTTATATCGTCAAATCATATTTGTACAAATAACACGTGCTGTGCCTATCGGAGTTTCTCGAGAGGCTTAGTGTTCACATGTGACCGAGCGAAGCCGAATTTCTTTGGGGTATAAATTCGTGGATACGAACATGTACGAACTTTGGCGTGTTTGTTCATCCACCGTAAGGTCAAACGTAGTTGATTGGCTACTTCAGCATACTTTCGCGCGTGGTGTTAATACTAATCTATCATTTAAATATGGCAATCGAAAATCGTTTCTTTCAATCGACGAATTTCCATGAAATCTTAGATTCCTAGATGTTGAGCAACGAGCACAAATACGACCAGATTGCCAGTCACGTGCCAGCAAACCGGGCCGAAAGAAAAAGAGCGCCGCGTGATGGCCAGCCATCGAACTATGCACACAATTTCAGCGATGGTATAGAAGGGCGCGATGCTACAGCGGAGCGGCTGCAGGGGCGCAGCGAAAACCAACGCAAGTTGTCCATGTCCTCAAATTGCGGAAATTTTGCCTTTTTCGCCCTTCGTTTCCTCGTCTACAAGTAAATACTCGCTGGCCGTGCCAGCCAAATCAGCTGACTGCAATACTAATGTAAGGGAGTTATTTGTCTCGCTCCGCTCGCCGCACCTCCGTCGGTTGAGCCATACGCAGGTTTCCCCTTTACCGGCTTCTGAAATTGTGTGCATGCTTCTCTTGAGAGCCGCAACGAGGCGCGTCGATCAGCAGTAAAATGTCGGCTCGGTCCCGTCCGCAAGGACTGGCATCTGTAATCTGTGAGTGTGTAGAGGGGGAAGAAAGTACGCATTTAACTGTTGGGCATTAAACTAACCAAATATTCACGTGAGTGTATTTAACGTTCAGGGTACCGGCGCCGGGAGACCGGAAAGTTTCCACGTTTGAGTGAAAACATTGTTATTCACTGTCTAACATTGATATTAAAACTCGTTTAAGAAGAATCGTTGAGCGAATCATCCCGACATAACCCAATCGGTGTCAATCACAGTGAACAGTGAAATGGCTAAAAAAACATACGACCTTCTATTCAAATTGTTGCTTATCGGCGATTCGGGTGTTGGAAAAACTTGTATATTATTCAGATTTTCTGATGACGCGTTCACGACAACATTTCTGTCTACAATAGGTGAGACATTTCATGGTATACAGTTCTAGAAATATATTTGACACGAACGTTTCGAGAGAGACAGACACGCATAGCGAATATCAGACATCAGACATCAGACATCAATGATTGATGAGCATTGATGACGATGTGTTCCACCAACAATATTCAATGTCCCTGCTAATTTCGATTAGCTGCTTCACGGGAATGCGAAACATCTTTGATTTTTTCACTTTCATTCCACCGTCTTATAAGGTTAGATTTTGAGAACCCGTAACATGAGGAGCAACAAGCTTTGTTGTCAAATATGTGACAGAAACGAATAATCGATAAATGTTGAGTACGATTGTTCATTTTTGCCTTATGCGTTGTCTTTGTGCGACTCAACGACTAAGAACAACTCAAATAACATCCGTCGTTTCTCACATTGTCCGTAAATTATAGAAGTCGGCACGAGTAAGATGAATCAGCTGACGGCCATATGAGATATCAAACTGACGTCATTCCCTTGATATATTGGTACATTTACATTCGTACAGTTTGAAAGGTACATTTAAGCCTTAAATTACGCTCTCGAGGTCGTTGAGAAAAAAAATTATCGGGATTCTTGCATAATCAATTTAATATGATTCGATTCAAATTGAAAAACGTACGAGCTTTGAAGATGTATGAATCGTTTGAATTCTCACGGATTTCGCCAAGGATTTGTGTCCTAATCTACTTTCTAACAGAACTACGCTATTTTTTCCTCGACTGTGGCATCAACAAAAATGGGCTGGGGTAACATACATTAGATAACACGCTCATGACTCGACTGGGAGTTCGTGCCTGAAATATTTTTTTTCCCAAGCTTGTGTCTAAATCGCCCTAGTGCTGATATACGATCGGTATCTTTCATTAAAGGTGCCGATGATAATCGAAGTGGTTATAAATATTATAATAACGTAAAACTTATCTACAAACGATGGCCACTTAAATGCTGACACTACTCTTCATACTATAATTTTGATGGTGTCATCTAATACATGTGGCTCCTGTTATTCAAACTTTCCGCATACTATTTCTATACTGTATCCCCTGCAAATATAATTGATCGTTATCGAGTATGGAACATATGATAAACAATCGACAGACCTTTTGTTATTCGAGTATGTTTCAAATTCCATCTTCGCCCGATCATTTGCATCTTCTTTTGAGAATATCTTCTGTGGTACTCTATCAAAATTCATTCTCAACGCTATGATCCCCTATCACTCTTATAATGTCGACGTTTAGCGCCGTACGTTATCTAATTGTCACATTATATTTTTATACCCTCCGCATTGTTCTTTCTAGTGCTTGTCTTTGTTATAAAATTAGCACGCTGGTATAACACTTGGCTGCTCTTTGCTGCTTTGTGCTATACGAAGCAGCTGATATGCTCACCAAAGAAGCGTATATTCCTTGCGTTCATTCGTGCCGTCATAGAAACTCTTACGTATCTTGATTCCTAAGAATGATCGTAAGATTATTTTGGGCATTGATTTCGCAAGAGATGCAATTGCCGTTCTTATTTTTCTGATCTTATCTATTGAAAACACAAATTTCATCTCCAAATACATTTCTTCTTCCACAAGATTACTAAACAAATGAAATCCCTTGCCAAAGAATATCAGATGCTGAGCTCTCATGCTCTCATACTCTGTCTGTGCTACGTAAATCCTCACTATCAAGGCCATTTCACTCCAAGCCCAGATTAAAGAGATTGAATATTTAGTCTCCCACATATCTGCAGAAATATAAATAGTGATCGCGTGAGAATCTTAGCTACTCAAAACTAAGCAGCAATCGAAATGAGTGCACGTTACAAAGAATAGTATGTATGAAAACAAATAAGGAAGAGGAAAAAATCAAAGAAGAGTAACTTTATCTACACGAAGTAAGTTTTCACAATTATCATCGATTTCTTGATTTTTATCGATTTCACTATCTAGGAATGGTTATTCTAATAATGATTAGCCATCGCCATGTATAATATTCAAAAGTTGACAACTTTTCATGGTTATTTTCATACTGCTTCGTTAACAGAGTGCGCGAGCTTCTTTATCTCCATTATTTCGTTCATACATCACGTCTGACTTATGTCTAGCAATCCAACTTACTCCCTGAATTTTGCTTTGTGACAACTCATCATTGCTGATCCCCGCGATGGAATGATACATCTTACATATTATGATTTCTCCTTGCACTCCTAAAACAATACATGCATTATGCATATAAAGATGTTTTTTTTAACGTATATGCAATTTGTCAAGCATACTGTATGTTGTTCGCCATAGAGTCGTTACTTTCTGGAATCTGGGTAATTATCACTATTCGTTTCAAACATTTAACTGTGCTGAATAAGAAGTTGTAAAAGTATGTCATATGAAGTGTAACACCATTTGCTGCGTTAGAGATAATCGGCATGAGTCTTGCTATCCATTATCATGCTGTAGCTTACCCGAGCAGAGTGAGATAACAGTGCATGAGAACCGAGTGATGCCAGAAACCATAATTTTCAGTCGGTGCAACCTATTGTCAAAAATTGATCAGATTTGCTCGGAAGAAAGACGCACGTCGGCATGCTTGTAACTACTATCAAAAGCTTTGTTAGCTTTATGGTACGATTATGCTTTGTTTAACAATGAGATCAGTGGCGCATGCGATTTTTGAACCGATCATCATGTTTGATTTTTTTACCAATTCTTTTCTTGACAATATATTAGTTTCTTCGTTCTCTTCGTTATTAGAGTGTTTAAAATATTTATTTTGCCAAATAAAATCCTACCCCCGTTAGTCCATTTTAATTTCATCTCGAGGCATGATCCCTCGACTGAAGGAAACGACTTTTATTTTTCAATTACCTTTCGACGAATAATCAGATCACCGAGGTAGAGAAAATGATGAGCCAACGTTTCACTGAATTTGGCGACTCAAGTACACTAATAGGGATGACTCACTGAGGCGGGATATCAATTTGATAATCTGAGGGGAATTTTGAAAACGGTGCTATCGCGAGTTAGCGATGACGTCGTTTTTTCCAGCTGATATTGTGTCGTTGTCCCATGACAAAGGATCAAATCGGTTGTTGTATAATTAGTTGACTGGTCAGTTTCATCGGAACAACGAGTGCGTTGTGTTATCGCAATGGAATGTCATCGAAAAGTAGGTCCGAACTTGGAACGCGTCAGTTTCACAGAAATACTTGAGACACGACTATCTAAAAATAGATTCGTTTCCACTGAGACATTCATCGCTAACAGTTGTAGCCGTGTATCAAACCCTTTGGGTTCACTGCGAATGAAATGTCCATGCTATCGATTTACGCTGTGGTAGCATTACAAACATTTTACTGATGTTTGTCGTTGATTTGCTTTCTCTCTTACGAATAAATTTTTATTTGTCATTTCTTTGATATTCATTTACACTTTTATTTCCATATCCTCCAGTTGCCCCGCATTTTTATATCGGAATCCTGACTACGACATTCAAACGATAATATCTCTTCGATCCAACAGCTTTCAGTAGAGACCGCAGCATTTTTTTTCAAATTTGAAACAGACCTAATTTCAAATTATTAACATATTGAACATTTCGTCTGTAATGTCACGTCGAGTTGAATTTTTTGATTGCCCGGCAAGGGAATGCGTCTACTTCATTTTAGGAGAGATTAATTCATGTTCTTTTCTCTTAGCTTATCATTGTTCCCAGAGTCTCGTCGATAAGTCCCCTCTTTCACGATATGCTTACGTAATATAATTTTTTTTCTGCTGCTATATCTGTATCGCATGCTACGACTGTTGAATGATTTGAAATGACATTCAGCAGTTTGTAATATAAAAGTTGGAATAGAATTGTGCACATTCCAGTGTTGGGATTTCTAACTGAAGTTACATTTCATGAACCGTTCCAAACATTTGCATGTACATTTGCATCTTTTGTTATTCTAATTTACAAAAATAGACAAAGATTTGACAAAAATGTAACTACGGGCACATAATTAATTCACAAATGTTCCATTTCAGTAGCAATATTCATTGAGAAATATATTTTGCAGATAGCAATGTGGACGTTGGATTCAAAACAGCACTGGAAATATCTCAGCCACTTGATATTAGGAACAAGGTGAAAAGATGGAAATGATTATGGTACGAGGTACAGGAATTTAGCGTACCTATCATATCTGTGAATTAATAATTCTGTAACTTTTCTGATAATCATGACGAACACTCTATTCAATTACCATGTTCGAATATCTTTTGTGTTGACCGTCGTTCTCTCCTAACGACGCGATCGTCGACCATCCTTTGAAGGTTCTTGTTGAAATATAAAATAGGAATGTGTGAAGATCAAATAAATTAATGTTAATAAAGATTCTGTATCCCACCTTCACGCTGGCTTTACTTTCATCATTTGTGTACTCAGTCGTGTAGTTTGCGACGATCGAATAGTTCCAAAAATTTGATTGATTTCACGGCTGGTGTATAATTATGCAATAAATCTAAACCTTCGCTAATTATGTTCCACAAATAATTTGCCCTCGGAATTTGATATTGCAAAAATATTAAATAAAACATTCGTAGATGTCATGAATGCGTGACATGAAGCTATTCTTCGCCCAAAGTTGCTAATTGGCTACTGCTAACGATTCTGCTCATGGAAACCTGTGAACATTTACTATGGCGTTGCTTCGCGATGAAAATGAACAAATCTCATGTATTTCTCATACAGACGGTACATATTTACAGAAGAGTTTCACTGATGTCTTGTGAAAATCTACAGTTATTCTCATACTTCCGGAACAACCTTTGCAATCTTTCTTAACATTTATCTTCTTCTCCCCAAGCTCGTTAGCTTTTTTACTCTTCGAATGAGTTTTAGAATTCATTCAATCAAAAACCCCAATGAGCAAGGGAAACTGAAAATTATTCAGAAAAATTGAATGAATGTGATAATTGTCTACGTAGGTCTAGCTGCTCCACGTAATTCAAATAGATGATATTCGATTCTCTGGTGAAACATAAACCTGTAGTTAAGAAAATAGTGTTTAAAAAATAATAAATGTCGATATTGTCATCGTGTTGAACAGTTCAATCTTATCAATAAAGTTGATCGTACAAAAGCAACCATTGCAACGGGGATTATCACACAGACCCTGGTATTTCACGCACCAATCACTTTTGGTTATTAAAAAGATGTACAGTTTGTTGACCGCGGTAAAAATTGATTATTTTAGGGTTTTTTAGAACTAATAACGATATTTGTTGCAGTTTTCCTTGAATCCTGTAGCGAGACTAATGCAATATATTTCTTCACAGGTATCGATTTCAAAATCAAAACTGTGGAATTGAGGGGGAAAAAAATCAAATTACAAATATGGTAAGATTTGGACAAAAAACTCTTGAATTAGGTGTCACCCTTTGAAAAAATCTCAAGCAGTCAAAATAGCGATTAAATCGAATCAGAGGGTTTGAAAGTGTTTGGGAAATTTCAGTAATTGTTATTTAGTTATATCCCATGTCTTATATTGAAAGTGATTATGTAATTACCATAGTTATATCCGAATGAGGAGATTTGAATATTCTTTTATATTTAATATCCTGTTGCTTGAAATGAAATCAAAACGTCGGATGCTGAAATATCTCACATCTCTATTCAACAATATCACAATAGTTGAGTAATCCTATTTTCCATGCTATTCACCTGGAGGAAATCTAGCTAGTAATCTTTTTTATTCGGCTATTCAATTGAAAAAATTAGAGAAAATAGAAAATATGCGAACGAAGTTGTACGTAAATATCCTCATTAATGAACTTTTCCAGGGACACGGCTGGTCAGGAACGATTCCACACTATAACGACTTCGTACTACCGAGGTGCGATGGGCATCATGCTCATATATGATATCACAAATGGCAAGAGTTTTGAAAACATTGTTAAATGGTTGAGATACATTGATGAGGTACGTCTTGCGTTGACATTAAGTTACATTTAATTATTCTGTACTAACTTCTGAGAAAATCAACGTTTCAAACGAGAATTGCCGAACGTTAAGAATTAGAATTTGTATGTTTCTTCAATGCGATAGCATCCTTTGCTTTTTCAGCATGCCAATGAAGATGTGGAGAAAATGATATTAGGAAACAAGTGTGACATGCACGAAAAGCGTGTCGTTAGTACGGAACGAGGCGAAGCAGTAAGTAAAGTCGTTATTCTTTACTTTCGAGGCACGTTGAGTCTAGTCGAAAAATTCCTGTAGATTCGATTTTAGGGAGGAAAATTTCTATGCAATTTTATGTCTGTACGTAGATAGGACGAGAACATGGCATCAAATTTATGGAAACGTCCGCGAAAGCGAACGTGAATATTGAGCGAGCATTCATTGAACTTGCCGAGGCTATCTTGGAGAAAAGCGCCGGGAAGGAGCCACAGGAGGCACCAGATCGCGTCACGGTTGATCGTCGAGTCGAGAAAAATTCGAACCGTTGCTGCTAACTACGTATATATATATATATATATATATATATATATATATATATATATATATATATATATATATATATATATATATATGAATATATATATATATTTATAAATATATTTTACTCGTGTAAAACTTGCATAATAAACTGTCTATCGACTGTTATTAAATTAATCAGTCTTTATTCAGTGATGAAACGAGCAAGTATCTATGGAATGTAGAATTCTATGTTCATAATTATTTAAACTCGTCATCGCTATCACAAAACTTCACGAAAATAACTAGCCTGTACGTTTAATTTACATATAACATGCATTCACCAGCGACACACGCGTATCACAGAGTAATACATGTATCTCGCACGTCACGTTGCTTGTTAGGCATCGAATCATTTCATGTGAAAATATCAATGAAAATATCAGGCTTATCGAGTCGTGTATTACTCGTTATAGACATTAGCTAAAATATAATTTCTAGATTTTCTGGTCGTTTTGTATTATATTATGATGAATTCAATTATAGCCGCGCAAGAAAATGTTAATTTCAACGTGTCCATGATTACTCTGCGTTTTTAGTGGAAATTGAGTTTAAAATATGTCTTATATCTTGCTTGTACGCTATAAAAAAATGTGGATAGAATAAATTTGCATATGACTTATACTCACTTTCTACGATTATCGACAATCGGCAATCCGATTGATCATTGACAACGTGTTATTATCAACACGTTTTGTATCACAATGTAGTCATCGTCATTGTATACATATTATCAACATTGATTGGTCGAACCTCTCAGGCGCTGATAAGTCTATCGATAAAAAATATGCGACATTCATCAATTTGTACAAGTTGCAAAAATTTATTGCTAAGTTTGTCGTATCGTATATTGCGATACATGCAACTGGAACATAGCAATGAATGCTTGCACGGATTGATCGAATCGCGCAGTTCAGACACAGAGACGTGAACCTTTCGATGATGTAACAAATTAAGAAATTCAATCAACATTAAGATAACAACCTGTTTTCATGGCTTGAACCTTGATCAGGGCTAATCTTGAAGTTGACTTACTTTCTCTTGTCATAGTGCCATAGAATGATGAATGACAGTCAAGTATAATTAAACATTTCATTTATAAGTAAACATTTAGATTTTTTATGAGATAATTTAAATCTTCATGTGATCAATTAGCGCAAATTAGTCACTTATAATTAAAACGTTGATACTGCGTTCTTCTACATATGATATGTACGTTTGTCAACATGGAAGGCAAACAACGTCACAAATCAAAATTTTCACATGCCCCCAAATTTTTTATTTTTTTCAAAATAACGAATTCATTTTCGTGAATCGGCTGAGTCAATCTACTCTCGAGAAGATTGTCGTCTCACAAATCTTCAAACTGACTAATTTACTACTTTCTAAGATTGAAAATGAGCTTTGGAAATCTGAAACTATCGAGAAATATCATTTTTATGTACGTAACGACATGAATCAAATGTTATTTTATGTGTAAACAAGTGAAAATGAAGAACTGAACCAAAAGGAAAGATCATTTTCGTTACGTGTAACTGATTTCAACTACCTTTTTGTTTTCCATGAACTAGAAGTCTTGCGGTAAGCTTGATGTAAGAGTTAACTGTGGAATTTGATTTTGCTCCTGATGCAATTAATCAATCAAAAATAGTCGTTTAGCAAATAAAATTATACTTTTACCGATGAACAGATCACGATTTACGAATGCGATGAATGCAACGCAGATCACAGGAGAATTTCAACGGTACTGAAACTGAAGTTTTTTAAATGAAATGTCATAAATCACGAAATAATAATTATCAGCTACATCCACCACAATACATGCAGATATTGTAATGTCTCAGCAAGTACAGAAATTTGATGTGGTAATCATTTTGCAAGACTTTTGTAAGAGCAGTTATATTTGTCAATTTTCAAATAACACGATACACAAGGTCAGTTTGCGAAAATGCCTCCAATTTTGAAGAGCTCGATTGATCTCATCATTCTGCGTGGTCTGCATTCAACATAATCGACACGAGCAACGAATATTATAATAGTTTCGCTTTTACAGAAATCAAACTGCGACAATGATCATTAATAGACACCAAATGGAACTGATTGTACAATTGCCCTGTCATTTTTATTAATGAAAATATGCAGCAAACATATGGGCCTTAAACGTAGCGCAATATTCATTTCATAACTAATAAGACTTAACATCATACAGACTCTGTTACTTGTGGTGTCTCAGTGTTAGCTAAAAGCTCAAATGTTCGCGTAACTCATCGATGTCCGAGCTCTACTATATAACTATACTTATTCAAAAACAATGAATATACCTGATTATTTGGAATTTTGTACCTCTTTCATACGTAAAGTTGCTAGGTTTTTCAACTGTTCGACATCTTGCAATACGGCATACATGTAATCAAATTCATTTTTTTAACGTGTCCCATTTCACCTCATCGAACTGTTTTCCAACGTAATAAAAACGTTTGTCACCGCAATTAATGACCAATAATTACATCTGTTGTAGCCAATGAATGTAACCTCCTCTTTTAAGTCACTTTTGCACGATTCGCAGGTGTATTCCAGTGCTGAAATTCTTTTTTTATTGGTAAAATGCCTTAAGCAACCAATTTTTAATGTCCAAGTTTTTATTCTTGCTTGCTAAGCAAAGAAAATCTTATTCTGATATAATGAAGGAGGGATCACAAAGTAACACGAAAAAATTCTTTAGGAATAGTATTTTATTCATTTGATCGAATATAAGTCAATTTGTCAACACGACCGTATTTGATCACCTCGTTTCAATTATTGAAGGTATCGCTGCTAAAAATGTATGTGCTGGAAGGATGAGGTAATTTTGACTGTACAGAATTACAGCGGTTTTGATATACAGAATAATGTAGTTTACATTTAATAGAATTAGGAAATCAACTACGAGTTAATTAATGATGAATACTGAGTGCATCGTTTTGCACCTCATGACTCAGCTGTGTTTGTAAATTAGATAATTTATTTTTTAGCGCAACTATTCCCATCATTACAATATTTTCTGGTTTTAAAGCTCCACTGCTCTCCACGTTGAAGTAGTATTTGTTTGGCTTAGCTTCCCAGTTGAATGGTGCTTCATCTGTGCATAAAAATTCCGTAAAAATTAATCGACGTGAAATGAAAAATCAGTAAGAGTAATATTTGTGTTAATTGTTTAAACTTACACTGATCCTCCTCCAGTTCACTGTACTCAGATTTTGGCCATTCGTCTGGTTTCGGGAACAGCGTGTGTCTCATAGAATTGTCAGGGTCGTATTCAAAGCTGACACCGGCAGTGGGATTCCATTTTGCGTGCTCCTTACCGAATCCTTTCTTCGCGTATGCTCGAAGTTTCAGTTCTTGACCTTTACGAAGCTTGACAATCAATATCTCTACAAAAATGATGATATTTTTATACCTGATCTGATATTTCAAAACAAACGCAGAGAGATACATAAAAACACACAAACTTCCTGGGACTGTATGCAGTTCTTATAGGAGCCTAAATGAACATAACGCTCACCATCTGTTTCGCCATATTCACTGGCATCATCTTCGCGATGCCTGGATGTGACTGGCAATACCCTTGGATCGCTGGACTTCAAATCAGCTGTAGTTACGTGTCGAGTTTGATCCTCCAAGCATTTGACATCGAGCGTAAACTCTACACTGCAATCTGGACAGAAATCCATGCACTGACAGTCTCTGGTGTATAAAATTCTGTCGACGACCTATACAGAAGTACACAACGATCAAACGTTGTTACGTTGGAATTACAATTAGTTCGAAATTACCTCGTCGCTGATCAATGGTATCATTCCTATTCGGTGAGCCAAAAACTCGTCGCTCAAAACTGTTGAATTAGCCTCTAATTGGATCCAATCTATGGCCATAGTTGGCGTCTCAGCGATGAACACACGCCTCATGCTATTAGCCACGCTACAATACCAAAAATTGTAATTATCAAGATATCAGTATTTCGTGGAGGTAATTTCATTTGTGATTTTGAGGTTATGTTACCTTAATTCTGTATCTTCGACTTGAAATTTTACATTTTCCTCCGTCAGATCAGAGATATGTACGGAGGGTTGATTAGCATACGGCATTTTTACGTACTCTTATAGCTTATTCTTCGGAAACAATAAAAAACTTGTGAATATTATTCAACTATCAATGTTTGATGCTCAAACAAGGCTTAGCACGCTGAAGGCAGTGCATAACTGACATGCCGAGCGATGATTGTCTGTCGACACTGTCGACGCTATGATTGGTTTACCCAGGCAATTGTTTCGACAAACACGCCTCTACCGGTGAGAAACAGTTTCTAAAAAGTAATTGTGAAAAAATAGGCTCGTCGAAGTACATATTTGAAATTATTTCTACAGTTGATTTGCGAAGAAGCGTTGCGATATACTCAACTGCACATACCTCTACAACGGGAGGTGAGAATAATCTAATATCTGGTCGAATGAAACCAAGTTCGCGGGTAGATTGCAACGCGCGTTCGTAAATCAAGTGAATGGCGCGAGAATCTCAGAGCATCGAAAGCATGTGGAAAAAGTTGACGGATGGCGTTTTAGAATTTTGCAACAGGTCGTTCTTTGTTCTTGGGTAAACCGAATTGACCATATGGTCGTCACCAAATATTAAAAGCGATTTCATCTACGATTCACATGGAATAAGAATTTTCTTCCTGATTACGATTAACGTCTTTCGCGGTATTGAAAACTATACAGGTTGTCTTCGATTCGTATTTGACTGAGAATTCTCGAAGGAGCGTGTTCGGAAATATGATAATACTGACGCAAAGCTTCAACTGGGGAAAACAAATGAAGATAGATCGATCTTCGTTTGTTTTCCTCAGTTGCATTTGCGCGCCAATGCAACTCGAGTAGTATTGGCGCGCACCGCCATCTTGTGAGAGGATCGGTGATCGTCCGTCAACTGAATCGGCGAACACCTTAGAGAGATGCAGATTTTCTGTGGCAACAAGTTTCGGTAAGTACCATATAGATATTCTGAACTTAGTTACTATCCACAGGTATCGGAAAATTTATGTCACATTGGCGAAAAACCGTAGTATATATCGAGAATGAAACATTTTCGACAACTGTCATCCCTCGATCACCGCCGAATCGAATTGCAAATTTTTCCAACGTACAGATCAACTTATTTGCTGTAATTGTTCGCATATTTTTTAAAATCCTTCGTTCGACTTTACATTTTTGACAGAAGTGACAGTCGCGATGTTCGTTTGTTTCATGCGAAAATCGCGCGATAACCGCTAGGCATCGCGGTTCTCGTTCGTATGTTACCCCCAACGCTTGCTTGCAGATTTCCCGAATTATTTCACGAGGAGATTCATAACACGGCAATTCGACGTAACCGACATGACTTCTACTAATGGTGCGTAATTATTAACAAATATATTTCCAAATAAAATTTACAAGGTATACCTACCAACGGCATCATTGCGCATGCGCAGACGAACCGGGTCGCTGCGTCGATTCCACCTGTAGTAATTTAAAATATTTCACCTTACCATAGTTGACCAATTACGTTCCAATTAAATCCAACTGTGTGACCAGATTCGCAGACTTTAATTTCCACTTACATTTTTTTTTAAACTGATTATTGAAAAAATATACATGCGCGAACTTGAAAAAAACTTACATCGTTTTTATGATTCATTTGAAACAATTCTCTTATTGATGGATTCAATTGAAATATAAAATACTATGCTGGACACGATGAATGAGGGAGTATAAATAGATCATATATTAGAGTTTGAATATTGATCGTTATTTGTTAACCTTGTCGGTCATCTCGTCTGTTCTGGTAAGTGGATAAATAAATATACATAAAAAATCAAAGGGAGAGGATTTGTGGGAAGGTGGCAATGAATACGATATTTACGAAAATAACAGTGTATTTTCAACTTGCTCGCTCTTTCACGCCAATCATGTACGATTGACCAGCATCGTACGATGTATTGGGAATAATCTGGGCTCATTGTATGAAGGCTGATATAAAAAAGAAAAGAAAAAAAAACAAATTAGAAAATCTGATTGGCTGCCGAATTCGTTCCATTTTGTCGAATCATTAAAAAACAAAAAATCCTCTATATAACAAGTTTCGAATTAATTATATACATAAATTATTAATTGTCCTCTTCATACCCTATGTGTCGCGAATAAACATTATGTATAACATCATTTTTGTTATGGTAATTATATTACTATTGGAATATGTCCAGCAGAGTTAACGATATATCATCTTTTGAGATCGGATAATTTTTTTTATCTTTTGCTAAAACAACAGTATCTAAGTTTATTCTGAGCTAGTTATTGGCACGAATAAATAATGTTGGAGATAGATTCTGGAAGTATCCGGTTGGATTCAAACTATCAAAGTTGAATTTTTAGATTTCTGTTTTTCTTTTTTTTTTACATGGAAGTCGAAATCTACGAACGGCATGTAATATGTGGAGCAATGAGATGACTCCTTCTCTAGACTAGTTGCACGAAATTCGTTCTGTATGCGAACGTTCGAAACAGAAGAACACCGATATGTTTTTTTAACCTATGAGTTTGTTAATCTTTTTGTTTGTCATTACTGTTCGTTGGATTGCGAATATATCTGGCACCAAACGGGGCAATGGTTCGATGCTGGACCACCCCATTTCCATCCGTAGGGAATTCCCAGATGCGTTAGACCCTGTCTAACGATACCGGTTACACCAGTGTCGAATAAACTTTTCGAGTCCTTGCCCCAACAGATGTTGTCGTTGAAATACAATTCATCCGCACGTAAAGCAGTATTTTCTTTCGCTGGCAATGCCAAATCGAGATCAACGCTTTCGGTCAAGCATGAAAAATCACCGAGTATCACAGAATGCTCGCGCTCGCGGAGGTCTTGGATAATTTTCTTATCCCGCGGACTACGCGTCTGCACATTAGTTATGGTCACCTTAAACTTATTGATCTGAAATTGCATAAGAATGTAAACAAATCTGTAACTATCCCGTACAGTTTGTTTGGCAACGATAAACGATACTCACGTAGAAAGCTACAGATGCTGCCAGTGGAAGTAAATCTGGCGTAACCAAGTGTTGTTCTCGTAGGGAGATTCCAACTCTTGAATCTGCGTTCCAAAGTATCGCTAATCCTCCTCCCAGGTACGATGATCGCCAAGTTCGACGATTCGCCTGCCAGTCGCGAACTCGTTTTAAACTAGGTGAATTCAACTCCATGATTATTTTGGTTAAAGCTTCTGCATTCTCGATTTCTTGCAACGCTAGTACGGAGAATCTAGGGGAAATATACATGTATGTGAATAAAGTTGCAACATTTTTCACCTAATCAATGGTAAATTCTTAATTGATCGATCGAGGTAGGTGAGCGGATCAGCTTTACCTGTTTTCAAGAATAGTTCGACACACTACTTCTCTCACACCTGGATTAGAAGCTTTGTCGGTAGAGAAATTATCAAGATTCCAGGTGGCTATCCTCACGGACGTTCGTCCTTCTAGTTTGTTACTGAAGTTGCTAGGCGTTAGAGGTCTAGGACTAGCGACACTCAGCAACTCCCAAATATCCTCTTCCGAAATCCCAGAACAAAATTCTGCCGGTTTCCTAGAGGAGAAAATGCAGATGTTGCAGACATGTATTAGTGAAAGAGGGTCTAAGTTGCCCATCAAGTTGTCATGGTATAGTAAAAGTACGTTTTAGATTCTTGCGTCACGTGTGTTCTTGATACGCCATTCATTCTTGGTATCACTGCTTTTGGTATCCTGTCTATTCCATTAACAATGGGAGTACTTGCTGCCTGCGGATTGTTCCATGGCAAAGGTGATGTACCGTTACTACCAGCCAATGTGACGGTTCCATCAGAATCCACAACGACTTTTAGATAAGGTTTTATTGCTGCCAATCTATGTTTTCCAATTCCTCGTACTTTGATTAGATCCTCCAGTGATCGATAAGGACCGCGTTTAGATCTCCTCTCCACGATACTAGCAGCCAATTCCTGAATAAAGCAATGGACAATGATCTCAAAATTGATTAGCATTCAACGATTTGCATAAAAAAATGATGAAAGAGAAGGATAAACAAACCTGATTTAAACCCGGTACAGCTTGCAGAGCATAAACACTAGCGGTATTCACGTCTACCGAACATCCACCGTTCGCTAGAGAGTCTAAGCTGATGGAAGCTCGAGAGGAACTTTGACTGCCATCTCCGGCACAGATGCATATTTCAGGTCTAATTAATTCTAATTTATGAGCTCCGATACCAGAAACCAATGCGACATCTTCTACTCTGTGAAAACGTCCGATTGCTTGCCTATGATTCACTATATTTCTAGCCAAGGTTCGATTTACACTTGGCAATGTCATTAATTCTTCCTCCGTAGCTGTATTGATATTCAATTGATCCAACTGCAAGTGGAAATAACCGGGGTTCATGAATATGTTTTCTCATGATTAGTAAGCATGGCGAGGAAAAATTGCTATTTCATTCCGATTAACCAGAGACCTTGATAGTTTTTTAGTACATATATATTCCGTAGAATTACCAAGGACTCGCTTCTTATACTTTGCTTATCTGATAAAAGAAAGATAGTTTTGTCACTTCAGACTTTCAATTACACGAAATTTTATCCAACGAATTTTTAAAAAGCGAAAACGGTATTCGACTTTTGTTTTTTTTCAAACTGCTGATAGTTGAATTTTCAAAAGTTAAGCATTTAAAAACCTGAAAGTATACGAGAGCGAAACGAAAATATCTGTACGCAATGATTCGTCAAAGAACAAAAACAATCCTTATAATTTTGGAAAGTCATAAAAATGCGATCGTATTCAAATAATTTTAACAACTTCAGATGAAACAGTTTTTAATATACTTGGTTTTTGGAAGCTCTTTGGTATTTCCGGACTTTCGAGAAAAAAAAGATGGCTTCAAATAATATAAATGGCAGAAATGTACCTTCAGACCTCCATCGACGAAACTAAAAGCGTGCGACAAATTTTTCGAACTGTGAGAATGTTTTTTAGTTATCCCACCGAGCGTTAGTTGTTTCATGCTGCGTCTGCGGAGTCGTAATCCGGAGTGCGAACTGCCAGCTTGACCCATCCTTCAATTATATCACAATCTTACTGCTGCTCCTACTACTACTGCTACTACCATTTGCCACTCAATGGGTAAAATCAGCTCGTCATTCGTTTAATAATCCTGGAATTAACATGAGAAACGTATATATATATATCAACTGATTGTTAAGTTCTGTGAATATACTAATTCGTGTCTCTGTTGTCGAAGAATGACAATAGATGCGCAGTGTTTATCTTGAAATTAGTAGAATTATCACAAACTCTATCAGACGTCTGATAATGATAACAGATATATCAGGGCCGTCCAAGTATAGTGTGAAAAACCTCTAATCGCTTTCTGAAATCCCTCCAAAATCATCCAAATCATAGTTCCAAATGCGCGAATAACACAAATACTTAGGAAATTATTTTTCAACACAAACCTCGTCACTTCCTGAACCAGATTCTTAATACTAAGGAATTTTACAAATGCTAAATCAACCTCCAATTCAACCAATAATGACCATTAGTTATACTATGCTCGACAGTATCGACCCGCAACTTATTTTTTCAATATCTCAGGGATTCGGTGTTGAATTGCTAATATTTCGTATAAATGAGAAAAAGATCAACTGTAAAAAACAACACCCCACACAATGAATACGCGTATAAAGTTGAATCACTTGTTATTTTAGCAAGAAACAGCTATTCGCATATATATTCTCAATTTTTTGTATGATATAGGCGTTCATTATCCACAGCTCATTGTCATCATTGCAACAAGCTTTACCCATTTAAGAGCTCGTAATAAGTCTGCGTTTTCACTGTCTGTTGACGACAAAATTAATGTTGTTCAATTTCACGTACCAAAACAATTTGGGCTGTACCTGTTACAAAGTAGATTGCGATAAGTGTATTTTGAACAGTGTTAGGCAGGATTCTGAAAAAGAGTGCGAGTAATTAACATTGAAAGCTAACGAGAATTGAACAAAATTGATTGAAATTACTGTATTCTTTTATATTGACAATTGTCTCAACACCATGAATAGATTTTTTTCAAAACTATACCTTTCTAATAGTCGTAGTTTAAATAGAATAGATGATACCTAAATCCGTGGAAAAAGAATATTATTTTATAACTCGTTCGCTGTACAACACGTTCCGAGTAGGCGCCGGAATCCAGTATGTTAAATTTGGTATATGATAGTATTACATTTGATCGGGCATGTGGCGACCTATGATCTGATTCCTAATGTAATTAAATATTCATTGATTATAGGAGTGACGATGTTTTCATAACTATACACTAGGTGTCCTATAAATCTGATGTAACAACGAATTATTTCCCGAATATTCGAGCAGAACTTCTTCTGTTTATGATATGCCGAAAGAGGAAAGTGTTGAAAGATATAAATACGACGAAGAGATTACGTAAACACTAATTTGTATCGGACTTATTTTTTTTTTCTTCGAGTTGAAAATGAGAAAGCGACCATAAAACTGAACAGCAACTTACCAAACACGCGATGTACGTTGGCAATGCAACCAGAGGTAAAAAATTCAGTCGTCTTATAATTAACAGACTAAACAAACGTACAGCTAATAATGACTGCTTTCAATACTCAAGAATGAAAATTGACCGTAATAACAAAGTTTTGACGAGAACGAAGGGAAAAAAACAGACGGTGGTGTGGGATGCCTATGAATAATTCATTTCGAATGCGTGAAAAAAAATGTTTGATCATCGTCCAACCTTGAAGCCGTTGGAATAAATCGAATCAATTGGCTCTATTCAGCTTTATTGAGAATGACTTTTACACTTACATGACTTTCCGAGGTGCCTCTTCAATCGGAGCCCTCGATTGAACTGACGATTTTTTATCGGTCTTATCGTTACCATTCTGATGGCTAATTCTGTACTCGAAAATAACGATTCATTTCTTCTATAAATTGTCGAATGCATTAATGTGTTTGTGAGCTAATACGTCGGTGAGGGTAAGGCAAGTTTTAAATATGACACATGACGAATGAACGAATAGGTGCCAGCTGTCCCACCGCCTGTGTCATAGGTTGTGTTGTATACAAAGATCAGGAATACGATAACGTGACGGCTTAATTGAGCATAAGAAGTAAAAATCGAAAGGCAATCGAAGAGTTTGAAAAAGTGATATGATTTTAAATCGTAGCACCGCCTAGCGGTGAAAGCCGGAACTACGTACAAGTGCCATCGTGCGGCGTGTGCGTCATTCGATTATACGATGCGTTTGATTCCCGCAAATTCTGTTGTATCTGCTCACAAGGTCGAAATATAAAAACTGCGGTATCTTACCACCTTTCCAATCATTAAGAATCGATCGGCAATTAGTCAGCAGTTGATGAAATGTCTTTCTCTAAATTTTAAGAATGCAACTATGACGGAGCGTACTACGGCCATCTGCCGCACGATCCTTTAATCAACAGTTGGTTTGATATCTGCCGTCCAGTCGTTGGCTGAGAAACTAGACTGGTTCGAAAGGTGCCAAAGCAACGATATGTTCAGGATTAGGTTAACTGTTATTGGTAATTAAGATTTTCCAGCTCGCGAATGGCTCGTTATAATCGATCAAAGTCTATTTTTCACAAATATTCACGGATACGTAAATTCCCCGATGCACATACGTTTCACGTAACACAGATTGAATGACGTATATAGGTTATATAGTAAAATAAAACATTCTTGAATTCTGATTCATTTATGATAAGTCGGTGAAAAGGTGCGATAAGATGCAGAGAAGTATTCTGAGACTTAGAAATTTTCACGTGTATCAGAAGAGATATTACAAGAAAGATCAAGTCAGAGTTCGTTTTGCTCCGAGTCCAACAGGTAATTATCATGTAGTGAGGCGGATGAATGAGACATGAAACGTTATGTTTTTTTCTTTTAGGATATCTTCACTTAGGTGGATTGCGCACAGCTTTGTATAATTATCTGTTTGCTCGGGCAAATAACGGTAGCTTTATTTTGCGCATAGAAGATACGGATCGTACCCGAATCATTCCCGAAGCTGTTAATAAACTTCAAGACGATTTGTCTTGGGCTGGAATTATATCTGATGAGGACCCGACCAGAGGAGGTCCTGCTGGGCCATATTTACAATCGAAACGTCTTGAATTATATGCGTGAGTCAGAGTTCTCCACGAATAGTTTTGATAACATTTTTTTATGAATGTTAAAAAACATTGTATATTCAAACATCGTAAATCTATGTATTTTTTGTGTCTCTATGAAATTTGATATTAATATGGCGCGACCGGTGTATTGGTGATCGTAATTTTCAATAATTGTTCCAAACGTGCCGAGTAGAAACGCGAGGAACTTTATTATCATTCGTCGAAAGTATCTCGTTCAATGCTAAGATGAATTGCAGGGAACAAGTGGAAGTGCTTCTGAAAAATGGATCTGCATATCGTTGTTATTGCACCGATCATAGATTGGATTTAATAAGACGCGACGCACTCAAGGTTAGGGAAATTCCAAGGTATGACAATAAATGTCGTAGTCTCACGAAGGAAGAAGTCGCTGATAAAATGCAGAAAGGAAAACCTCACTGCATTAGATTTAAGGTGACTGATTCATTTTTAATTATAAATTACGATGAAAGTCTCTGGCTCTGTAGACTATGATTTTATCGCATAATTATACCTCCTGCTACTTTTGTAGCTCGCATCTCATTCTGTATCTTTTGATGATCTGGTGTATGGCTCTACCTCTTACAACGTCGCGCAAAATGAAGGAGATCCAGTTATCATGAAAACTGATGGGTATCCAACTTATCACTTTGCTAACGTGGTTGATGATCACTTTATGCAAATATCGCATGTTTTGCGTGGTGTTGAATGGTTGATATCTACCCCAAAACACATACAGCTCTACCAGTAAGCTTAAATCACCGATGTTCTGTGTTTTTTTTTTTTGATTCACGTCAGTATTTCCAAAATTGTCATATAATTTTCGAGGCTTGCCATTAGTATTTTTTTATCAAATTTTGCTCAGAGATTTGGTTATAGAATAGCACAGTATCTGTATCAATTTTATAAAACAATGAAAATTCTCGAAATGGTAGGGCATTTGGTTGGGATCCGCCACGATTCGCTCATCTTCCACTGATATTGAACCCGGATGGCACAAAATTGTCGAAAAGACAAGGAGACATCAGAGTCGACAGCTACAGACAACAGGGGATATTTCCTCTGGCGTTACTAAATTTTATAACGCAGGCTGGTGGAGGTTTTCAGCGTAAACAAGAAAAACTGCGTTGCTATAGTTACGAGACGTTGATAAAGCAGTTCGATTTGTCCACAGTGAACGTTAATTCTTGCAGACTGATGCCAGAGAAATTATTAGAGTATAATCGCTCCGAGTTGTCTCAGTTGATCGAGAACGAGAAAAATGAAAAATTCTTAGTGGAGCGAGTGAAGAGAATTGTCAGTGACGCGTTTTCTGACCGGTAATCGATACCTAAGTCATTAGTCGCTAGAGAACACGTATTCCCGTCATTCCAGACTCGTAACTTAAGGTATGGAATTTGTTTCTAGATTATCCGAAGGTGCTTTACAGTTGGACGAGCAACATGTGATAGATGTTTTGAAATGGAGCCGAGATAGAATATCAAAATTAGATGATTTAATTGGGTTAAATTTGGCATTTTTATGGGTCGTTCCCTCATCTTCTACAAACTTGAAGGAATACGAATTGTTTGGTAAATCAGTTCAATTCTTCGTTACTGATACCTTGCATTGCCGAGTAATTAATTTTTTTCAATATTCCAGAATTACTTGAACCGATCTGCAAAAGTCTCGAATCTGAAAATTGTGGTACTTTTCAAAAGGATGATATTAAGACATTTTTGAAAAAATTCGCTGAAAATAATAACGTACCATTCAGTAAACTCATGAAACTGTTACGCGTGATATTGAGTGGTCTCAAGGTGAAAATGTGCTACAAGACAGGTTAATTGTAACAATCATTGCGTTATTAAATTACATTTCGTCTGTTGCACAGGAAGGACCAGGGGTAGCAGAAATGATGGAAATTTTAGGGAAAGACACAACTTTGGCACGCTTGAGACGTCCCTTATCGTGATAGTAAAATACTTTGTCAATTCGATTGTACATAATTGGTTGTGCTGTACATATTACTATTTATAATAAATCTGTGTATATCCATAGCAATTATATTTTAGTGCCATTAATTAACGACGTGCACTTACATGTGAAAAATGGAAAATGATTCAATATCGTAGATAGAATCTGAAAATTATTGTTGTTGTTTTTGTTGTTCGATGGGAGATCCATTGATGCATTCAACTGTGTTAGGCTGTTAAGTATCACATCCGGTTGTCAGAAAATTATCACTATCAATCTTGATCAGAACAGATTGCGGTGTTTCCCCCCCTTGTGAACTCATTTAAATGTAGTATAGCAGAGACCGTAACAGTTCCTCTACACGTTTATTTTTCGAGCGACAAACAAAGATGAATCAACCATCAGATTTCCAAAAAGTAATGAAAGAGTTTCGTCCCTTGATGGATTCGTATTGGCCGTACATAATTGGTCTGATATTAGGATTTATAACGTTGATAAGGTAATTATATAGTCATTGTGCGACCCATCTTGTGACTGTTTTGTTTTTTAACTCATTTGCCAATCTCTTATGAAATTACAAGCCTTACGGTTTTCAGTGATATATTTTATCTTTGGTACAAAATCCCGTGATTCTAGAACTTACATGGGTGGTACAGATTGCTCGAGCGATGAGCGCATTGATGGAAAAACAGTCATAATAACTGGAGCATCCAGCGGGATTGGAAAAGAAACAGCATTAGAATTAGCGAGAAGAGGTGGATACATTATTTTGGCAGTGCGAGATGTCCATGCTGGAAATGAGGTGGCAAAAAAAATAAGGGCTATGCCCAGTGGAAAAGTGGATGTGAAACTACTCGACTTGTCATCAATGAATAGTGTTCGCTCGTTCGTTGATAATTTGGGTGGGTGTATTATTATCCGAAACATTTCTCATATTGTTCAGTATTTTCGTCACACTTGAAGTTTCAGAAATCAACAAAGTGGATATATTGATCAATAATGCAGGAATCACGTTGCATCCGTATGAAATAACGGAAGAAGGGTTTGAAATGCATTTTGCCACCAATTACCTGGGTAATTACGCGATACGTTCAACTTGTGTGCAAAGAAAAATGACATAAATTTCTACTCTATTCGATCAAAGATATTTTTTAATGTATTTCCTAGGTCATTTTTTATTAACTCATTTACTCCTAACAAAAATTGGAATGTCAAGCCAGGGTAGAGTAATAAATGTGACATCCTCGGCTCATAATATGGTGAAAACTGTAGACTTGAATGATTTAAATATGACGAAGAAATTCACGCCACTAGGAGCTTTCATGCAAAGTAAGCTCGCATTGATACTTATGACTCGTCGTATGAGTCACGTTCTGAAAGGTAAACCAATCGTTTATTATTATCAGCCTTGTTTTAGCGGTATTTTTTTCTCTCCAATCTATCGTTATTTTATGTCATAGATACGAATATAACAGTGAATGCCGTTAATCCTGGCAGAGTTAGAGGAACGGCACATACGAGAAAATCTCCAATTAATTCAACATTCATAATCAAATTGTTTGCGAAACTGTGGTCGTGGTTGTTATTGAAAAGTCCTATTCAAGGAGCACAGTCATCAATATACCTCGCCGTGAGAAGTGAACTGGAAAAATGTTCTGGAAAATATTTTAGGCACGATATCAAATTTTACTTTCGCCATACCGAGTATTCTGTGACAACGTCAATTCATCTTTATATTTTGTTGACTACAGCGAATGCGAGTTGAAAACACCCTCTGAAGCTGCTTTGGACGATGACCTTGCGGAAAAAGTCTACGATAAATCTTTATCGCTCGTCAAAGAGTACTTGCCACAGTGAAAAGTGGAATAATCATTAATATTCCCCATTGGTACTCAATTTTCGATCTATTGGAACAGTCGAATTCAAACTAGGGATCTTTACCTATAAATATTACATTTTCGGTGGGTTATATACTTTGAGCATCATTTTCCAATATCTTTTCTGCCTACCAAATTATTTTTAAAAATATTCAGCCCGATGTTGTACTCCACTCCTGAATATAATACAATTGCTGATATCTTGAACCAAAAGTACTATCTATAGTAGAACCTAAGTTATCAATGATTCGATTTCGAATTATTTGCAACTAAGTGATAAAATAAGGCAAATGATTAGTCTAATGATCATTATGATATTATATACAACTTTAATGTCCACTCATCGGAACACGCAATTAAAAATATTACATTATATTACATGACATTATATAACATAAGAAAAACACTAACAATGAAATCCTGTTGTACTATCAGTACGCGTTTAATTTTGTCCATTTCTCACTAGTAAGCCATAACCATTTGGCTAGTTTGTCGTCTTTCGCCTGCTCAGATATTTCAGCTTCCGCACAGTCACTAGATATAGAACATAAAATATATATACGCTTCGATATGCGTCTTATTCGCGTCAGACTTGATTAATGACGACATACCTGAAATATTTTCCAGTGACATCTTTGAGAGTAGGATCCAATGCAGCAAATATAATTGTCTGAGCACCTTGTGTAGGATTCTTGATAAATGGCCAGATGAAAGGATACAAAAATATAGTGCTGATCGTACTGTTGAAAAAACTCATGTGACGGATTATCTCTGTATCCACGATTCCCGGATGAACCGCGTTGACCGTCACTCCCGTTCCTGACATATGAAATAGTTGGAAACGAATTGCGAATCGACAGTTTGATCAAATTTTTACCTTGTAACTTTGTTGCTAATTCTCTGGTGAACAAGATATTGGCTAGTTTACTCTGAGCATATGCCTCTGAGGCGTCGTAATTTTCCTGGCTGTTCAAATCCTTTACATTCATTTTTCCCCTAGTATGAGCGACGCTAGAAACATTGATGATTCTCGAGGGAGCTGATGCCTTCAGCCGATCCAATAATAAATTCGTGAGGAGAAAATGTCCCATGTGATTCACACCCAATTGCGTTTCAATACCATCCTCGGTATAACTTTTCGGACATCGCATCACACCTCCGTTATTAACAAGGATATGCAATTCTTTTTGTTCTGAAATATTTTCATCATAATTTCATGAAGTTTAAGACCGCGTATTTGGACGAGGTTTATGCTAAGCATACTTAAATAGGGCACCTTTCTTAAATCTGTCGACGAATTCACGAATACTGGCAAACGAAGCCAAATCACACTTTCTGCAATAGACGTATTTGTTTTTGGTGTTTAGAACAATTTCTTGTCGCGCCTGAAATGATAGCATAACGACCATCGTAAGTTTCATCCAATGAGAAATCATCGAATGTTTCGTGATAAGATCAATGGGAAATAAACAAATGAAAATCGAAGAACTTCACCGATTCGCATCGTTTCATGTCTCGACAAGCCATGATCACTTTGGCATTACGCTTGGCAAATTCTCGAGTAGTAGCCTTGCCGATTCCGGTATTCGCACCGGTTACTATGACGACTTTGTTCTCGAGCGTTTCCTTACCATCGTACTGTTTGCCACCCGAGTGATCCCTTCAAACAATCATACCAACAATGTTTAATGAGAGAATATAAACAACTTTTGAGGTTAAGAACTCGATACGATCATTTATACCCATAATTACTTTTTTAAACAAGCTGCACCTACAGCACCTCCGATAATGCTGAACCAAAAGAACGACTTCGGTGGTCTCCAAGTCATCGCACCGATCGACTCACAATACTTACAGAATAATTCCAGAAATACAGTTCCGATTCACTCGATTATAACCTACAAATCTATCATGACACGCGACACGTGATAGGCAGAGTCGCCATCTACCGCCAGGTTCGCACACTACTCAACCAACATACCGCGCTACGAGCAGTCACGTGGAAATTCAATTTCTATGATACTTGAAATAAAAACATCCCCGTTACATTCGAATTATACAATTCGTGTTCTATCAAAAAAAACACGTACATGTTTCAATCTTGCAATATATACCTACATGTGTGAGTTATTTTTAAAAAAGAAGTTAAAAACCTTTGATTGCTTCTATGAACCCTCGGCACACCAAAGCAACCAACTCCATGAAAGTAAAGGTTGAGAAAAACGAGTTCAAAGTTAAAAACTCATAACTTTTTCATTAACGTTGGTAAATTTTTGTTCAATAAATAATAATTGGACTCTCATAAGCCAAACAATTCCATGAAAGTAGAAGCTGAAATAGAATTATTTCGTCCTACTTTAAACCTTCTTAAAACGGGTATTTTATGAAGTAGAAGACAATATTTTGAACTTGGGTTAAAAAATATTGTTTCATTATGCATAGAAGCGTAAAAAAATGCAAGCTACTCGTAAGGTTGAAATATGCGTAGTTTGGGTTGCAAGTAAAAAATATCATTATTGGCACTTCCTCTTTTTGTAGTGACCTCTAGGGGTAGGTCGGGAATTGAAGTAACGAGTGAAAAAAGAGACGGCGTGTCTCGGCAAAATATGGAACTTTTGACTTGGTTTAATGTTGCAGCAATGAATATACGATTCATCGCGTACCCTACCACAGCTAAGTCGAATAATTCCAAAATTCGAGTTGCTGTGAATCCTCCATGTACGAGTACCTAACATTTGCTGTTTCCTCGATGCTCTGCACATTTTGCACGGTGCATCATATCTAATCTAAACCGTTAATTCCATGTCCCATCATCAACGACCATTACAAGCAGGGCATGGATTTGCCATTGAAATAGACACCTTCGTTGCGTTTTTGCGCTACCTGTTATCGTAAATCGAAAACGAAATTCAATTTAAAACGAATGACACAATTTACCCGAATAAATTTCCAATTAGGGACAATGAGACCTAACTAAACCCGACTACATTTGTATCCACATTCGCTACCCGTGTTTTCCCTCCGATGAAAAATTCGATCAGATTTGTAATGCTGTTTTGTTTGTTTTTTCTAAATGTTTTATCCGTTTTTCCCATCGAAAACAAGTGACGATCTTGGCGTCATTGGTGGATACCAGACACATGGAAAGGGACTTGTGGAAAAACTGACGCGGAGAAAGCAATTAAAGCGGGGCGGGGTACTTATAGTGGTAGAATCGATGACCAGCGTCGACCAACGGGGGAAAGCTGCGGATTCTGGGGCTCGAGAAAAAGAAGCACGAGGTACCGTGCAGTACCTAAGCCGATTAGAGCATCACGGCACACTCTCTTCTCTCCTCCCATATCTCTGTACCGTTGCCATTCGCCTCGTCCCTTCGCGGCGCTCGTCTCTCCTATTACCGTATGCCGTTGAGCCGCGGATGTTGGCGAACGGGGCGGCGGGGCGTACGGGTGGACAGAGACACATTAAAATCGCATCAAATATGCATAAGTTGGAGCGCAGGCGTCTCTCTTCGTCCGCAGTTCTGTATACGCGCACGTATACGTACGGTGCTATGCTTTACGCGAGGAGCTTATGCCTTCTATACTTAACTACCGACAGCAGATTTTCGGTTTTGTACGTAGAGAGAATCCTGCATTATTGAAACTAACTTAACGTTCCGCTCCGTTCTTTCTTCTACCTACGAAATTACCATTTAAATCGATAACCGTCCCGGCGACCGAGTTACCGCTAAAAACAACGAAATCGCGGTTAAATTATCGAAAACAATGGAAAATCGCCAAATTCTCCTGCAATTTTCACAGCGAAGGTAACATCGCTCACGCGATGCGGAGCGATAAAGCATCGAAAAAGAATACACGACGAAGAGATACGCTGTGTTTCAGGTCATGAAATTTTAAGCAGGGGAACGCCGCTATTACCGGAAAATTTAAGGGAAGCCGATAGAACCACTCGGTAATTGTTTGTTTATAATAAATGATGTCCACGGCGGTTTAAACTGCTGTTTCGTAAGGCAGAAATTGGCTCAATTTTGTTTCACGATGCGGAGGGCAGTCATTACGATAACAAAAAGAGCGTGCCCCCTCTCGTTCTCCAAAAACCGTACATCATTTATCCTCAAACGTTTCCAACCTCGCCTACGATTCTCATCCAAGTTTAGTCCCCCACCAAACAAACAAACAAACACAAATTAACGGGAATACGTATATCATGACCGTTTACAAATGTCAACGGTCAATTGAAAGGGTAAACCCAAATCGTTTTTTCCATTCTCGCTGAAATATTGCATTACATTACATTGCATTCATATTTGCAATGTCATCGCCCGATCGCCACACAAAACTGCATGCACTGGTCTGATAAATACATTGTTACGTCTACAACATTATGATTGCCAGACAGTCAAAAAAAATTTCCGTCAAATGTACCACAAAATTAGTGCTACTTCGCGCACTACTCATGTAAAACAAACTAGTGTTAAAGTCACCCTTAAAAAAGTGTTACTCTAGTATCAAATAACATTTTCGTGCGTTGAAAAACGGTCTGCCAGAATAACACTAATAACGTGCTACAATGTTAAATATTCTACCAAACAATTTTTACACTTTTTTTACTTCGTAGACTGCAAATAATTTGGATTGGCAACTTCGTATCTCGTCTACTTGTAAAATGTATTTTCGGATGTATCTTTTTTTCCAGGGACTGTAAACACGAATGTAACAAAACTGATAGCGAGAAAATGTGGTAACCACCGTAAGAGTAAAACGTCGTTTTGCAACGATAACGAAAGCGCTCCGGATTATGATTCTAGACGAAGCAGAACAGAAGTCGCGAAGTTTTTTGCACAATAATCTGCGGGGTAGAAAATATGCGAGTAATCTGATTGGGCAGAGCGATTGCGGATTCGCGAGCTACAAGGGGTGATGAGTGTATAATGGTAATGCGATGGGCATATGCACGTCTCGTGCGTGGTATCTCCCTGATATCGGCGAAAGCCCGACGAATCGTCGCGTCGGCATGCGTTTTCAAAGTTGCATCGATGACTAACTATCGTTCGTAACGAGTAGTTCGTTCGTGCGTCAGAGGTCCGTTATCGAAACTCGATCGTCGCAGCATCGGAGGATGTCTGGGTCTATGGGTTTTGCCTCGCGGTTTGTCATCGAGGATTTCCGATCCTTCGCATCGGTCTCTCTTGATTAACTTTACATCGGGATCCGAGGTCGCGCGCATGCGCGCGCATTCAGCCAGAACCAACAAAGTCACAGCGTCGCGGTTGCGTTGGTGGGATCGCGGCCGCTTGGTTGGCGGACTTTTCAGCCGGGGATAGGGGATAGTCCGTCCAATGGGCGTCGGGACGAAATTATCCAAGGCGGAGCTTCGGCGTGTATAGCAGAAGCGGCGAGCACGAGTCGTTTCAAACGGCGTCTAGCCAGCGCCGGCACGACACGTCGTTGGTTCGAGCGTCCTTGAAGTACTTCGAAGAGACGCTAGAAGATCAGTGATAGTGAGACTTTAAGGAAGAGCAGACGAAATCCTGCCGAACAATCGACTGCCGATTTTTCGGTTAAGTGACCCGCTTAACCTGCCACGGCGAGCTTCGTCGGCGCGTTCTCCGAGCTTCGAGCTTTTTGCTAGAGCAAAAAAGACTTGCAAACGCTCGTAAAGAAACTGCGAGGCGAGATGTGGCGATAAGAATCGGTGAGTAACGATCAGTCAATTGTTATCGCGGATTCGTGATGAGACGTTCCATGGCTGAGAGGGCTGACGAGGAGGGCAAAAACAGTTGAAGGAAAATCTGATCTTCGGCTAGATAAAGAAGAGATCATGCTGCACAGCACGTTGCCAAGGGCATTCTTAACCTCTGGACTCGATTACTTCGGTAGCAATTATTACAACAACGCGGACAACCGTCCCCCTTATCCAAGCTCGTTTTATCCACCGGCGTTCGAAGAGCATTATCCTAGAGTCGTTCACGAGCATCGTCATCGCTTGTTCCCAACGTGGGAACATCCCACGTCGGATTCGCCACCGTCCCCCTTGGATTTGTCGTTGAA
Organism: Arge pagana; assembly: GCA_963969455.1. Taxonomy (NCBI): domain Eukaryota; kingdom Metazoa; phylum Arthropoda; class Insecta; order Hymenoptera; family Argidae; genus Arge; species Arge pagana. The sequence continues at coordinate 18,517,696 of OZ018310.1, forward strand.
ACCCACCAGGAACGATCGGGTCCAGTTCAAGGTCGAGAGTACTGAGTACGACGAGGCAGAGAAGCGGCGGTCTTACTTGGAAAATGACAACGGACACAATCTTGGCGAGGAGGAGGATGAGAGCGAGGAGAAGCATTTCGTCGCCGGAAACGTCTTCGACGTTGCTCGTGGCCATGTGGAGGGACGCCGCGGATGGCACGGCTCCACGATTCTTCGGGACGAAGAGGAGGAGGAAGAACCGCGACGGGTACCATCGGGACACGCGAGAGTCGAGGATGAAGAGTTGACTTTCGAAACTCTCGAGGGAAGCAATACTAGGCTACGCAATTACGCGTTTAGAAGCGACGAGAGCCAAGCTTGGAACGCCAAGCATCGACCCGTGATCGATCAAAAATCCGCTGCCACGACTCCTGGAATCCATTTCCAATCCCTTCAAAGCTACAGGCAACAGCTTTTACTGCAAACGCCGCATCAGCAACACCAGCCACCGCATCATTTCCATGGTATTCACGCGCCTATGACGCCACCTAGTACACCTTCGCCGCCGCAATGCCCGAGAAAACGACCTCGAGAAGATCCGGCCTCGATGGCCTCATCACCGTCGTCACCCTCGACCGAGCAAACTGATCAAACGACCGAGAAATCGCCGCGTCTCAAGAGGAAACATGCCAGAAGGCTGAAATTCTTGGACGATACGACGAGTCCAGTTTCAGGTACCATCATCTTGGCTGCCGACGAAGCTGCGAACGTTATCGCTCCTCTGGCACCGCTCAACAACCCCGTAGAAGCGGCCAGACAGACGACTCAGGTGATATCAACCGAGAAATCGCCACGCCTCAAGAAGAAACACGCGAGAAGATTGAAGTTCGACGAGGACACGAGCAGTCCCGTTTCCGGGACGGTTATCCTGGGTCCGGATAGCGCTATAGTTGCCGGGGATATCGATCCAGCTTTCAACGTCGTCGAGGTTACGGACGAGGCGCGTGCAGATTTGGCAAAAATCGAGAACAGGCTTGGTCCCTACCAGTGCAGACTGTGCCTACAGCTTCACGAGGATGCCTTCCAGCTCGCTCAGCATCGTTGCTCTCGAATCGCGCACCTGGAATATCGCTGTCCGGAGTGCGACAAGCGATTCTCTTGTCCGGCTAATCTCGCCTCTCATCGACGCTGGCACAAACCACGTCACGTTCTACCACCTCCGTTGCCACCCTCCTCGGATGGTAACGACACCGCGACCCGACCGGAACCCCGTTTGGGTCTGGAAGGCACGCGCTCGAAGTGCGACAACAAACCGGGTAAACAAGCAACCCCGAAAAAACGCGTCCCCGAGGCGAGTAACGATCCGGATGAGCCAACATCCGACGACTCGATCACTGCGACTAATCATGGTCACGGTCACGACGCAACGGCAACCAGCGGTAGCGGTCATCCTATATCCTACAACGTTGACCGAGTCCTTCCTGGCGTCAGCGTTGGGGGCCACCTTGGGGTCGCTTCCCTGGCTATCGAGATGCCCTGACACCAATTCCCAGCCCGACCGTTGCCAAGGAGACCCGGGCCCTACTGGAGATTCGGCCTGGATTTAATGTGAGCAACCTTCCAACGAACGAAAACGAGAGATCGACGGTACCGGCGAACGATCAGCCATCCCACCAACGATCCGTCTTCGCGGTCGGGTTGCAAACGTTTCGTGGAACACGAAGCTCGAGAGTCTGTCACTTTCGAAACTCGTTTTCCACTCGACATTTTCAATACGATCGGGGAAGGAGGTTTCTAGTGGGGGCGAATCGTGCAAATTTCATCCGATCCTCGGCAGAGTGCGTAGGGACAGGTAAGAGAAGTCGAAGCGGTATCCACTGATGATCGGTTCTTTGCTCCACCTTCGATATCCTCGATAAATAAATCCAACCATCGTTAAACCGTCATCAGAAAATACCCCAGGCATTCTCGTCGTACGTGCCACTCTACGACGAGTTACAATAGCATTACTACAACGCTTGCTCAACAAGTCCGCAGAAGAGTCTAGGTATGCGAAAAATAACTCGTCTGCTCATGATCAGATACGTTGCCTTTTCGGAAATTGTTTATCACCTACGCATAGATTGCTTCGAAAATTTGAGAGATTGTTTATAGAGATAGTGTTTTTTAAGCAGGGTACGTTAAAAGCGTTGCTCGCTGCTACCTAACCAGGAACCCCTTCACTTGTCTTTCTCGTCTGCTTTTCAGTTTGCCGCATTTCTAAACATTACCGGTTACAAATTTAAGGCTGATCCATGAATGTACACCGATAGCAGCACGAAATCTGAGAAATTTACCTACAGTACCAAACAGTACACATATCTGTTCCGAAATTTTTGCGATATATGATCATCATGCACACGACTGTTTCTATAGTATATAGTATGTTCTTCTTGCGTTGGTGTCGGTTTCGTACCGACGAGTAATCGATATATTTGAACGTACAGTTAATTATAATCGACGGATACGAAGCAGCTGTACGAAGTCGTAGGCACGAGGGGAGCCGAGATAACGATTTCCGTGTGAAAACTACCATACTAGTCGTAAAATACTAGTCGTATTAATTGATTCGTGAGGTTTATTCCTAAACGATTCGGTAAGAAATTCGCGATCATACAGCTAACGATATCAAAGATAATTAAGCTAAAATAAACCTTCGCTCTTGACCTAGGTTCTAATAATTGTGAATCGTTTAATCGGTATTCGATCTAGTCATCTTCAACTTATCTAGTCTCTCTAGTTGTACTCGATATCATCACCGTTCGCGTTCCCACGTTGTGACAATGTCGCGTCGAGCTCGATCCAGCCGAGAACGGGGTAGCATCTAGCTAAGAACTGCTGCCCGCAATTTCGACGCGAGTGATATTCGTGTCGTTGAGTCGAAGCGACATATCAGCATCGGATGTAGTTCCGGGAACGCGATGTCCCACGGAGCTTTCGACTCAACGCTTACAGCGATTAGCGTGCAAGAAACAAGGGAACGAGTCACGCGATCGGTCCGACGGAGGGGTGGGGAGGGGAGGGGCAGCTTCTTGGAAGGACTCGCTACCGTTTATTATCCCGTCGTCGTAAAACGGCTCGTTATCCCTGACCTTGCAGCGTGCGAAAGCACGCTGTCGCGCTGAACGGTGCAAGAGCGTGTCGTCGCGGTAAAAGTGTAACGAAATAATCGCGTTAAATCTAGTCAGCGATTCTCTAGTCAACGAAAAGTAATATTCGTGGATGTATGCTACGAATAGGATAGGAAAATGTGTATCTTCTAGTCAGGATCAGAGGAGATATCCTACCGTAACGAACTTATTGGTCGTTGTATAAGCGTACAGGTCGATGGATATCGAATCAAAGGATTGTCATGGTCTAGTCACGTTATCGTTAATATTTAAACCGCGATCGAACGAACTACCAACGAAGACTACAAATCTCGCAAGTATCGAAGATGATAAAAAAAAAACAAAAAAAAACGGTGCGGCATAGTTACGTGATAGAAACTTATTCCAGATCTTTAATTAACAATAAGGCATTTTTCCAGAGATTATATCAGAGTACGAATCTAGTTCATCGTGTCTAGTCGTTGAAAACTATTCTAGTCAAAGTACGAATTCACGTAAGAAAATTATTCCTCGATGTGATTCTGTGCAAAAATCAATCTAGTCTTCACCCTAGTCGTAGAACTACGTATGTCTCTTAGATGTAAGCATCACGTGGCAATTTTAAAACTACACAGCGATAAGACTTAACGATAAGATGTTGTAATTTACTGGCGATACGCGTCATTCGTCGCGAACGAATAATCGCGCGAAATCGCATTACTTCTAGAAATTTATTTCGGTAATTCATTTCGTAAGTGTGCCGTTCGACCGTTGTGAACATGGCGACTTTCTTCCGGCAACTTGAATCCCAAGTTTTCTTCTCGCGAGGAAAGTGAATATCGATGGAAAAAAATGGAAAAGCTGTAAACGTGTATATGTATATATGCATCTATATCTATATACACGTACATCTGTAGTACGGTAAGAAAATAAATTTGGAAACTTTGTTCGGCAAATTGTAAATATATCCTAGTATTTGATAAATGGTTATTTGTAAATGTATCACGACTCGTTTTGTTGATCATCGAACCTCGCTCGGCTCCGCTCAGTGCCCCCAGCATTTGTTTTACCATCACATTTGTACATATCTTTGCTTTCGTATTTTAAATAAAGAGAAACGTCGACCAACGAAACTCGTCAAACCTCCCATTTTTCCAAAACCTCTCTCACCACAACATTTCTTCCCAGACGAAGAATCCATCCCAGCTTCCTCGCGTACTTTACCACGATCGGGGATTTCCTAAATAGTTTGCCGAGGAGCTTACAACTTACTGCCCCGAACCGATCCCTTCATTTTTTACGACCCTCGAACTAGTTTATTCAGCAGCAAATACGTATAATTATTTTAGTCTACAGCAAACAAATAAAAATTGGCAGTAAATGTCGATGTACTCTAATTCCAGTGGAACCTTCGAGGCCTATTCAATTTCTCATCGCCTACGTTCGCGCACGGAATCCAGGATATTCGATTGTGGTTTGCGATAACGCGAAATAAAAATTCATCACCTTCTCTCAAACATCGATTGGAATTTTTTATTATTTTTTTTTGCGTCGATTCGAGTATCACGGTATTCACCGTATTCACTAGTCGTGGGCTCAACGTAGGTACCAGAGTCCGTTTGTGAAACGGTGATTCTCGACCTCACGACGGTCGTTAGAGTTGAAGACTGCTTTTGAAAAAGTGTAGCGTCGTAATCCGTAGATAAATGTACGTGCTAATTGAGATGGCGTAGCAAGTTGATGCTCATTTCCATGGAAAGAGTCACCCGATCGAGAATTTTCGGCACGAATCAAACGCTCGCGAACACGCTCGACAGACTTAATAACTCGTCGAAGAGACTTCGATCCGTCCGAGCATTGTCCAGGGATTAGCCCTGCTCCTCCGTATCCTCCAGCGACCTTGTAATCCTGCCAAGGATATTCAATCCGTCTGTAATCTTCACGGGTCCTTTGTATCCCTGTGCGGATCTGAAAAGAAACGTACGACCAGAGTACTTTTGCCTCGCCGCGGACCGAACGTCGGCGAATCTGTACGAAGATATTTCTCCTTTGAAAAATATAGTACATCGCACCGAGCTAAAAATGCCGTTGCATCCAACCCAAACGATATTTTTGGAACCAAGTTCCTTATCGGTACCCTGCAAACACTTGGCGGAGGAGAACTAACCGAAAAATGTGTAAGATCGCTTAAAATGTTCGCTTAAAAATTGATTTCGTATCCAAATTTTGAGCCAGCTCGGTTGTTTGTCGCCTGTTCTTCGCTGGAGGTTCAAACGTTTTTGTTTAATGCTCAATTTTCGAGCTGGGGCAGTTTTAATTATTGTAATTTCAAAATTGCAGAGTCACGACTGCGTTAAGGAACGAATTAAAAATAGAAACGACGAACAAAAAACAAATAAATTTTATCAAACGTGGAAAAAAACGGAGAACATCGGAAGTAGCAACAAATTTTGCCATTTAAGGTTTGTTTATAGACGTGGCACAGGCGACGTTGGGTAGGAAAAATCGTGGCTGAGGCGTGGATGAGGAGGCAAACACGAAAATCTTTGGGCCATCGTGAAAATCGTAACGTCTCGCATCGCAACGGCAAACGAGTCGCGTTACCATTCTGCACTTTCCTCGCTTTCGCAGCGCGGAATCAGCCCGGATACCTACGTCGATTCCTCGACGCCTCCGCCGCGTCGTGTCGACAAAGGGATCGGGAATCTACTTAGCCTTCGGAGCTTTATATTTCATTCCCGAGGGAACGCGGGACAGGACTTCCATATAATCCCGTACTTCGTCGCGGCATATACGACATATAGGCGCTATATACCCCTGCTATTTCCAACCCGCCACTAGAAGAAGCAATTTTTCAATTTTCCTCGACTTTGTCATCTTCGCTTTGCTATTCGACGGTGAAATAGAGTTTTGGCCTCAAGTGGCAAAATCGAAAAGAGTCTCGGCGCACCGACCATCGCAGCATCCGCCCTCGAAAAACTTTCGGCATATTACCACCCTCGAAGAATTCCTCCATTTTTTAAAAGACCTCGACCACTCTCGCGAGTTCATCGAGGCTCCCCAAAATTTCCGATGAAAAATAGCGAGACGAGATATTTCGTGAAAAGTACGAGCACCGAGCTGCTTAATAACTGTTACATCGCCTGGTTTCGTTTATTGACCAAGAAAAATCTACCAATTTATTTACAGCTTCGCCGAGGAGTCTCGCGATTTTTGGTAAAAGCTACTTGCGGGTCGAACGTCGCAGTTTCTAATTTATTATTTCTCCGCCGTGGTAGTCGACGCTCACCTAGGTACTCGCGCAAACTCCCGAAGAAACACGCCTTGCATTAGGACTTCGATTTTGCGGATGCTGGAGTCCGTCTCCGATTCATTTCGTTTGCTTAGGGATAAAAAAAGTACGGTGGGCCGGATCATCCAGGTCCTACTGTACTCGCTGAGAGCTTAAATTTGTGTACATAGTTTCACCTCCGACGTATTTTTCAACGCCCCGAATGTTTGTGGCGGTAAACGGAAAGCAGCTCTACCATACATCTGAGATATGGACAAACAGAAACGAGGCTTTTATCAGTGGGCAAACAACGTGAAGCTGGTGGCACGGGGCGAAAGAACGTCGCGAGGATCGGGCACGCTATCGACCTACAAATAAGACGATGGACAGACAAATAAAACAGGCATAAGTCGTCCGCAAAATCTAAGACGCAACAGAAGCGGTTTATCGCTTTTACGAACGAGAAGATGTGCGAAATCGAGCAACAGCTCAAAGGGTTGTTCGTAAAAAAAAAATTCTGCTAACGATTTTTTTACACAAAATTAGGGACACCTCAACACGTTCTGTGTGTAGTGACAAGGTAACGCACTCTGTGTCGAATGTAACACACTCTGTGTTGACAGTAACACACTGTGTAAAACGTAACACAAAGCAATGTTAAAGTAACATGTAACAAGTGTTACTTCAGTGTCAAACAACATTTTCGCGTGTTTAAAAACAGACTGTGAGAAATTGTTTCGTGTGTGCAACTTCGTTGCATTCTATTCATAAAGCGTGGATAGAACTACGTCGAAATTGAGTAATTCAATTTTTCTAGTTAGCGAAGTGCCAACAAAGATGATCTTGCGTTAATCCTGCTCGAACATTTACTTCGCGTCGACGTCTACGTCTTTTTGGGGGATAAACCTCGTCGTCTAGAACCTCGTACGTCCGCCGTAAATTGCCAAGCGATGCCAATATACTCCGCAGCAAAGGCGACAACCTGGCTCGACGACTCATCCGATGTTTCTCGATGTATTGGAATCACACGCCACGATTCATTCGAGTTAAGCTAGCTTTTTTTTGTTGTTGAAAATGAAATAATGGTGGCCATTGTATCATGAGTGTTATAAATTGAATCGAGTTAGTGTAAAAATAAAATGATCTCAAATAATCAACACTCGTAAGGCGGAAGTGAAACAAATTGGCTTTGACAAATTTTTGTTAGAAACGTGGTCGACTGTTTTTAGAGGAGAATATAGAAGATTGGACGTCGATGGAACTTATCGTTTTTCCATGTCGGTCGAAAATATTCGGTTCTACGTTTCGCGTGTAGGATGCGAGATCGCGCGCCGTTCGTCCTATCATCCAGTAATCGAAATGCCACGCGCGTTACTGCGAGAATGTGCTAAATTATGACCCAAGAATTCCAAAGTATAATGGAAGAATGTCGTCGCTACCTACCATTAACCATCACCACGGTGTGTCTACACGCGATACTCGTGGATTTCAGCGGAGCTTCGTTGTCCCCCAGCATCTGATGTAACCGAGAAATCTCAACGGTGGAGAAATTCCAATATTAGCTGCGCGAATATCAGAGTACATCTTCTAGCCTCCGATACCTGATCTTTCGCGATTGCGTCCATTAAAAAAAATATATCGTGGAATAGAATTAATCCACGATAAGAAGATGTTGGATCAGAGTGTCGTAAAGCTGCGAAACAATGACGCATTTTTTTTTTAATAGAAAAATATCGTTCGCGGTTGAAAAACTGCGTAGGGACTAATCACTCGCCCAGAATAAATGAGTCGTAGGTATTCATGAGGAAATAAAAGATATTCATCGGGGTTCTGAAAAGATTTTTTATTAACTCACCGAACCACGGAGGTTCGTACTATGATTATTTTTTGCCGGGAATTAGAGAAATGTATTTCAATTCGGGAGATTCGCATTGACGAAAGATCAGGAGCTGCTGCCGTTCCGGAGAGAAAAGTATCAAAGTACGAGAGCGCCGCGGATCACATAAATCCGAGGACGAAGACTAATGCCGTACGTTCGCGTATAGACGAATACCTCAATAGCATTGAAGAGCTACAGGAGTTTCTCTCACGTTCTATCTCTCTCTATCTCTCTACCTATCTGTCTATCTATCCGGCTCTCCATCTCTCTCTCTTCCTCTCTGTGTGTGGCGTTGTGTACTCGAGCGCGCGCACACGCGGTCGAAGAAGAGCGTCGCGTTGTACGCTCGGTTGTCCGCGGTGGTCGCGTAGGTGATTCCCCTCCAGGCTTTGATATCTCGGATCCTTTCTAAAGATTTTGGTACAAAGAGAAAAATAAATATCCGAGTAATCCGAGACATCGGATGTGAGAGACAGGAAATTTCGAAAGTGGTGGAAACGGGATGAGAGTATCGACCGAAACAACGAGTATAAAATTAGCGAATGCACGTCGATTGCGTCGACGATATCGTTGTCCTTGCAAACGTCTGTGCTGGAAGTAAGCGCAGCGAAACAATTTTTTCTACCAAACTCTGCTGCTCATCGTCGAGCAAACGGAATCAGCGTAACGTTGCAAACAGATGACGATCTTCCAAGCAAATATCAATCGCGGAGCATCCGTCTCACAGCCCACGCAAAGTAACCTCATTTCCGTTTTCCTTTGTCTCCCCTTGGCCGATGTTGCCCCAACTAAAACGCGGCCTCCCGGCACGATCGACTGTCCATTCGTTGTCCGCTGTTCACCGTACCGAATTATTTTGTATTTCCGGTCAAGTGAACAGCGAGCAGAACACGACCACCCGCCGCTGTGCCTCGCCCACCGCCTCAAAGGACGTCGAAACCACGATGCACCACCGTTTCTCTGGAGACAACTCTAACGATGCGGTTGACTCAAAGACTCCGACCCACCACCCTATAAATTGGCGCGTTATTCGACTCGGTAACTCCTTCGAATTCACCATTCCGTTCCTCTTCTTTACCTCGCATCGAGAAATCGCCAAATTTCCTCCCAACCCAATTCCACGGATGATTCTCGTTAATTGAAATCTTCGCGAAAACTCGGCTGGACATTCATCGGCAAATGGTAAAAAAACTCGTCCCTTTCGTTTTGTCATTTGCAATTGTTTTTAAAAAATTATTTAAACAAATTATGATGAAAATATATATTTTTTTCTTGCAAAACCGATTGTACCGATCAATTCTACGGGGAAAACGATGACGACAACGTATGTAACACTTTTGTGTCAAAGTTCAATTTGTTAGTGTAAAACGATTATAAACAATTGAGTTTCTGGACTCTCGTTGTCAGTCATGTAATTGTTTGTGTCTGTTTTACACTAACGTGGCGAAAAAACTTTTCGCAAATGAACTGCGTCGATTGCGAGCTTGCACTAGGACGGCTTGGTTGCTGCTGTTGTTGCGAGCTTTTATTCGATTTTCTCCAATCACGTTAGACGATGGAGCACGGGACGTTTTTAGTTCGTGCTGTCCACTTCGGAATCGGAAAATGGATACAAAGAAGGCGGTGGAGATATATTCGCCAGATATGCCTCCTCGCCGCTGGACAAATCCGATTCCTGTGAAAAGTCACGAGAGCTTGCAGACGTCCGACAACTTCTCGTCGGCGAATCTTCTCGTCGAACCTAAAGGAGATATATTTGAATACTTGATTCGTCATTCCCAAATTTTTTTACAGATCAACGCTGCATAAAATTGGACCCAAGAGGACTCATTGGGTTCATCGGTAGTCGCGCCGCATTCTCAGGGGTCAAATGGACCCTCCAACTTATCTACGGCTCTACGAAATAATAGCACAGTTTTTTTACACAAAATTAGTGTTATTTATACGACTCGGTAACAAAGCTCCGTGTTAAGGGTAACACAGCTCTGCGTGAAAGCTCACACAAACCAATGTTGGAGTCACGTTTAGAAAGTGTATTACGTGAGTAACAATTAACATTGAAAAACGGACTGTGAGAGCAACACTGATCAACGCAGTAAAATGTTAAATGTTGTGCACAACAATTTTTAGACTGTGCACAACGATGGGGATTTTTTTGCTGTGCATGATCGAGCCTTTCAATTGCGATCTATGGTATTCTCACATTCGGACGAGAAATTGCTAGGAATTACTTCGTCGAGTTGCTGCCGTTCCCTTGCAATTAGAGGCACGATGCTCGTGTGTCGCGGTATCGCGATGGATCTTCGCTCCATATGAATCAATTCGTCGATCATCTTCTTCACAGCCTCATCTATTTGCGATTTAGTAAGTTTCTTCCCCTGTCCAGCACGAGTGCTCGAGTCTCCGCACAGATTCTCCACCAAATTGAATCCACCATTCGCTTTCCCATTTCCCACCGAACGTGAATCATATTTTTTAGTCGTGTCCGTTCTCGTACCAAAATACGTTGTTATTCGCGAACCCATTGGAACCTTCCGCCGATCTTGCGCTAACATCGGCTCACTGCGCAGCAAACGGCTACGCGACAAGGCGATTACATCGCTCCGAAGCAGATTTGTCCCAGCAGAATCCGACGGTTTTTCCTTGGGGCTCGAGCCGCGATTTTTCGTCCTTCGGAATCTTCTTCCGCTCCGTCCACGAATCTCGATCTGCTCGAAATCTTTGTCGATACGTTTCTTTATCTCTTCCAACAAATTTGCCTCCGTGTTCCGATCTTTCTCCATCGTTAAGTTGCTGCGAGATCTTTGAACCTGCCACCTGCGACGATACCCATTTTTTTCGTGATTCCTTTGCGCCCACGTTTTTCCACTGTTACTCCCACTATCTGCGCTATTTTGAGCGGTCGATATCGATTTTTCGAGATGATCGTTCGATCCCCGAACTTTATTCTGTCCTTCAATTTCCTTCACTCCTAAACTTTCAATCCTTTCCCCAAACTTCATGCCAATTCCTTTTCCTACTTTATTCTCTTTCCGAGCAACGTTCTCTCTTCGAATTGCATTGTCAGCTTTATTCTCATTTTCATTTTCAAACTCCTTCCATTTGTATCGTATTTCCTTCGGGATGGATTTTCTCTTCAACATTCTGTTTCCATTTCCAATCGCGTATCGTTCTCGCATTTTATTTCCACGTCCATCCAACTTCAACGAACTTGAGCTCCATCCACGCAGCAAAGAACATTTCTTCGCACGCTCTTCTGCGTAGCCATTCGACACTTGCTGCCAAAGCCGTTCGACCTTCCCTTCGCCGTATGATAACTTGCGCTTGCGACGACTTTTCGTCGATTCGAAATTCACCCCATTTTCATTCCCCTCGTACTCCTTCTCGCGCACTCGTTCGCCGCTGCTTAGCTCTTCGTCCGCACAAGTTGTCTCGAGATAGAAAGAATGCATTGAATCGCGCGAAGGGCTTTCGATATCTCCGTCGATAAATTCACAGATCGCAGAGCTTCCCGAATCGTTGTCATCGTCGAATCTGTGTTCGCCACTCTCGTTGATCCATCGAAACGTTTCTGAACTTTTTGTCGAGTAACATCGATGTTCGTTCATAATCGCCGTCGCTTCTTCTCTCACTTATCGTGATCCCTGTGCTCGTTTCGTTTCATCAATTCACAGTACATGATTCACAAATGCCCAGACCCAACGCGAATTTTAACCTGCAAGACATTGCAACCGATTCATGTGTAACAAATGGAAATCGTGCTTTCCAAATCAAACAAATCAACATCGATGCGAAATACGAGCAAATTGCACTTCGCAGCTGGCTCAAAATCGCAAAAGTTTGATACTATTAATGACAATCTCTAGGATCTACGGTTATGAAAATTAGCTTCAATTTCCACCTAACTTGCGCGTGAACTGTACTTAGATCGAGCAACAAAAGAACTAATTTTCATTTGTTATATTGTTTTAATCAATCTAGATAGTTGAAAAACAGGGAAGCCCCACAGAAATTGCTTGGTAAATTGTAGTAAGCCGAATGAGATTATTCCGGTGATAATGGGTCGAAGCCTAGTTGAGTGTGTTCTCCGTAAAGTAGGTATATCTACCAACAGGGCTTCGTTTTCAGGTCCGATCAATCGTCACGCCGAGGCTGTTTGTCCGCTTCTTCGACTCCGTAAACTTCGGATCATCTCGCAGGAACGTTGGCGAACGACGAACGTGGAATTCTCACAGATCAAACGATTCGTCGCTGATTACCATCGAAGCGTTCCATCGATGCTGTTCGACATACCGCGAGGAATGTGTGGAGGACGCCCAGAGATGAAATTGCTCCTCGAAATGGTGCCTCCTCCACCAACGCGGCGGGTCACTGGCGCGTAACGGAATTGCGAGGGTGGTTAACTCCGGCATTTAATATGGTCCTGGCTACTCGCAACACCTCTCCTCCCCTCGTCCATTAGCAACTTTATTCCAACTTTTTTCCAGACAGACGAATCTTCAAGCGCGGAGTCGCGACGTCTGATTGGTTATTCTGATAAGTTCCTGAAAATACTTCCTCGGGCGGCCTTGTTAAATAGTTGCGGTTTGCGACAAGACCTTATCACTTCCAGCATGGAGCAACCAAGTCATCGTCATCCGAGTTTTACACCTTGGATAAGCGGTCGCGTCTCTTGTACCGGCACGCCAAGTCTAACCACGCCGTGCCACGCGATGATAAACGATCTCGTGCTCGTTCGGTTTGTTGGTTCGTCCCAACCCCTAATCCCAACCCCAACTCGAACTCTAACCCCAAACCCTCCGACAGGCTTGCTCTTTCAGACACTTGTTGCATATGCCTTCGCGCATCGAGCCACTCTCATTAATATCACCTGAATACTGCTAAAAACTGGAGGATCCAAGTAGAAAGGTCTCCCTGGCGCAGGCTATTAGGCCGGAGTATTGGCCAATCGGTTTTACGGTGTTCGAGCCTTGGCGCGAGCATCGGCATGACCATTGTCCAAGCCTTGGTCCGATGCTGTGGCGCGTGACCTTGAAAAACCAAAGTACCAGTGTTCACCTGCCAAAGCTTGGCGAATACCAACTGGGGCAGGCCTGGGCTAATTGTCAATCGTGTACTTATGCTGGGCATTCGAACAGCATTTATCAATAACGTTTGTTCGTTCGCTCTAGCACGTCCATGAGTTATACTCCGTCTTCCACGCTACACAAAAATCTACACAGAACGAGGCGGCGATCCCGTGTGATCGAGGCTGCTGACCGGGACGTGAGGAAAACACGGCGCGTACCTTTCGTGTTTCGTTCCCTATTGCCTCGCTCCTCCGATGTCATTGTTCGAAAGTAGGCCGAGGTGAAAAGAGGAATTGTATGGAAAAGTGTAAAATTCCAGGTTTAAACGTACGTATGTTTCGACGATAAGTAACGAGCAGTTTGAAACGAATGCGTGATAGCATTATCAACGTAAATAGTTTGCTGCACGTTTCTTGTGCAACCTGCTAGATTGAAATTTGATTAGAAACGATCGAGGTTAAAATGGGGGGGAAGGTAACTAACGCGCGTGGGACGCGTATCGTGGAAAAGATTTCTAATTGCTCCGTTGAAGATCGAGTTCGAGTGCTACGTAGCTTATCGCGTTTTCCCGAGCTACTCCGACCTTTGGATCTCTCCTCGCGAGAACGTCGTTTCTTTATACGCACGATCGCCACGGGGGAAAAGTTGGGGGTAGGTACAAGGTAACCGCATTTCTCGCAAGCTTGCCGCGCAAGAAGTGCCTCCCGATTCGTCCTCGAGGCTTGTTTCCTTGGTTTTTTCCCTCCAAGCCAATTACGACCTCGCCCACACATCATTGACTCGGAAAAGCCTCTGATAAATCCTCGACCCTCGATGCAACCAAATCGACGACGAAATAATCTTCGTAAAATCGAAATTCATACTTGAATATTTTTAACCGCTTCTCCTGACTTTCCGCCGCTGACCGCTATCACTGGATAGAATTTTGCCCCCGAATATCGTTTCCGTACTTGGCACAGATGCACCCATCGAGCGGAGCCGAGATGCGGAGGGCGACGCTCGCTTCGGATGTGGGAGCCTCGCGACACTCGAGGCTCCACGGGTATTTGAAATAGCATTCTAAGCACCCTCCCTAGTGCCTACTCGCGTGCTCGATACTTTGTGGTTTGTGCAGTCTTTGGCACCCTATTATATTTATTATGCATCCCTGCTGTTGAGCGACGAACAAATCGAATTTCCATGCACTCAACTTTCAATATGTCTCCAGCTACGAACCTATTTTTCACAAAACGAACCTCCGACTTATTACATTATAAATTCGAAACATTCTCCTTAAACCTACCTACTCGACGACGTCGCTCTAAAAAAAAAAATTCCTACAAAATCTCGATAAAATAATCAGAAACGTGGACCAAGAAACTGTATGCTCAAAGCCCATGCGTCGCTTTAGTCATAGGACGAAGAAGTTCGTCGTGCCAGTCGAATTGTACGTAGTTTCGAGTTGTTTCCTCCATAATTAGGTGGCGTAGATTTATGTATCGCTTCCATCGCCACAACCTGGTCAACTTTAGAACAATTCCCTCAACCCCTGCTAATGACTGAACATCAGTTTGCTGCAATTATTTCTTACGTTACCCGTATTATTGCGTCTACACGTCGACCATAATTTGCATACAGAATTCGCGAGGGTGGACTTTATTACTCGCACCTCGCCTAACACCCTTTCGCGTTTACTCAACAGCTCTCGACCACCCCTTCGTTCTTGCCTCGCGCGATCAAGAAACCTTCTCTCCGTGTTCTATTTCCCGTTACGCGTTACACTTCCATACCTCTCGGATGTGAACCCACTTTCTTGAAAAGGACGACTGGCAAAGAACCGATCCGCGATGCTCATTTTAAATAATTGAACAAACCGTTCAGCTTTTCAATGTAATTTCAAAATGAAGCTTCGAATAGGTACACGTTTTCATGCCTACTTGGAATGTTTTTTACAAATCACGTCGTATAATAACAGTGTAAGTGGATACCGAATAAAGAATGACCAAGTTGCTAATAAATAAATACACAAATTTTACACATCCAATCTTGGAACTCGTTCCAGATTACTGTTTGTATTTCTGGAGCTAAATAAATAATCATTTTTGCGACGAATATCACAACGGTCCGTTTACTTTCGTGCAAGGATTATGACGTTGCTTTAGATACTTGGATAAAGATAAAATTCACTGTGTACTTATGGCTAAGCATTTTGTTTGGTAACATCTGACGAGTTGAAATGGGTTAATCATGGTAATTTGTACTCTGCGATGTTCCTCCCAGCTGGCTGAAATTTATATCTGCGTCGTGGAAAAACCATAAGTCCTGAAAATAGACGAGTAAACAGTTTTGGTCCATTCATCTCGTAGGTCTATAATTCTCGCTCTAGTTCCGAGGTTCAGGAAGTGTTAACATAATTGGAGAGACAACAATCATTTCTCGTATCAGAAATAGTGTGAGAAATAATCGACGAATCAAGAATGAGAATGTTAGTTTGCTTTTCCTGTTGCAACAGTGATTCGGCTGTCGTTGTCGTTTCGTTCCGTTTTTGGATAGATGTCAGTGAGTTGGATTATTGTTGGCGAGCTTTCAGCTTTGAAACACTGCTTGTCCGAGTTCGAATAACAACAGGTGTTGGATCGACGACGCGAAACGTTGTGGCGCACCCAACCCAGAAATTTTCAATCACGCGTCTCCCTCTCTTTATTGTTTTGACGAAACCGTTACGTAGGCATTCTTTGGTCTTCTCTCGGGTGATCATCCCTCGGGTTCCCATGCATCCGTCCCCCGTGCAAAACGAGGCCCGTCTAATTCCTATGGGAAATATCACGACCCCATAGAAATGATCGGCGTAAAGGCTTCGCAGCGTGCAAATTGATTTACGGACTCGCCGTAGCGCGGGAGAGACGTGGATAGAGCGCGAGGATGAGCCGCGCGAACCGAGCGTGGGACGAACAGTCGTTCGGGAGACGGCATCGAATCAGATCCAATTTCTCAAAACAATTTCACTTGTTTCAGCGAAGACACCGAATTACTGGAGGCAAACAATCGGCTGTATTTTCCCTTATATTTTATGCTCCAAGGGCTCGCGAGCTACGTACACGGCGACGAGAATTCCTCGAGTACCCTCGAGTCCCCCGGTTCTCGAGACACATGTGCCCCCCATTCGAAGCGGAAGGTTATCCCAGTAATTATCGAATCCGCGTGAATTATTCGATACCACGTTAACCCTCGACTACAATAACCCTTCGAAAATCGTTCTCGAGGCGCCGTTTGGTTCGCCGCTGGTCCCACGCTCCGCAGGATCTTCTCAGGGGGATGAGGAAAGCTTCGATGAGACTGAAACAATTCGCACAATTGTTTGTGCATTGTTCGACTAGCGAGTTCGAGTACTACCCATATTTTTGACGAAGACGCTTCCGTCAAAAACGCACCTTTCCTAGCTGTATCCACGATTTGCCATGAGACAAAAGCAAACATCTCCTATAATCAGCGAAAGTGCACTATAATAATTTTTGTTTCAGCGAGCTATCCACAAAAAACAGCACCAAGAAACGTTGTATTTCGTTTTACCTAAGAAATATTTGCGCTAGCTGTTATTAAATGCATAATTAATGGGTACAAATACTGTAAAGAGATTCCAATAGTAAAAATTGCGAACAAATAATTTATTTCCACCTTTAATTACATTTTCTTTCGTTACAAAGTAAATAGAACGTAGTACTAGAAATTATTGAGTTTTTTGTTGTTGTAACGTAACATAAGTTGCGTAAGCGACGAATTGATTAAAGTATTAATTGGTATCCAGCACGATGATATAAAATATGACACAAAGAATATTTTTATTCGCGTGTAGTCGAAAATGGGCGCTATTATCCGTTAGAGTTGTTAGAGTCGTTGATGTCTTTGCATCTTTGTAAAGGACGGATATTCGATGCAGTTCGATACGGATTGGATGGAGCTCGAAGTTCGGTTGGCAATCGGGTCGTTTCACTTTATACGCGTGATTCGCAATTGCGTTTCGATGCTAGATCCTATCTGCGAATGCATTGTATCAAGGACCACGTGAGTCCCATGTCCGCGCGCATGTGCGGCATGTACGCGCAACTATCATGGGAACGGTACACATCGGAGGGATTACGAAGCACGCAACGTGCGTTGGGAAGTGGAAAATTTGCAATTGGACACGCGTACGACACGTGCCGGTACTGTCGAGCTAGATTACTTTGGGGTCTGCGCACATCTGGGCGAATTTCCCCTACCGAGTACGTCAGAATGCACGAGAATATGCATTATCGGGCGTAAAGGAATCGGTGCGTTCGGCTGCGAAAATCGATCCGGATCAACGCGTTGTCTCCCGCCTATCGGGAGAATGATCCGATGAATTTCCACGAACAAACGCGAATCCATCGCCGAGCATTCGTGGCGCGATGTGGATCGGTGCCCACCCAACTTCTGCTCGAGAGAGCAAACTAGAAGAGAGCAAACCTCGCCGCGCACTTCTGTCGCGTATGGAAATAAGTTGCGGAGGCTTCTTCCCAAAATATTTGAACAGACGCTCCGATCATCATCGAACTTTCATTACGGGCTCCGACAAACAACGCGCCGCCGCTCGGGCATTTCACATTCGTGCTCGTGATTCATCCGGCGAATGCGGTTGTGATTGTCCTCATCTTTGTAGTTTCAAGTTTTACTGCACCCCTGCGACTAGTCTAGCTCATAAACATCGGGTCTTTCGAAGCACGCGCCGCTTTTTGTCTCATCGGGGTCGCAACGCGCCGATTCCTTTCTCCTTTTCAATCGTAAATCAGGTTCGCGAGTCTTGCCACTCAACAATGAGCCTACCATACTCGTTGTAAACTACCATACTCAGTCGGTGTAAAATATTTCGAGCACCTGTCCGCGTGCTGAAATACTCCGTTCGTTCCACTCGCGACAGATGAAAAAGAAGCTGCCACGTAGGCTGGATACTTCCAGGTTCGCAAACCTGTCCACGAAAAAACAATACGTTAATTCGTTAAGCTTAATTTTCTAGTGGACGTATTTTTTATATAGTAAATATTTAGTAAATAAACTATTTATTTACTTGTTAACGAACATTTTTCCCACTAAGAAAATTGATCAAACGCTGAATAAAATTGTATTCCCTTGAAAAAATTAATTTAATGGTCAATGGAAATTTCTCCTATTAGAAACATACAGTTAATGGTTAATCGAGATGCCATTGGGCTAAGAAATGTAATGCATTATTTACAATCTTGAATATTTCGCCTGAAAAAAATTACTAGGTCGTGTCTTCTATCACTGTTTATGGGTTTGCCCAGCAACCCACAGTTCTGACTTCAGATTCGTGCTCGATGGGGAAAAGGGCAAAAGAAAAATACGGTTTGGTCCCCAGCAGACGCAACGTTTTAGATTGTTTGCCCGTACTGTAAATTAATTTATCTTAATTCCGCGTTGCCAAAATCAGCTTAGCTGAAGTTTGATCCGCTTGTCATCCTCGCTGTAATATTGCTAACTCCGGGATCTGGATATTGGTAACGTCTACGAGATCCGCGCAACGATTTGCAGAAATGCAGAGATCAGAAAATGCAGTCTAGTTATCCGTTTGAAGGAGACGAAGTAGGCAAGTTATTGTTTAGTCGAACGTGTGCGTTTCGTTGATACTCTTGATCCACCTCCGACGGAAACGACACGTGCCCTGTCGTGATTTACGTTCGTAGCCCCGAGCAAAACCTTGCTCGTTCGTGTCCATCCCGTTCGGGATACCGGAGGTTCCCCAACTACGAGCTGTACGCCCGCAATTAAGCTGCATGGTCGAGCGAGCGTTCCGCAGTCTGGAAGTAAAAAAGGGCAGGGTCAAAGACTAGCTTGTCAACAGCAGAACTTTGATAAGACAACAAAACGCCTTGACGACGAGGCTTTTTTCCCCGATTTGCTGCGAAGCTCCGTTAACACGACGCATTAATCGACCTGATATCCCAAATGTTTCACTTCGCATTTTTTTCATATCTTTTTGCAGCATCTATCAGACACTTAATGACGCTGGCGCGACTATTGGCTTCCTAATGATCGTTGAATAGGGCACAGCTCGTAAAGTTTCGACTAACTTTGTTATCGTTGCCTGCAGAGTGAACGGCGCGACGGTTAACCCTGTTAAATCCTACGCTCATACCACGCCTGGAACGAACTCTCACTCGTCCACGAAGACCGGATTTGTTTATCACCCGAGACTCGAGTGTTAATTATTGCATTGAAACTCGACGAAAGGGGTGAACGACTGCGATACCTGCTACTCTGCGCTTGAATAGCGAGACTAATACCGCACGTAACGACGTTACGAGCGCGCGAATCTGCGTCACCTCCAAATACTTCGCAGGACCTTTTTATCCTTTAGGTACCTACGCATCAACGAAACTGACTGTAGCTCTGGCAAATAAAATTGACCGAGTTGGACTTGTTATAACACGACCAATAATGTAGACAGTCCACGTTCAGAGCAGCAAGCTGCATGCACTTCTGTGAGCACTGTAAATTCTAGTGTCTTAATTTAAAACGCCTGAATGTTTTATTTAAAAACATTTAAGCGTTTAAATTCATCAACATTTTCAGGTGTTTCTCATATTGAAACTCTGGATTTCTTTTATTTAAAACGTTTTAAATATATTCAACAACGCGTACAACATAAATATGTCATAAAACATACGTACGCACCACGATTATCTGAAAAGAAAATTTCTATTTACTGCCATCTTATATTAAAAGTAGGTACTGTCCAATTTTCTCCATAAATAAATATTCTCAACTTTGAAAAAATAAATTGCATGCAAATTTTACTGAGTTACGTTTTTCTGAAAACAATTTGAATTCCTATTACTTGTATGAAAGATTTGATATTACAACGCTAGAGATGGATCTGTAAAACGTTCCGTTTGGCTGAGGTATTAGAAACAGTCAATTTATTTAAAACGGCTAGAAGGTTTTTTTCGTTAAAAGTTTTTAGATATTTGAGAATAAAACATTTCAAGGGGTAAAGTTGGTAAGAAAACGCTTGTACTGTTTGGAAGGTGTACATGTTTTGAATTGAAACACTCAGAATTAGATTTGCAGTGAGATCGCACGAAAGTCTCGTAATTAATTTGTTCTTTCAACTTTCCGTGGAAAACGCAAGGCACGCTACGTTAATATTTGGGCCGCGATGTCAACGAGCTTGATCTCATCATCCGACAGCTGGTTGACCAGCGCCTTACTGAAACTGCGTAGCTGCAATTGATGTGGACCGCCAGAATTGACCTTGGACTATCGAGTTATACCGAGGTTAACCTGCTATCAGGCCGACTCCATGCAAATAGCACTGGAATCACAATGCGAACATGGGAAGAAGGAGAGGAGTGATAATTTGGTTTCTCTGGCGTCAAAGCGTTACGTTATCTAATCTTCCGGGCATGCAATTTACCGTCCGATTTCAATTCGAGTGGGATCCTCGCCCTTCCTGTATCCCCGTAACGAAATTCAATCCATAGTCCCTCGAGTCGTCGGGAATTTACTCGGCATGAAAATATCTACAGCTAAATCATTGGTACATTTTTTAGAATGCTAAGATACTATTTTTCCATGCTCTGGACTGGAATTCCATCTCGTCTTTTTTTTTGTTAAACGCTATTTTTTTCTCTCTCTCACTGGTACATTTTTGTCGGCGATGCGCGACACGATGGGTGTAAAATTACATTATTTGGGGAATTTTCCAGCTGCGAGTTGCAGGAGAGGATCAAATGCCAATTTTTTTTTTTTTTGGTTTGTAATTTTATCACGTGCGCGATGCACGCGCGTATTGTGATTAGCAACGTAACGGGAGACCCGATACGACGCGCGTATGCCCTGTAGGTATACACTTTGTGTGATTGCTGCTGTAGTTTGAACCACGAGACGTCGTGCCGAAGGTTGCAATGGCTAATGAGCGCGTGGCGTTGACAGCTATCGCGCGATCGTGATCCGCATTGTATTTCGCTTATTATTTCGAGGCAGACGGATGAGGTCCTATTTGCAAATGCGAAAATAACGACAACCACGAAACATCACCCTACGGCTTCTCAATTTCGTCATTATTCACGTGCACGCCATTTGAATGGGATTTTTTTTACTACCCTTCATTTCTCCCCGCCAAAAAAATGTCACCGGGATTAAATAACCTTCGGCCTGCAGGATTTATCCGAATACAGAAAATAACCATACCTGTGTATTTTCCGTTTATCTATTTATTTAAATATCGTCGAAAATATTGGTATCAGAGAAAAGTGTTCGGGAAACAAAAGGAAGATCTTAAAGCGGTGCTTAAAAAAGGTCTCTTGTAGATTCCTTCTAAAGCCGATACTTTGGTCGTTATCGAAGGAAACGTGGTTCGAACTACTTTTTTCAACCCTTAGATTGCATAGTGGGTCATTTTGACCCTGCCATCGACTTTGACGGAAGATAGCGTAAAGACAGAGAGAAAAAGAGAGAGAGAGAGAGAGAGGAAGCAGGATTCTCGCGATCAGAAATTACAAATGTTAGTTTGTCACGTGAGACGTTTTGTTTCGAGACACTTTATCGAGCGAGCGATGACGGGGTTGTTCTTGACCCTCGAAGGGCGATGCCTCGGCTAATAAAGTTTCCCTTCCGATCGTTGTTGAATCGATTCGCCTCGTAATAAGTTACTGTTGAATTTCAACGGTTTTGTTGAGCCCACCAGTCCACCTGGTATGGTGCACGGTGGGTATTGGGAGGCGCAAGAAGCTTCCGCGGAACCGCATTGACACCTCGGCGTCGGTGGTCGTTATGAATCACCAATCAACCGTCGAGTCTCGCATCGAGTTTCGAAGGGTAGAGAAACGGGCAGCGGGTCAATTAAACGGCCGTAACTCTCCCACGCGTTAAACGGATCGCGCGTGATAATGGAGTTGTGTTCCCTGGGGTTGTCGTAGGTGGAGAACGCGACGCCACCCTCGCGCGAGCGCACGGACCCCCAGCGAACGCAACGCGATGTAAAAATACGCGTGAGAATTCATTTCTATGTACTCTTCGATTGGTCAGTTTGAATCGTTCGACGGTTGCGCGCATCCGCACTCTGCCGACTAATTGCAACGAAGCTCTAAATCCGTTTCCGTTAGCCGCGTAACGACACCGGCTTGTACTCGGAAAATAATGTTTCATGCCTGCGATCAATAAAATCGTTTATTCCAAACGAAATTGTCCCGTCGTATGCTCACCATTATCGCCCCTTTTCATCAAGAATAACATTGGGACCGCGAATTCGGT
Source organism: Arge pagana (assembly GCA_963969455.1). Classification (NCBI taxonomy): domain Eukaryota; kingdom Metazoa; phylum Arthropoda; class Insecta; order Hymenoptera; family Argidae; genus Arge; species Arge pagana. The sequence goes on from OZ018310.1 coordinate 18,540,292, forward strand.
TGCCATGGCTTACTTGCAGCCGTTGTTGTTCACCTCGACTTCCTCACGGAAAGTCTTTGGACGTTACATCGTCGAGTCCAAATGATAACAGTCACGTGTTTCCCCGCTAGAAATTGCCAATATAGACAATTGGCCCAATCCTGTTGGCCAAAACCTGCCAAGCTTTGGCAGCTAAACATTGGTCCAAGCTTCGGTCCAAAGCTGAGCCACAGATCGAGCCCATTTACACATCAAAAGCCTCGACCAGACTTGGGACAGTATTGACCTTTCGTTTTCCAAGGCTCGAGCGAATATAGCGTGTTTTTTGCTTGCCCAAGCTTGGGCCAGTATTGTTCATTGTTTTCCCAGGCTTGGACCAACCTTGATTCTTTTGTTTCCCAAGGTCAGGACCAAGAGCTTCGTTCCAAGGCTTGGAGCACGGCTCGGCCACGTCGAGGCTTGCGCCAAGACTCGAACATTGTCACAACCGTTGACCAGGACTTTGATCTAGCCTGGTCCAATGCTTCGTTTCTACCAGACCTTTTGGTAGGTCGTACAAACTCAACGGCGCGTTTTCATCAATTGCGTTCTTTTCCAGGTCAAACGACGCGATTTGTTATTCGGGGTTATCGATCACGCGGGACCACAAGCCCAAAAAAACTTCACCAAGGTAAACTCAGCTCTCCTGTCCGTATTCGTGCGGTTTTTATGCTTCCGATCCGATTCATTCCGCGTAGTTGGCACCCTTCGTACAATTTGAGTCGGTGCTCGTTGTTGGTATGACTCACTTTTTGTTTCCTTTGGCTATAGCGTGGCTGCAATACATTACAGCACGCGTCGGCTCCACCGTCTAAGCGGCTATTTTACGCGTGCGTCGTCCCCTTTTTCTTTCTCATATTATATTCGGTTGAAACGCAGTAAACCGATGAATAAATGGGCCAACGAACCGCTTTAAGGTATAAACTAGTCTAAATTTTATCTCCAATCATTCAACTTCAACACGTTCCCCCGTTTTATTAGACACGCAAATTTCTACTCTTTTTTTTTCTAAAAAGAGTACATTCTTTGTTGTTTTTTTTTGCATTCATATCCATCCCTTTTGGCCCATCGAATTCCCCACCTTGAACGAACATTTAGGCATTTAATTTTCGTTTTTCGTCCAAAAATAAACGTAGGGCCATAAAATATGGACAATTAACTACAAAAACGTCTGTAAAAAAAACAACCAAAGATTCATATTTACCGAAGCACAAAGATTTGAAAAACGTCTGGGGTCAGATTGACCCAGTATGCTCGAAGGGTCATTCGTCATTTGTATCGGTTGAACATATAACATAAACGCATCCAGTGGAACTTCCATCTAACCACCACATACCTGCTAAATAATTGATAGAGTTTACAAACCACCCATTCCACTATCAGCTACTACCACTCCAAGCCTGCCAATGCATGTGAATATTTGCACACTCATGTACCCAAGTCTTTTTATTCACCTCTTAGGAGAAATAATAGCCTGGCTCCTCTCTGTTCGACTATCAGTTGCTACCAATCCAATCCAACTCATGCAGTCGAATTTGTTTACATGTGTCTAGCGAAGCAAGACTTTTTATTCATCTCATCTCTCTCTACCCCTGGTTGTCAGAACTCTACGTAAAGAACGGGTTCCGTCACAGCTGCTTTCCGATCTTCCTCTCTCTGATATTTGAGCAGTCGTGCCACGAAAGTTTGGGAACGTCTCTGAAGTTTGGGGAGAAGACGTGCCGTAGTGTTAAACGCTCATCCCGGAACGGAACCAATTTGAGAGGAGACTTGAAACTCCCCCGGTCCCGCGCTACCGGATACGATTCCTGCTCGATTCATCGAAGCCCCCACTGACTAACCCCGATGAAGCTTCGTCCAAGTCTTCCGACCTTCCAGTTCGCGAAAATTAGAATCCCCGAACGATTATGACCGCTGACTGGTGCCACTTCGTTGGCGCCGGTCTCGGCGTCCGTCTGCTCAAGCGTCGCGACACTCCTTGTTTGCTCGCGTGACACACTCAGCTTACCATTACCACTACCGTCGCCGCCGCATCGCGTCCCAACTTCCATGATTCCTCACTAAAAATGAACGTTGACGAACTGAGTATCCGAACTGTTCGCCCCGTACGGGCTTACTTTCCCCGAATCGGTTACGAAATCATCCATTGAAGCCTCGGCGTCGGTAGTCGTCTCGAGAAAGAGGGAGGGTAGGTACCGTTCGCCGACCCTCCGACAACCACTGACGACGCACCGTGTGCGTTCCAAACGCAAGAAAACAGGGAAATCTCGCTTCAGGTGAGTTTTTGACATAATTGAAATTTCTCAACGGGGATTTACTCCCAAAAGATAGTAGAACATGGCGTCTTCGCCAAAATGTATGAAAACAAAGTTGCTTCGCCATAGCTTCACGAGGGACAATTTATCAGCTTGTGCACGCGATCTGCTGAGCATTTACTGATATTCAACTGGACGCGACCAGGACGCGAAGATACAGGTAAATAGCTCGTTCTTTCCAACATGCAAAGCATAAGCACCCCAATATCTAATTGTAAGAAGAATTGGACACAGTTTCTTCCCTGGAGCGAGATTTCCCCGTTTTTTTCGCATTTGCAACCCCGATCGCAATCGCGTCGCCCGATCGAATCGGTCACTACGATGAAGCACGGCGGTGAACGAGGGAGAACGACGCACCCGACGCGGGGATCGCCGAATCGGCTAGGTACGTGGCGGGACACGCGACGCGTGGATTCCCTCGCGTACAAAGAACCACCAGCGAGTAGAACTATTTCGAAGCATCGTGTGTCACTGCGCGCACGCAATATTTAGCCGGCGTACGACGCGACGATCCCCCGGACGGTGGCGCGACGCGTGAGTCAGAACGACGCCGTCGCCGGCGTCGAGACGCCGCTACCATGCCCCAGCTATCTAGATCACCGTCATCGGCGAGACTCACCCCGTCAATCCGTTCCACGTGTAGGGAAAAACAGAGGGATCGCAAAATAATCCAGAATCGGGCAGTCAAATTTCTGTTGTCCTTGGGACGTTCCACGACGAGCGTAACTTTTTGTTCCGCGAATAAAGTCGAAAACTCGAATATTGGTCTCTTCGCCTTTTTCGACACTTAACTAGGGGTTGTTTTGGACTTTATTCGAAAAACAATAAGTTATTATCATCTTGCAATTCGAGGTAGTAATTTTTTCTACCCTTTTCCTGTGCCCAAAATCGACTACCGGAAAACTGGCGAATTTTGTAGTCGCTCTTACAGGTGACAGAGCTGGGCGACAAGGTACCTAACGAAGAGACTCTTACGATGCAACCTTACTGAAGATCTACCCTGAAATCTAACGCTTCGCAGGTAACGCGTTGATGGATGACGAAATTGGCTACAGAATTTGATTTCTCGCAGGCATGACGTCACGATGCACCCTGCGAACAGATACAAGTTTGTCGTAACTTATCAAAGTTTGATGCTACGTGATATCTTGATGCGGGCTCGATTACGGACGGAATACGAAGCGGAGGAAATCGAGGATCACGGATGAGAATCAACAGCGGTGCACGCACCCCCAAGATTGCCGGAACGATCAGGTGAGCCGGTGTAACGTGCAGTCGCGTCGTCGTACAACTCGTTCGACGGTCCGTTTTTAAACGCGACTTATAAATCTTGCAGGATTACAGAATTTCTTGGAATATTTGTCCAAATTGTATAATTATTCGGAACGGTTATAGAATCACCGAAATGTATGCGGACGAGCGCTCGCGAATATGCTATTCATCACCCCCCTTTGATTGAATTCTTGTCACACGCGATTTTTTCTCGCGCGTCACCCTTGACGTTAAATCCTCGTGGCATAGGAAGGAAACATGAAAGGCACGAATGTAAATCTTTATCCGTGAAAATTGGCGGGGGTATGGTGGTAGTCTCGTGATTCACGATCACCCCACGCGAAGATTAGCCAGGATTGATATGCTACTGGTTACGCGTGCCACCTACGCGAAACCCACTACGCAGTCTCCAACTGTATTTTAAACGGGCAATTTCACGAGTCCTTGGCCACTACGGAGATTTCATCCCTCGCGGGGCGTTTACCGGCCTCGGAAGTGTCCATTGGCGACAGAAGGGACCGAAACGCGGCGCGCTGAACGTATTACGATCGCGCGAGCGGGTTCATGAATTTCATTTCGTCGAGGAGTCCTCCTTCCGGCATTTCCCAACAAAGAAGACATCGATGCTGTCATCCCGCAGAAAGTTGACCTCGCCAATTCGACGAGGAATTAAGATTTGACCGCATATCTCACCTCTGAAGCTAATGATTTCGTAAGCTTTTTTCAATCAGTCACCGGGGAGACAATAAATTATACCAGTGCTGAAAAAAAATCTATTTAAAATAGGCACGTTTTTCAACAGTCTGCCTACCCGTAGAGCGTTTAAGAAAGATCCGATATCATCCGGTGTATCAAGGATATCGCTCGTGCTTGCAAAATACCCGTGCGAGATCGTACATACGTTCGCAGGATTTGAGAGAGGCTGAATCTTTTTTTCTCTGGGCACGTGCGTTCGGAGATGTACGAAAGAGTTCTTCCGCGAGAGAAAGAGGAGGAGAAGGAAACAAGTGGGCACGAGGACCACGGCGTCGGCGAACCTGTTGAATACTATTTGATATTCTCGGAGCAAATGGAAATAGATTGGAGGCAAAGTGTACGCCGAGGAAGTTGGAGAATAAATGGGGCGCGTCGCGCCGCTGCTGCGTACAACAAATTTGCATCGAAAGTGCTACTTAGACGTTTTCTTTCGCGTAGGATCGTGGTGGTTGGATGGTTCCCTTCCGCTCGCAAATTCAACGACCCGCGCGAACTAAATTTCCCATTAAATTCCCTCAATATTCATTCCTCGTTCCCTCGATTCTCTAGCCGTAATCAAAACGATTTGACAACACGCTTACGAAATTTCCCTCTATAATTCTATAACAACGAATTACGAACAGCAATGCAACGGTGGCGCGTCGCGTCCAGTTGGAAAAACGCTACTTTGATTTTATTAGTTGTGGTCGAGAGTTCGCGCAAGGTAACGATTCGAACGCGACCTTCCATCGAGTTACCTCGATATCGATGAGTATCGGAACTATCGACGATGCGACGCCGTTGCAGACGGACGGAAAATGTCACGAGAATACAATCTATTTTTGATCGCTCGATTCACCGTCGAATAATTGATGGCAATTATATACAGAGCGATACAGCAGCGAACAGCTCCTCGATTTTATTACAAATAACGAGCCATCGCTCGAATGGGAAAGGAAATTCCATATGCGACTATGAAATATCGTAACAATTATCATTCCCAGACGAGCCGTAGGTACTACTATAATTAGGGAAATCTCACGGCTGGTATAAATCATGGAAACAGTTTAGGACCATATGGCTCTCGTAAAAAAAAAATGCTCGCGTAAACTACCGTGCTACCCCGACACTTCCCCCTCACCAATCGAAGCGTACTGCCTAGATTCCCAATCTGGATCTACTTCTGGCATCCAACTGCGTTCTTTGCAAACTTTAGTCATCTCATTTTATACCGTCGCGATAAAAAGTCAGCGCAATCTGCGTACCTATCGCCTGGCTTAGGTACTTCGAGTTTGATTGGAATAAACGCATCTGGAATTTCTGTTTCTGGACACAAAGAACCAAAAAATGATCGTAGTCGGCTAGATAAAGTGACCGCGTGAACAGAAGCTGCGGGTCCAGCTGCATCGCGCATACGCCCTCGATATACCTGCATTGCCAGCTATTCGTCGGGGATAGACTATGATGGAATGAGAAAAAAAATATATCAAACCAAGTGGAATACAAACGTGTTTTATTTCCAGCTACCGCAGGATAAATATCTGTTGAATTTATTCATTTACTTATTTGTCTATTTATTTATTTATCTATTCATCTATTTATCTATTTATTTATTAAATCCTTCGAAAGATTCTGACAGTCTTGATGAAATAGTAGAGTAATTAAGAAACTTGCTAACCGGGACAAAGAGTAGGGAAACTCTTGCTCGCAGGATTGTATACAAAGCTTACTACTGATCCTTACTAATTATGACTTCTTTCACGACAATATGGAAAATGTGACAAAGATATTGCGAGCTGGATTAATTGGTAATCGATTGGTAAGTCTACGCATGTCGAGTATTCGTGCGTTATAAAAATGATACCCAGCTCGACAATTATAGATATACGTGTGATTCCAGGAGATTTGCAGCTGTCGCCCCATTGGATCGAGGAAACGTTGATCGTTGTGTATTATAATTCACTGCGACGACCCACGCACGCAATTATATCCGAAGAAGAATCGCGTGGCAATTTATAAATTGAAATAGCCAGAGTAGTTTCGTTAGGTTAGTAGTTTCTTACCTACCTGCCGAAGCTTTTGACGAGGTACGAAACGTGAAGTATACGAAACCTACGATACATTTGCTCATTTCTTCTGTGTTTCTTACAGTTGCGCCGCGACGTTCGAGGTGACTGGATTTGATCGGCGTCGCGCCGTGGGGGGAGAGATACGATGAAAAATAATGGAAAGCCTCGGCCCGACACGCACGGAAGATGAGACTGCATCGGGGGCAGGAGGCCGCGTGGACGGAGGCACGACGAGAAAAAGGGCGAAGTACGGACCGCGTAGACATCGCGTAGCTCGTGCCTTGGGTGGTATCACCTGCCCTTAGTCAAGCTATTACCAGCATACGCATACACGCGCGGGTTTCGGAACGAGGGGGGAAACCGAAGCGGGCTTGCCCCTCGTGACCAGGTGATGACTAACCCTCCATCGCGACGCGCACCGTCGTAGTTACGGCTGCGTTACGTAATTTTAATAATACCTAGTATAAGAACGCGCGTGTGCACGGTACCACGCGCGGCATACCTATCAACGGGGGCCTCACATGCCAGTTTTGCCTGGTACGCGTATTCGTACGTGTACGTGTATACATACATATATGTGTGTGTATATGCTACTCATACGTATGCATGTACACGTGTGTGTGCAGGTATATAGGGGCCTCTCCGCTGTGTGTTGCCAAGGGGGACCGTGTGTTTTCGCTTCGGTATCTCTCGCTACGTTGCATCGACCATAAAGGTAGACTATTGGACAGACAGGATACGACAGACACCGAGGATGTGATTTATACAATACCGGAACCTCGGTAAAAGCAAAAAGGGGAGACCCTTCGTCGGTAATGTGGCGAGGCTACGTGTATGGGATGAGGGGTGGCACGAGGAACAGACGAACACCAGGCCCCGCGTTTCTTGCTCGAGCGTCTACCAAGCCGAGTAGACATCGGAGGTCGTTGATTTCACGACGACTCATGAGGCGGATCCGGAGCAGTCTGGAACTTCCAAACAACTTTTCCTCTCCCGTTTTATTCCTTCTCGCTTTCCTCGGACGTTCTCTTCACCTGCCACCGACTTCTTTGGTGCTCGAGAGAAAAGCTTCATTCTCGCACGTGTGTCAATTTTATGGCAGCGCTGACGATAGTTCGCGCATTTGGAAAAGTTTGAACGGCACGTGCAGCCGTGGAAAAGGGTAGACGGACCATTATAACGTGAAATGAAACGCGTTGTCCCGTCGTTTTTTATCAGCCTTCGGATCGTTGAATAGAAAACATCGTATATTACGGATTACAACGGTGACGAGTGCAAGTTTTTTTTCACACCATTGCCGTATTACAACGCGGGAACGCGATTTCCGTTTCACGTATCGCGTCTCGGTGGGAACCAGACAGTCGAACTGTCGTAAGCCAATATTCTCTTGACTCCGAAAAGCCGAGAGATCTGATATCTTTGGGAAGTTTGTTTATTTTCGTTACTCGTGAAACGGCTCCCACGATTCAATGGAATTGGGAATTCGGTTTCTCTCGTCAACTCGGCATATCCGTTCTAATTGCTACTACCATCCAGATTTGGATGCTCGCATATCGAACACCGGATGTTCGAGCGAATTCGTCCTCTTCGTAGTCGTTGATCTTGATTGAAATGGTTGGAATCAACGACAAAATTTGCGGCGTCATTCTAAATCTACTGTATGTGTACTAGAATATTTAACATTTCAGTGTATTGATAGTGTTGTTCTCACAGTCCATTTTTCAGCACGCAAAAACGTTATTTGATACTAAAGTAACACCTTCTTAATGTAACTCTAACATTGGTGTGTGTTATTCGTTACGCAGAGCTGTATTATTCTTAACACAGAGCTGTGTTACTTTGTCACTACCCACACAGTGCGTTGAAATTACACTAATTTTGTGTAAAGAAAAGTCGTTGACGCTATTTTTTGTGTTCAACTTGACGGAATATTTTTTACTGTGCAGAGTCAAAGGAAACGTCGGCCATTTAGAAACTCTGTGACATCCTTTTCACGCTTCTTGGCCTCCTCGTTTGGTCATTGTCGTTGCAACTCCAAGCCATTCATCCGCCTGTGTCTCACCTGAGTAAGACCTGCCAAATAATTCGTTCCATAGCCCTTCGTGAACACGACACCATCGGCAGGCTCGTTCCTGTCATTCGAGACGTGGCGTAACGGAACCTCCGCTCACCCCACTCATAAGACTAATCTCCTTCATTCAAGATTTCAACTTCGCCCTTGGCCTTTCTAGCGACTTCCGGTTTCCGCCTCGTTTCTCCAGTCCAAAAAACAGGTAGGCTAGCTAGTTGTCATATAACGCAAAAAAATCTTCTTTCACCAAATCACTATGTTCTAACAACACCAAAAAAAGCCAAGTGTCCCCAGACTTTACCTTCCTAATAGAGCTTCCGAGAAAAAATGCTACTACTCCAGTGAGAAGTTCCATCGTTGAAATCGAACCTAAGAATAAGAAGGCTATCCAACACATCTGATCGTAACTTCCGATCCTAGCAACTGATACCACTCGAATTTAAAAAGAAGTCCTCGTCGCGACTTGTGTAAGACTTATTCTACGCGGAGAACAGTTCTGCAAGGTACGTTTCGCACTAGATTCGTGCACCGACTTGAAAAAAAATCTGTACCCACAGGATTTTTTGTGCAAGGTTTGAAAATAACCGCCTCATCCTACTGCTACGTGCTTCGAAAGCTTTGCTAGTTGTCGTGTGAGCTGTTAAAAAGATGTCGACGCGAGTCGTAGCTGGAGGGATTACGTTTTCAGGCTTCGGTGAAAGACGGTGAAAATACTGGTGTATAGGGGTAGGACACGCGGAAAGTCGAGACGCGGTTAGTGCTGTACGAGTAAACGCCAATGCGACGAGGCACAGCTCGTGGGTATAGTCGTGCTTTGGCTGTCGACGGACACTTGTCACGGCGCCAACGATTCACGCACGTATTTCTCTACTTCCCTTCTAGCTTTCTTAGCGATGGCCTTCCTGCCCTTCGAACCTGCTCCCTTCCCTCCGGCTTTCTTCTTCTCCACTCGTCAGCGTCTCATGAATGAACTCGAAATCGAACGAATGAATGAGAGAAGACGTAACGCGACCTACGTAAGGAAACCTTAGTCGTAGGCCGCCCTTCGCTGCGTATCGCGAGCCTACGCTATCGATGTATGACTGAGAAAACTTTAAAGCGCGAAGTCAACCAATGAAACAGATACCTAAAATATACGTATACAGCTACATGGTCGACGCAAATAGCCGAAGCTTATCGAACGCTTTTTTTACAAACGGAATCCGATCTGTATTTCATTGACGAATCGCGAGGCTCCGCAACTCACTTCTATTTTCTGTCTCATTGACGAGAAGAGAAACCTGCGCTTTCTCGTTTTCCAAGGCTCCAGCGAATATTGTGTTTTTTTTTGTTTCCCCAAGCTCGAGTCAGTATTGTTTCCTGTTTCTCATTTTCCAAGGCTCGACCAACCCTGGTTCTTTTGTTTCCCAAGGCCTGGTACTAAAGAATCATTCCAAGGCTTGGGCCAACCGTCGTGCCAAGGCTCGAGCATTGTAGAACCGATTAACCGAGACTCGGACTCAGTCTGAGCCAATTGTTTTTTTCTACCTGGTTAATTATTCTACTAAAGCTTCTGTTTTTTTGGATTATAGAATTTTCGTTCAAGAGCAAACTACGTTTCATTTCCGGTTTGTGTTGTTTTTTCTTTCGTCTGGAAACAGTTTTTGTAACAACGCGAATGATCGATCTTCGATCGGTAACTACCTACTTCGCCCACGCTCCTCCGTTCGCGTTCGTCGCTACACCTGGCCGTCGCAAAAGCTCCTGCACGCGTTCGAGTATCTCTCGACTATTTACAGAAAACTCGAGACGAAAACGTACCGCCTACGTCGCGTCTGTCCCGCATTGAAAAACGGATGATCGTTTCGAATCACAGAAATCGAGGTTCCAAACACAGACAGACGCGAGAACGGCGGGCAAATATTCAGCGGCGCTGGTTCGCCCGATCGCGTGGACATCTGTTCGTTCTCAAATCCCGTTAAATATATTGAAAGTTTTTTCAAAGGGTTGCAGCTGTCAACCGTGCAAAACAGCTACCGCTGTACGAACGAGCGAGAGCAACGAACAACGAGAACAACGTCACGAGGAAATCGCTACGTTTTTCTCCATTCTCATCTTCGCTATTTTCTGCATTAACGCTTCAATTTCTCTACCCATCCATTTCCAATTTCTGTGCCTCCATCATCCGGTTTCCTCCGTTCCACTTTTTTCTACCAGCAGCTTTCGCTCTCTTGCCATGCAGATGTTCGAATTCGTCCTCGAGCTTCGCTCCCAAACGCATTTTTTATCTTGCCTTCGGGCAGATACCATTTTTTGGGAATGACCTCCGAGTGGCGAGGCAATGTCAACCGGGACGCGTGAAAAAAAGCAAGATAAAAAAACAAGCAGCGCCGGAACGCGGAACGAGAGGGACGCGGGTGGTGGGCACGATCTCGCAAGCGAAACCAACGCGACGCGCGCTCGACACGCGCCGAGGAACAATGGCTGAAATCAGGCATTCGGTCATTGTGAGGGCTAAAGCTGTGACATCGAGTTGCGAGGCAGCTGCGCCGTACCCCCGTTGGCGCGAGCACGGAAGGGCGACGGCGGCCCCTCGCCTCTGCGGGGTGCTAACGCGGCTCTCGTACTTGTTCCAAACGGGTGCCGCTATCCAATCTCGGAACCTGTTTCTAAATTTGACCCGCATAGCATACCGATTCCCTCTTGACGCGACGTTTCCGGGCGCGAACATCGCGCACCATAAAAAACTGTCCACCCGTCGAATTCCATCTTCTTACCGCGATACGAAATCAACGTTGCACGTCACGTCTGTATGTACAGCTAGGTCGACGCGTCTTCATCCAGTTGGGGACACGAAGGTAGCCTATTCGTAGGCCTATAAGTAGGCAATTTCTTTTTCCTAAATTCTTTACATTCGTTACATGACGTTGACTCGATTTACGTTAGTTTTCAATTTCGTTGCCAATCTAATATCATAGTTGTAAAAAATGACAGTTGCTGAATTTTTGAGCTGGGCAACACTCGCGTGTGTAGATTCTGCGTCATAGTCCGCGGCACGCCACGCATGAGTCAATTTCGATGCATCGCACAGAAATTTCGTGTAGGACGAACAGCTGAACTACGTGGCACGTGGCGTCATCCATATTCATTGCGGAGAGATAAGACATCAGAGATTTCAGAGAATACATACGTATCGCGATTAATTCCTCCCGCCGGCCTCGATGCACAGCCGAGTCGACCAGACGGGTGTTTACATAGTTTGATAATTTCAGTAGCTGTCCAGCGCATATGCTTCGCGGAGAGTACAGCGATGCGCTACTCCACGAAAATTACTTCCAACGAGGCTAAATCATTATGCAGATAGATAAATATCTTTGCTGGAGGCATGTCGCGAGGACGAGTCAACACCGTCAGCAGTCGAACTCCCTAGCCGAAGTTGCTGACGCGACGAAGAACTCCGAGTACCGCGAAGAAAAGAAGACACGATCTGAGTAATTTGCCAACCCAAACGAGTAATTTACCAACTACAGAATTATCCCAGCTGTATCAAGAAACGGTCGATCAAAGTCGAGATAGCTCGGACCTGCTTGAGTCTCACACCTGAAGTCCCTTTCGGAAAGTCTTGGCGACAAGTGTCTAAGTAATCGAGTTCAAATTTAACCCCTCGTGGTTCTTTGCGTCCGACAAGTGGCTCAACAAAGACCAACTACTCCCCTCGAAACACCGTTGCGTTGGCATTCGTTGGCCTCGCATACAAATACCTTTCTTATTCTTCGGTAACGCACCCTACATCTTCGGTGTGTTTTGCTTTACGACCCTCGCGGTTAAGGCGACTGTCGGGTCTAAAGACGGAACGGCGCCTAGTTCCCTCTTTTCTTTCACCCCACAAGTCCACCTTCTTTCATATCCAGCAAACACCTTACAGCATAACCACGACAAGTGCTTCGAGTACAGCTGGTGTCTTCTTCATTGGGGGTCGTATCTACGCACAGATACCTCGAATCACGAGCTAAACGATTCGTTGTTTGGCAAATGAACGTGCAACTACTACTCCTGTATGTACCATCATTTTGCATTTCTCTGTAACCTGTCTATTGGTTTCCAGGTTGTGTCCAGATCAACGTAACGCACGAGCGACGACGGATATAATTTCGCTGCCAGGGCAGCTGCAAATTACGGGAAAATTGAATTAACGAAGAGGCGAATGAAATTGATCACTTGAATGGTAGCAGAAAGCTAATTCTTCGACGACCGAACACGCATTATATCGAGGCACGTCTGTTCTGCTGAAGGCCTTTGTCTTGCCTTCATTGGTGAGCTTGCTGAAAATTCGAGATGTTCGAACACAATCGTATAGACAGTTGATCCGGATATAGAATTTCGGCGAATCTTTTCTAGGAACGATAAACTATCCGTGAACTTTTGTCGACAAAGTTAGTAGGTACGATCCTCGTCGTCTACGTGTCGCAGAATTTTTATTACAGGTATATAGGCCTGGTGTATTATTTTCGTGTTCAAGAATACACTCCGGACGTGTGAGTCCACGAACACGTGCGCGTATATCGGCTTCGGTGCTGTGCAACGCGCGACCGCCACCCCTCGGAAATGTACCTTGGCAACCTTAGTTATATTGCATTGTCAAGCGCACAGCTGCCTCGTCACAACTTTGCTTTCACCGCGTACGTACACGCTCGCGGGTGAAACGGGAGGTACGCGTGTGTAAAAGCGTGCGAGCTACCCCCATGTGTGTCCCCCATAGAGAGGCCACGTCACAGACCACCTGGCCCCCCTCGCTCGCGTCTACGGATCCACGCACGAACCTCGTACGGAGCACGTATACACCGGGCCCAGGTAAGGGGGTCGCGCGTGCCCCTTCCATTTGCCCAGAAGAGGGGTTCGAGCCGAAGAGAGAGAGAATGCCGAAGAACTTTGCAGCGAAACGCGCGCTGTAACACGATCACTCCATAAAAATGTGACGCGTGCAGATCGATGCGATTCGTTGTGGAATTGGCACGAGCTAGGCACTCGACAGCACCGAATTCACTGCATTGCTTCACCGAATACGCGCGTATTGTTGAGCCTCTTAATGCTCAAAATTCACTTAGAAGATTCTTTCGACCTGGGTACAAAAAATTGAGGAAATGAAAAATGAACATTTTTCAAATTGTCCCATTCGGCGTGAAATGCCCCGTATATACCTATTATTTACGCGGAGTAATAATTTTTCCGGGCTTTTGCTCTATTCTCGGTCCTGCGAAGAGTCGTCGCCTATCGAGGGGCTCCGCGAAACGACTGACATGCTGCCATGCGTAAGAAGATGGAATAAACGAAAGCAGCGTCATCTAATAACGATCGCACGGATTTCCATGTTCGTACAACTAATGCGGAGAGAAATCAAGTCGTGAGTCGCCGTATAAACAACGAGCTTCGTGCAGCGTGCACGTGATAATTCGAACAAATGCAGAAATTGAGGTGTGGAAAGGGTGTATAAGTGGATCGCAGCGTTATCAAGACCGACACCGTCACATCATCGGGTATATTTTACCCTTTTTACATTCGGACACGCGACACGATGTCCGATAAGACCTTATCGTTCCTTCACGTGATACGGCCGAGTCGGTTCAACGCGTCGTCATCGGGCTCGATAATAAAGAGCAGGCAACATATTGTCAGCGTTATCAAATCGTTTGATATTCTCGTGCACGTGACTAGCGATGATAATTGACGCCGAAGGAGTGATCGCCGGTCGTGCAAATTTTTTTTTTGCCACACGCGCACCAGTCTCGTTGGCTGTACGCACAACGAGGCGAGGGGGCTACGGAGTTGGTCGCGCGATTGGATTCTGAAGATTTGCGGGTACCATCAGAGCAAACGACGCGGAATTCATCGCTTGTATCGACACTTGAAAACGCGAGGGGCTGATTGTTGCGGAATAGCAATATCTAATACGCGAAGGCCACTTCAGAAAGACACGCATCTGCTTTTTTGTACCTATGATTGCTAGAGGAGGAGAATTTCCAATGATGCGGGTCTACGGCATGCACGCGAACCTATTCGTTACTCTCGACCATAACGAATTCTGGTATCCCATCGTAATTACGCCGACGATCCGAAGTTGCGATGAAAACACGAAAAATCTGTGGTAACCTGTGCTGTGCTACGAGGGAACAACTCTTTGGCCACGAGCCTCCTTTCATTCGGCTTCGTTGAGGCGCATCGGCGAGCGTATAGTACTATACCTTTCGAGCATGTGTATCGAAGAACGCGCACAGGGTTTGCTCGAGGGTGCCCCTCGGTTCCGTAGGGGGTCACCCACTCGGGCATCTGTCCACCAGCATCCCTTGGTGTAAATACAGTACGCGGAGACCCATGTCGCGGGAACACTGCGCGCATTTTCTCGAGCTCCCATCGACCACATGCCGACAATCGCACACCCCGTTGTGTCCTGCGCGACCCCGCGGCTGTTAAACTCCAAGATCTTAATCACGTATAGTCATCTGATGAACATTAGGACTAGCACGACTATCCGATACGTGGAAGATTAGCGAGCTTGGATCAAACCTTCGTTCCTTCTCGAACGGATACTAACGAGGAAAAGACATTAGGTACTTGTCGGCGAGGGATGAAAACTGCCTGGTATAATCGTTGCTTTGCTTCCTCTACACGAAAAAGATGGTAGGGAGTAATGTCACGGCATCGAACATCGTCGAGATCGTAGATATGCAGACAATCAGTAGGAAGTTCTAGATTTCTGTTGTAAGACTGCACAGTACAGTATTTCTGTCGCGATCGCGGTTACAATTAACAGAAAGTCTTGATCGCCCACTTTGAGTTCTACGTTTTACCCGTGGGATTTTCAGGTACGTTTGATAATAATAGGGGTCTGGAGGAATTCTCAACATTGAGATCAAAACGATCGTTTGACTCCAACGTCCGAGTGAAGCTACGGGTAGCAAATTTGTAGGGGCGAATTGTACGTCATACGAAGAAGATGGACCTTTCTTGCTGAAGAAGAAAAAGTGTCCATACGGGTATATTTCAGGTCGAGAACGGTGAAGAAAGGATAACGGAATTGAAGACTACGTCGAGAAGTACCGTCATAACTTCTGGCCACGTCTCGCTTGATCCTTTTTTTGAGTCGCACGAAATTGGGGGGGGGGGGGGGGGGTCACATAACTACCCTGTTTCATGAAGAGGAGAGGTAGGAACGAAACGTTCGAATCCACGAAATTTTCTGGCGTGCTACGATCAATAAAGTATAAAATCAGTTGGATGGCCATTACAAAGTTGCAAAGAATGTAGCAATATTCGCCAATTATCGCGTGGAATGCAAACTGGGGGTGCGGAGCGCGGCGAACGTGCTTATTAACGAAACTGGCTGATATTGAACGATCAAACGAACTTACCAAGTGAAGTTCGATTGCAATTACACGAAGGCCCTTCTACCCCCGAGATTACACGCCCAATACTTTTTTTCGTTGCCACTACAATTTCGCCCTTGCACTTTGGCATCGACATTCGCCTCTCGCCTACCGACAGGATCGCAAGGTTATCCAACGCTTGAAGATATCTTTAAGCTCCGAATCTGGCGTCGAGTTGTTCGCGAACAACGGCCAAAGATTTTGCAACTTTTAGCCCGTTTTGAGGAAGGATAATAATTTGATGGTGTAGGAATGTGGGAGTAAATTAGCGGTCTCCCATTGACAAGCACTTAATTCGTTTGTCAAACATATGGCGACCGGTTAGCGGGTGCTGGGACGAAGCCAGTCATGCGTCGCGAAGAACAGGTGAAACTCGCCAACAGGTTTCCCTCGCGTAGCTAGTACACGACTTGGCACGGAGCCGTGCGACCAGGCTAATTCCAATCTAATCCCCGACCTTTTTAATTAAACGCTTCTTCAATTCGAAACGTCGCACTCGTCAGTTTCGGAAACCTCGTTACGTCGCCCACGAAAAATATCTGTACGGTTTCTCTGTCGTGCATATTTTCACGTCCACAGGCTGCCCGCAGAGCATGGAAACCAATCGAATGAATATCCTACTAAGAAGTTGCGCATAATTTCTAGAATTTACATGACTTGCAGGAATATATGATTACTTTACTGAAGCTAATAAAACTGCTTACTTCGAGGAAAGTTGGTAAAAAAATTATAAGGAATCTACATAGAATGAATATATATTGTCTGTAATTTCTTTTCAGCAGTGTCACCGTTACAAAAATGGTCCCGTAAATAAGCTTTATGGCGAGTTTGGAATTTTGGAAATTTCAGCTCGTGGGCGAATACCGTCACGGTGAGATCTATCGTCGAGGACCGGTATCGGAATACGGGGACACCGAACGCCCGGATATCGACGAGTACCTACCGGCGCGTGGTGGCTGCACGTATCGAGTCGAGCGTGTGTCGCACGGCTAGGTGACGGATCAGAAACAGGAAGGAAGCGTCGTGGTTGCCCTTCCGGGCAGCTGCCCGAAGAGCGGTCTGGTTGGCCTGGATATCGAAGGAGGTATCCGCGCCGCGGTAAAGTAATCTACTCCGGTATTACAGGACCCCGTACAAGTGCCATTACGCTTGGGAATGCGCAAGGCTTCTCTCGGCTAATACTTCTCCTGCATCTGATAATTACCGTTCGCGATGGATACTTATATGCTAAGCCTTCGTCAAATTCGGCCGCCACCTGCACCTCCGACATCTACCACGTGCCAACGGATCGACAAAAAATCGGCTCTGGTGCAGCTGAAAATCGAGGATGGGAAAAACGTTGATATTACAAACAAACAATTTATTCAAACCTTGAATTACATTTTTGTTTATTACGCGGTAAATGTTTTATAATATTGTAAATAATTGAGTTTTGTTTAATACGCCTCGAGTTGACTAATTTATTAATCAGTATCCAGGGCTATAATTTTTTATCATAACGAGCTTAAAATATGAACACGAACGTTGTTTATCTGTAAAAAAAAATGTTCTAGGTGTAAAAATTTATTCACGTTTAGTCGAAAATTGTTGGTATTATCTCGAGTCCGAAGATTTATTTTGGAGAGAGGTGCCGAAACGCGTGGATAGGGATCGATTCGTCGGTTAGGGATGGAATCGAGGTGCACAGCCCTCGCAGCGTTGCGCTGCAAAAACTATGACAATGAAAGTTCTCGCTACCACGCGCGAGTTCTTTCGAACCTCGTATCCTGACACGTGCCGGCAAGGTTCATTTTCACCGGAGGGCCGAGCCTCGCCACGTCTCACCGGTTTCGTCTTGCCCGTATATCATCGGCCAGCCTAATTTTCACGCGAGGAATATAATAGCTATAATGTTTCCTAAAGATGCCTCCTTTCTGATATCCGTCCTGGTCGTCACGCGCCGACAGTGTCGAATTACGGAGCGCCGCCGCCGCCGTCACCGTTGTGCGATGCCGAGGAACCGGATTAATACGAGCATTTCGTCGGCTGTTTAGGAAACGTCTACCAAACAACTCGCGTTGATTTTACGTGGAACGAGCGCGTTTCGATTGTACGCCGTTTTTAATTGCGAGCAATTCGACTCGCAGGAGAAGACGATCGCGCGGATATGAAGACCTCTAGAATTCGAACTCAACGCGAAGCTCTGGGAAAGATTTCACAACCAAGCCAATATCTCGGAACTAAAATTCCTTTGGGAGAAAATAAACTGCCTGACGTGGGAGATAAAAGTGTCGAGAGTTTCGGTGTTTCGGGATGCGATTAATTTGAACAACGCTCGCTTCCGAAATTAGTAATATCACTCTCGTGGCTGATCGCGTAGACTGTCGAGGATCACGAAGCTCTTCGAAATAATTGGTATAGACCAATTAGAATATTATTGTTCCTCGTTTAAAGCGAATGATAGTACCCGAGACGCACGTTGGACATTTTCATTACGCTTAACGTTCACCCGTTAACTCGGACGTCTACGATTTATTGCTCTCCAACCTCGAACCTCCTGATTAGAGCTATCCTTGCAACGCGAAGTTGGTCAAATCAAAGTAGGATACTTCGCTGACGGTATATTACCCTAAACATATGTAATAATAATAGGAACAAGAACAATAATAATAATAATGATAATGAGAATGATAATGATAATGATAATGATACCCTAATAATAGAAGGTGTAGTTACCGAAGTTTGCGCGATTTCCCCATTGCCAGAGACTCCAAGTGAGATGTCTTCGTAGTTATCGAGCGACACATTCAGTTTCGTTCGACGCTCAATTTCACTGGTATTGGCTGTCGGATCCGATGATTTCGGATGATATTTTGCAGAGGACATATGTACTCGCAGAGGATGGGACCGTTGGCGTAGAACGTAGCTGCGAAACATTCCCACGGCAGTCTTCAAAAATCCATCGGTAACAGTTCGTAGGTTCCCATGGTGAACGATAGTGGGAGGAACCCCTCGCAATAAAATGTATGATCAAGTGTATATTATATCTATTTACGATTTTGTTACGGCCCCCGGACCCCCCACATATGGTAGCAATGCGAATAACACCGCGCCAACTGTCAGTTCGTTCCTCGCCGTTTACGCCGTGCCGTGAATCGTTTTGTGCCAGAGTCGTTACCAATGATTTGGAATAGCAGCTATCAATCGGATCCTCCGGGGAAAACATCGGGCCACGAATCCCATCGCCGCTATCAAGGATTTTACGGGGAATACCCGAAATCGGTTCGCCAACAGTTTGCGAAATAATTGATCTCGTTGCGCATAGATTTCATTAGCGCGTGAAAGTCACGCGAAAAGAGAATAGAAATTGCGCTCGGTTGGATCGATAAGTGAATTGAGATTGGTCCCGTTCTCGACAGATGCTCGTGAACGGCTCTTGTTTCGAACGGCTTCTACATTTATCGCCAAATTGATCGGCCCGAAACACGCGATAGTCCCAGTCCTAGTTCCAATTCGCCTCGAGTGTGAGCGGCGAAGGGTGTACGTTATATTATATTATACTTCCGTATCCAATGTCCCAAAGAAAAATTTCAGAGTTAATTAAACCGTTCGCCTATTCGATTAGCCGGTAATTATTGAGTGGTGGAAAATTATTACGTACTCTCTTTTCATTTCAGTTACACGAGTAACGTTCGCGCCAGCAATCGCGTCCAGTGGTAACCGCCTCCGTTTGCAGCCCTCCAATTACTTCAACGTCGAGCAATTTCAAATATCCTATTAGACGCACATATGCTCTGACTTCGAGTGGGAAAGCGGTCGGTGCCCTCGATACCCACCTTTATTTTCCCGAAGAGCACTTTCTTGCAGTTTCCATAGCATCTGCGTGCATCTGCGTGCATCTCGCGTCTCCGCAAACCCCGAATCTCATCATAGACATACGTGGCTTGGAAATATCTAGGAATACCACGTACCATCCGTGATCGCGTATCGCGTCGAACTGAGAATTATCATTCCACGTTACGGCTACCACCCGTTGTGACGCCCACGATGATGACTCGTGTTCGGTAGCCCGAGGCTACCTCCAGCTAATACAGGGTATCGGTAACATTTATCAATTTCGTAGCGTGACCGAGGAGGATTTTCCGAGCACCCTTTCCGCTACCGTGTCCACGTCCCCTCAGCGTCGTCTTCGGACCTCTGAAAGAGGGTACCGCGTCCGAGCATTCTGGACACAGCTGTTCCTCTCTCCGCATGCGAAGCCCCGGTAACCATCCTCCAAGCCACGAAAAACAGTGATCTATGGGCAAAGCTAATTAAATCGTAAAACCCTCCAATCGAAGCTCGTACAGATCTCGAATAAATACGTAGGTACTCTCGCCTGCTACACATAGATTCTTGGCAACATTTTCCTGATTTGTCTCGCTCTCATCGATCTTTGGCTACGGCCTCGGCGACGAGCTCGTAATTATTACCGCCGCCTAATTCCGTATCGTAGATTTCTCTAGCATGAAAGAGAGTTGTGAAAGAGGAGCTTTGACGGATTTGCAGGAGCACGACGCGCGTCGGTAGGGTGCAACACAATGCGCAACGTCAGTCATAGGCTGGGGTTTGCGGGGTCACAGTTATAGCGGTCCTACGACCCATCTGTCCGTGCGCGTGTCCAAATAGATAAGGTATGACGTATCGTTTCCAAGTACCGCGATCGATGATGCTTCTGATCTGGGAGAATGCGAACCCCGAAGCGATGAGATTCGGAAATCCGATACCTTCGTTACCACACGACGACGACGATGACGACTCCTCGTTACATCTTACGAGATTCGGGCGAGCCACCGCGAATCGACGAAGTGATCGGGGCAAATCGGGAAATGGGCGCAACTCTCAAAGTAATTGTTACCATTCCCGTTCGTATTTGTCGACGATCGCAATTTCGCGAATAAAAGCACCCACCTGAAAACTGCCTCGAATAAAAAAGCCACGTACCTACACAATTTTTTTTATCGATAAACAACTTTTGCATTCGTTTCTTAAGTATATAAGGAGACAAAATTATTGGGCTGACTACTAAGTAGTTGATAGATTATGTTTCAAGAAAAAAAAATTACTATATTATTACTAGTATTAGTAAAGATATATTTGAATTGAAAAATGAGAACAATAAAATTCGTACCATTTTCTTCGCAGGGCCTCCAATATTTGTTGGGTAAAAAAATGCAACATTTTTTGTTGTTAATATGCAAATTTTCGTGCCAAGTTATTTGGTAGACATTATTCAAAATTTGGATTATTTTCAAAATAATGCGAAAAAATGTTGCCGTATATGGTATACATGTATAATTTATGAATATATATTGCGGAGTGAACGAACCCGCCGACGAGCATGGGGGCTTGGCATTGCACCTGAACCTTCAACATCTAACCTTCCTCGAGTGTCTACCCGCATTTTTTTACGACCAATGCCGATACCATGCATTTAAATACGCTTACGGCGGAGTAGCGACGATGCAGATATGTAACAAGCGTGATGTGTTAGAATTTGTCAACCTCGATGAACCGGGCTACTCGAACGAAATTCCGGCGAATGTATAGGAGTTCCGTCTCGATTTTCCCTCTGGCAATATATCGGCCGGCCCGCTCATTTTTTTGTTCGAGTGACACAACGACAAATAGCTATGAAGGTGAAGGCTTTCGTGATAAGTATCGCTGGTAATGAAAATGCATAGGGGCGATTCTCTTGAAATGATCATTCCGATCTCTCGTTTGTGACGGAAAACTGCCATAGAAATAGATGAAACGGGCGAGACTACGAATTAACTGTATAAATCACCTCGGTTTCTACTACTTCAAAAAACGTGCTCCTAGAATGCGCCTCGTTTGGAAACCACGACGAACAAAAAGCATCGGTTTTTTATCGTTAAATTCTACTCGACTCGTATCGTTTGGCTTGCGATCAGACTTCTGGCTACGGATATAAATTTCCGATAAATAATCACACGAGCACGTCAGTTGACAGTATCTTCCATCGATATATTCGAAAACGATGTTATCAATGAATTTTTCAGCCTGTCGCATTCGCATCTGTTGTTTCAATAATGGCGAAATTCCGTTTCAATTCTCGTGGGTCGATCAGAACTAGCTAATTTCGAATGCACCGACACCGACATCGAATTATATCCCATCTACCGTTTAACTGCTACTCTATTTATCGCGCGTTGTTCGCTTTTAAAAATGCAATGAGCACTGAATCAAAATTTTCTTGCGAGTATCACATTCCCAGAATTCTACGTTCCGAATATCGTCGTACAATTACTTTGATAGACTCGATTGTCACGGGTTAAAAAAGCATCAAGCTCCACAGAATGAAGACGCTGGTGTACGTTTGATTTTTAAAATCGCAGATTATTATTACTATTGGTTGATTCTCGCGTTTCCGTCGTTGGAAATGGTTTTTTTCCTCGCACCCAACGTTGGAAAGGATAACCCTACCACGTCTGACTTACAAATCGTGAAACGTCTATTAGCTGCTTCGTAGTTCTACTAAAATATTACGCGCCTCGCGCAGGCCATGCATCATGTGCGATAGAATGTAGGAGCGTCGAGGGTGCGATTCCCGGTACCGGTGGTAATTACGGTAGCGGTGGTGGTTTCACCGTAGTAGTAGTGGTGGTGGTAGGAGTAGTAGTACTATCAACGGAGAGCCTACACCCTCAATTAACCAACCGTCGAGTTAACGCACCTCGAGGGAGGCGTGAGCGGTTCCAACGCACCGTCGCGTCGCTAAAACCGTTTAAATTTGAATCTCAGTCGAGTACACCGACCCGCCAACGGGCAGCCAAGCTGCTTTGATACGCAATTTTTTCACGCAACAACTTTCCAATTTCATAGTGGAATTTCATTTCTAGCCCGATGCTTCATCCGACGAGGTACAATTTTCGGAACATTGAAACGACAATTTCCTATGTTTGAGAAAAATTCAACGTTTCGTTTTGTCGCTCCAGATGCAAAATATTTAACGAAAATTTAGCAATCCAGCGGAGAATCGCTATGTAGAAATGTTGTCGAAATATTTAACGACGGAGTTATAAAATTTTTGATGACAAAATAGTGTGCGAATCCATTAAATTTAGTTGTTTACTGGACATGCTTTTCATTAAAAAAATAAATTCGATGATTAATAAAAAAGAATTCCGTTAAAAACTTAACTTCACTGATTGATGAAAATGTGTTCCATAACAAAAAATAAATTTGATGGTTAATGGAGATGCCAAATTTAGCGCATCATTTGCAACCCCGTGTGAAAGGCATTGGATCTTACAAGGCTAGTGGTCCCGGAAAACTTGAATTTGGTCGCGCATCGTGTTTAACGTATCGGTAAAGCTTGGCGAAGGAGTCGCAGTTTCAGCGCTGGAGTAAGCTCAGTTTTGGCTGAGCTATTGTGAGGAAGGAAGAAATGGGAGTGGAGGCGTTGAGGCTGCCGGAGAAGAGGACGCGGTTCTCCGCGTCGACCTGGCCGATGCGGAAGGCGAAAGAAAGCGAGGGACGCTTCCCTGGATGCAGCGGCGTTCACGTGCTTTCGTACGTCGGCGAGGGTCGATCAGCGGAATGGGAGAAGCTCCCGACCAATGGTGATCGTCGTACCAAAAAGTTCGGACAGCGCAACAGGATGGACGAGCTAAGCTCGTCGTTCATTGGCTTGCCGCGATGCGGGGGTCGTGGGGTGGGGAGACGCCGAACGCTGGAATCCCGAGGGTAGTAAAGTTAGGGTTAGTTTGCGGCGAGGCGAGCGAGCGTGCGCTTGCGTCGGCTCCGGATTCTCCTGGGCACGCCGGCCACGACCGACCCCGAAGACCCGAGACTTTTGGAAAAGAGGGAAAACTGCCACCGAATTCAGCTCATCTCCGCGTAAAGCGGGACCACGACGAGTTCAACGAGAAATCCGAGTAGCAGAAGAATTAAAGTAAAGAGATCAAACCACTAGTAACGACCGAGAAATTTGGGAATAAGATCTGATCCGGCTAAAAAAAGCTGCGAACGTGTGCCAAAACCAAATCCGGAACCAAGTTCAAGGAGAAAGCGACAATACTGCAAAAATACATACAAGAAATAGCACAATATCTGGAAGATATAGACAAGTTGATTCGAATACCAGAACCGGTTGGCAAACATCTGGAAAGCTTCGCCTATCGCGAGGGTCCAAATATTCAAGAAATCCGTGCTCCACAAAAATCGTCTCCGAAGATCCAATCGCTTCAGAGATTTCAGTACTCCGAGAACTCGAAAACACCGATAGCCAGGAGAATCCGAGTCGCCGAAAGCTTCAAGACTTACAATCATGCCGAAACAACTGCGAACACCGGGGTAAGAATTCGAATCTCCGAAATTGCATCGTTATAGTAATAGATAATCAGCAGGTTGTACAAGCCGATTAATTCCCAAGGTCATTGTTCAGGTAAACGGAACTCGTTCGTGAAACCAGCAGAATGGACTTCGCGAGCCAGATCAACGAACATCGATGAAAAAAGGGATTGCTGTCATCGATGTTCGAAGACCCGTATCTCGATTCACACTTTGCACGCGCAACTGGGAATCCCCGTTCTCCTCGGCCGCTCGCTCGCTCGCTCGCCTCGCCAATGCAGCTCGCCCAACCATCCGACTCGTGTTTTTACACCTACCTAGGTAAACTCCACCACCGTTGATCAGTATTATTCATCTCTGTCGTCGTAATCGCATCGTCCATTTCTCTGCCGAGTTAGACTGACTGAAAATTCGTTTCAAGCAGTAAATAACCAACTAATCATACCACCCTCTCACTACGATATAATTTCTCTCGCGGCTTTAGTCATTACTTAAATGGAACGTAAATCGTTTTAAATACTTTTTTTCCTACGGAACTGCATTTATTTTCAACGAAGTATCTGGTATATAGGTAATAAGTCAAATTTCCGTGTGAATTCTAGTCGCTCTCTCCAAATAAAATCGAATAATTTCCTCCCCCCTGACGCAAATGATGCTGAAGATGGTATCTTATTTAACAATCGATTCTAGTCATTTCTTTGAAAATTAAAAAAAATACAAAAAAAAAAATATCGGAAAAATGGTGCGTAAATTAATTTTCATGGTACAACGAGTTATCGTTTTTCTAGTCAGTTTTCAAAAAACGATTCAATTATTCCGCCGGTAGTTGTGTTTTCTAGTCGTTTTCTGGAATTTATTCGTCATTCCAATTTATTGTAAGATTCTTCTGATCCTAGTCTTTTTTCGACGATGCTACAAAATATCATCCCGCGTTGTTTTTTCGCTCGTTTTCGCAACAACCTCATCTCTTTGCTCAGCGCTACTTTGCTTGGAAATACCCTTGTTTCTTTCTACGATGTAATATTGAAACGATCGTCGTTTCGCCCAGTGCTGTCTAGTCAACGATTTTCGAGTCGATAGAATTTTAATTGTAGGTTAGTTAACGTAGAAATAAATAAATTATTCAAAAGGTGCCAGCCACGGAGACGTGCGAAAATCGCCAATAGAATTGCGTCCTTTTTTGTCGGATAAATTTACACCATACTTTTTGCACATTCCAAAAAATGATCGCTCTTCGCGAAATAGATTATTTTACAAAAATCCCACAAACTTTGTGGAGCCATGCAAATTTGCCGGAAACCTGTTCGTTGAGCTCGAAAAACTTCTGTTTAAAATTTGATTTTTTCCTTCGTACTCGTATCACGCGTGAACGAAGACGCTTCGATCTTTGGGATGGGCAGGCCGTCGTTCGATGCAATTTTTGAATTTCCTTTCGTCGTGAGAAATTATATTATGAAAAATAGATATCGATCTAGGATCTGTGAAGAGAGATCCGTGTAATTTATCGAGATGGCGAGACTACTGATAAATAATTGTCCGTGAATACCGATGCCATGAGAACATTCGCCTTTTTTACGTACCACCGCCTGCGAATTTCGTTCTATATATTCCTGCCGAATGATTCGAATGGAATGCCTAGTAGTTTAGTTTGGGACACGTGCCAGTATAATTTATAATCGAGACGCTTTTGTGTTTTTTCTCCGAATTTTTGCCGCCACTTTCCGTCGAGTCTCGTCACATATAAGCACCAAGTGCCTGCAGGACGTAATTGTCAGATCGAATAGAATAGTTTCGTTTTTCATAGCCATTACGCGTCAGCTATTTTATAATTTCACGTTAGAACGGAGAGATTTTGTCGAGTACAAATCATGCCCGCGCGGCAGCTAGTAATTAATCCGTAATATCTTAAGCGATTGACTCTTGACTTTCCTCTTCGCAAAGCGAAACTACTTCGCTTCGCAGCTTTCTATCATCGAAATATTTCACGTCAGACAAACCATCTAGTTTCTTTTGATTTTTAATTAGTTTTCGTCACTCAGCGTAGATTTATAGTCTCATCGTCGTGCAAGTATACGTTTATTTTCTAAGTCAAGGTCGCGAGCGAAATATGCTACAATTGCTCCCCTTACGATGCTGACAGTCTGTCTTTTGTCCTTATCATTCAAGTGTTCTAGGCGATAGGGATAAACGTCATACTGTACACGGCGGCAGAAATCGACGCCGGGCGGTATGCAACCCGCGCGACTTGGTAACATTGCGGGTTGCCTGCTTTCATGCGCCGACTGCAAAACTGTTCACTGGTCCGGAACGGTTCGCGCGATTGTAACATGTTTCGCTGTGATCTATCCGTACATCGTGTGACCGCGGGGTTGAATTTTCTATTTTCGACCAGAAATCCCGACTACATCGCTCGCACGGTGCATTTTCATTTTTCGAGGCTGTGTTTAATTTATGTCATTTTTGTTGATAAGCTTGGAATCTAATTTACGTTTAACGCTTCATTTTCGCCGTGATCAGAGCGAACGATTCACTTTCTCCGGTTCTTATCGATCTATCTTCCACTTTTGTCCAATTCTTTGAAGGAAAAATAATGTATTCGCGCGAATCCGGTTGATTTATTCCTAATGTTTTTCAGTTTTGTTTTTTTGCAAATTCCTGCTGCTCGCTCGTTTTCTCTTCCCCACGAATAACAATGTCTACTATGAATTTGCAAAAAAATCAAACTGAGGAATTAGGAAAAAAAATCACACGCGCTTTGCGAAAATATGAAAATCTCGACGTTCACTACGAATGATGATATCGAATTCAGAATTGAATCGATACGAAGGAATTGAATCGATACGAAGGAATTGAATGTTCATTTCGATTGGGAATAAAATTTGAGAAATGAATATTTATACTTCTATAAAAATGCACATGCAATTTTTTTTCCACGCAATTGAAAATTTATCTTGATTGGTGGAGAAAAAAAGTTCTGAATTTCTGATGTATTTGGAGGAGATTTCAAACGTTTGCTTCGATCACCCAAGAGCAGACAAGCTATTAGGCACATTCGAGAAGAAAAAAAGGTCTACGCACGGAGATATTTGATCGGATGTGACTGATTTGCCTGTGTAGCTCGTTACTTTAGTTTCGAATCGGTTTATTTGTAAATGATACAAGTGTAGACAGGCTAACGAGACGACTGCCAACAATTATTGCGTCTTCATAATACGTAACTCGTATCTATTTATTCGCCGTTAAATGTATATATTTATTTATTTATTTGATCTTTCGTCCTCCGTCGATAATGATTCGGAGGCTCGTAAATCTAAAGAATAAAAATTAATATATGAGAGTATATTCAGAGTGAGATCTAGTCACGTCACTCATGAACAAGAACCTGAAAAGTTACCACTCGATAATTCCCATTCCACGTTAAATTTGCCAATCAAACCTCACTCCTTCCAATAACTGGATCAACTCCGTTTTTTTCCAATTTCTTATTTTTCTTACAATGTATTTATTGATTGGTAACGAAGTACGGTATTTGATCTCAGTTCATGAGTTCATCTAGTCTTAAGGTTTAAACAAATACGAACTTCTGCGTCGGTGAATCCTTCCATAAGTTGTGTTATTTCGGTAATAATTATGTAGTACGGTAAGTTCTCGTACATTGACATTGAGAAAAATAATTGTATTTTAATTTTACATGATACATATGCGAGAATGAGAAAACTAATGTACATAGTAATTTCATACGAGCATTTTATTATAAGTTTTCGTCATTTAAGGATAGATCTTAGTCTATATATACTAATCCTCATCGCCTATTTAATCTTGCGTATTCGGATGTTTGGTATTACTTAATATTAAGAAGTTTTCCTGACCTACAATTATCCATCGTATTTTATACTTAGACGTAAGATTTTCCTATAATATATCCTATCGTCTGTATACGTACGTATATCATCAAGTTACATACATTACTTATATTGGGCTTATTCATGTATTTATTTCTTCGATTATGTATTTCCTTAATTATTTATTTATTTATTTATTCGTTTCGGTCGATGATCGCATCGCATAGTCATTACCAACGAGAATGTTTTCAACGCTATAAATTTCATGGAATAATCTCAAGTAGACTCTGTATTCGATCATTCATCGCTCATCGCATTTACTCGCTCTGCCAGAAGCCTCTCTCGTCGAATCGACAAGTTGCGATTGCAAGTACAACGTCGACCACTTTACGGCGATTCCGTTACAATTTACGTGTCGACTCGATAGCATCGCTGTAACTTTGGTACCTCGTCGACTCGTAATTTCAACTCCTTAATAACTTGCCAATTTTCTGAGAGGGGCTCCACAACTCTCAGAATTTGCACCTTTGTACAAAAGTTTGAATAGTCACGAATAAACGAAATATTCTCAATATACGACGATCCTCTCGGCCCACCCAAACGGATGGGTTCCTCCTCGAGTTATATTTTCTCTCCGATCCAAAGTGGTAGCAAACATGTTCGCACGGGAAAAATATTTATTCTGCTTCCCAAAATCGTACGCACATCTCGCAGTTGAAAGAACATTTTTTCGATGCCAGCTACGACAAAAAATATAAACTTTGCCAATACAAATTCCAAATTTAATTGTGCGAATATTGCATTACATTTTTTATTGCACTGGCAGTTTCATTGAGCATCGAATTAATTTTATTCCTGGGCTAAATTTTCGTTAATCATTGAATTTATCTTTCTACCGGAATAAATTTTCATTAAACGTTAAATTTATTTTTTTAACGGAAGAAGTTTTTGTTAACCCTTAAATTTATTTTCCAACGTATTGTTAAAATTAATTAATGTACTATTCTTTCGAAAAGTAAATTTCTAACATGACGAATTTCCAGCACGTACGAAAGATGTTTCGATGTGCATAGTTTATGAACATCTCAACGTCAATAATCCGTCCTCCTTCTGGTTTTTAGGGGATGAAACAGCCGAGGTAAGTCGCAGCCAAGAATATCGATGAGAAAATATTTAGAGATTCGGTGCGCGAAATTCTCCCACCGCCCCATGTACACAAATTGAACGCAATTTTCAGTTGGAAATTGTTTTAGAGAACAGACAAATGATGTCTTCCAACAAAAAATTAACAATGTTTTTTCAGGGTAGAACATCACTGGATGATAAATAAGAATTTATGGATAAAACAACGCCAATATAACACGAACGAGTTGCAAGAATAATAAGAATAATAAAAAAACGGTTTCTACTTTTGTAATATTTCATAGTATTTTTTCTACCAATAGTCTTAATTTCGAGCAACGTCTAAGTACTAGTTTTGTGGTCCCAATGAAGTTATGTCGTTGAGTCTTATAGAGCATTGTTAAACGACTAGATTAACATCTGCGAGTAGCAAAGTTGTAAAGATGCAAACACATACATTGAGATATCACATATCGTTACATGATATAGTGCAAAATGATATCCAAGAATTGATTTTACAAATACCAATATGACATATAGATTCGATTCTTGTGTAGTCTCTGGTGATGTTTTTTTAAAAACATACCATACCATATCGCGTTATACCGAGGAATTAATTAGCTCTGCGTTCAAATAACGGGATGGAAGTAGTTGTATGTTTGGCAAAGTTATATCAGGTTGCTACAGCAATGCCTCAGGCTCGACGGTGCATTATAGAATCTGGTTACCATAAACACTCGCTTCGATCCTGCTGTTGTATCGCTGGGAAAACTTTTTTCCTGCTCGATAAGTTATTCGATCGCTGAAAAAAAAGATTCCTGGAGAGAAATGTGCATAATTATAAGTGGTGATAAATAAATAGGAAGAAACGAACTTTCAGATTGACTAGCGATGAAAAATAAATTTATTAAGAATGAGATTCAGAAATGAGAAAGAACGAAAACTATGACAGTGGTGTGACGATGAAAAGACATCGTGGAGTATCTTACTCTTCGATCGATTACAACTAGATTTAGATCATTTGTCGTCCAGCTTCACCAGAAGCTTGTTCTTCGCGACGCTGTCCCCTGCTGAGCAGAGCACGTCTGTGACTCGACCGTCCTTCGAGGCTTTAATTACGTGCTAGAAAAACAAAAAGAACGGAAAGATGTACGTAGAAGTGAAAACGAAGGAGATCGAGTTTTGTAGCTGAACAACTTACTTCCATTTTCATAGCTATAATGACCAACAATGGATCGCCTTTTGCAACGGCATCGCCTTGATTCACGAGTACTCTATCTACTATTCCCGGCATAGGACTCACGGCAGCTCCAGCACCTTGGTCCCCTTTGCTCGACACAGCAGTCACAAATTTAGGGCTTGGTATCGTCAGCTGCCACTTTCGATCCTAAAAGTTTTACGTGGAATTCGCATACTTAACATACAAATCCGATTTCTGGACATTCGTCGTAGCGAAACTACTGGCGAAATGGAGAAATGAGAGCTTGTTGACTACTAACAGCTACGCCATTTTTTCATTTTCGACGAGATTGACAATAAAGGATCGGACACTGTGATTGCATGTAGCATATCCGACATGACTTACGTTTGTGAACAGGTGTAATTGCTCATTGTTTTTGAAAATTTTGGTCTTGGTTTTGATACCGTCCACTTCGCAACTCAGTTGTAAGGTATTATTGATCTTCGTTAGTGATCCGGACACTTTACTCCATTGTTCACTCTTATTCACTCGCATCAAGAATTCGTCCGGTCCCACATACCTCGCAGCGACTTCAAATTTATTTTCCTTTATAGAGAAATTAAATTTACGTTCGTTCGTGTGATTCATTCTCAGGCCGACGTGAGTGATAAAAGGACTATCGAAGTGTTCATCGTTCGCAGCAGATTGTCTGATTAGTGATAAGCGCTCTTCTAAAATCATCGCCAGCGTTCCTCGGTAAAGGATGTCGGGTGTTGCCTCAACTTTTGGAAACAGAGACGCGTAGTTCTCTTCTATGAAACCGGTGTGAACATCACCGCTCTGGAACGTGGGATGTGAAGCGAGAGCTTTGATAAACTCCACGTTAGTTTCCAAACCTGCGATCTGCGAAAGGAAAAATTAAAATTACTTTTTTCTGACCGAAATCCACAATCAGTACGATAATATTTTCAGCATCGTAGTTACATTGTATTCGCTGAGCTTTATTCTTAGTTTGGCCAATGCCTCCGCTCTATCCTTTCCCCATACGACTAGTTTCGCTATCATCGGATCGTAATGCACCGATACTTCATCGCCTTCCTTAACACCCGTCTCAACTCTCACATCTGTGGACTGTTCCGGTGTAGCGAGATGTTGCAATAAACCAGCTCCTGGTAAGAAACCACCTTCGGGGTCCTGAAACATCGAATCACATGGACTTTCTCACGCCTGCCGTGTCGTACAGTAGCGATCGACTACCTCTGCATAGATTCTAGCTTCGAAGGCGTGTCCAGCGAGTCGAATTTGTTCCTGATCGAACGGAAGTTTCTCGCCAGCTGCTACGCGCAATTGCCATTCTACTAAATCTGTCCCAGTTATA
Source organism: Arge pagana (assembly GCA_963969455.1). Classification (NCBI taxonomy): domain Eukaryota; kingdom Metazoa; phylum Arthropoda; class Insecta; order Hymenoptera; family Argidae; genus Arge; species Arge pagana. Next base: position 18,572,028 of record OZ018310.1, read on the forward strand.
TATTCTGTCACGGGATGCTCAACCTGTAGCCTGGTATTCATTTCCATGAAATGGAACTTGTGAGTGTGCCGATCCAAAATAAATTCAACGGTACCGGCACCAACGTATCCAACAGCTTTCGCTGCACGGACAGCTGCAGCACCCAACTCCAAACGCAACTCGTGTGAAATTCCTGGCTGCAGAGAATATTTTCCTGTGTATCGTCGCTACCTCAAAATTATCACTACGCAAAGACAATTTTCACGAACCGCTGGAGCTTCCTCGATGACTTTTTGATGCCTTCGCTGAACAGAACAATCCCTTTCGAACAAATGAACGGCATTACCGTGCTTATCAGCGAATATTTGTACTTCTACGTGTCTTGGCTGCGAGACGTACTGTTCCAACAAAACAGCAGAATCACCAAAAGCCTTTTGCGATTCTAGTCGCGCGGATTCTAATGCCTCCAAGAATTTTGACTCCTCCGATGCGATGCGCATACCTTTCCCTCCGCCTCCTCGCACAGCTTTGATCATCAATGGGAATCCGATTTTACGTGCCTGCTGTAGTAGATTCTCATCGGACTGATCATCGCCGTGGTAGCCTGAAAAAATGTTCACGTCGTGTCTCCAAATCCACCCGATATTTTCATGCGGATATTCTTGTATACCTGCGATAACTGGAACACCAGCCGCATCCATGATCTTTTTAGATGTGCTCTTTATTCCCATATCTCGAATCGCGCTGGCTGGAGGTCCGACGAAAATAATGCCAGACTTCTGACAAAGCTCTGCAAATTCTGCATTCTCTGATAGAAACCCGTAACCTGGATGAATCGCTTGGCATTTTGCTTTCAGCGCGACCTCGATTATTGTGTCTTGTTTCAGATAACTCTGACTAGACGCTGCTGGTCCAATATTATAAGCTTCATCTGCCAGTTCGACATGCATGGCATTCCTATCGACATCGCTGTACACAGCGACTGTTTCTACTCCCAATTTCTTCGCTGTCCTCATAACCCGGCACGCGATCTCTCCTCTGTTCGCGATGAGAATCTAATGGTGAGTAAAAATGATCGTATTTTTTTATGCTTGTCCTGGGTTTGCATTGTGTAAGTATAAGATCAATTCTTAGTTTAATCGATACCTTGCCAATTCTTCCTTTTTGCGAGTGCGATAAAGAGAAGGCACGGCCGATCCATGATACAAGGGAACGTCTGCAAACAAAAATGAGTTTTAAGAAATAGATTCGACACGGAGCAGCTCTATAAATAAAATTGAAGCAGGAGTCAAATTTTCTCTCTGTTGAGTTCTTCGATTAGATATTATGTCGGTGAACACGGTGTGGGATGAAAGTCTCAAAACTGAAATTGATAGAGAATCGAAATATATATGTACGTGTGCTAATATTTATAGGTGAAATACTTACGTGGCTGGCAAACGATGCGTTTTCAACGAATTGTACATGTTTGTTTGCGATGAATGTGAAACTAACAACTAAACTCTACAGTGTGCAATAGCATCGAAATTTTGTGGTGCTTCTGGTTCAAGAATACTTGGTCCACTTGTTTTCTGTTGTTACGTTGTTGACTCTTGACCTCGCTTCGCAGAGTCCATGAATATGGATGTGATACGACGATTATGTAAATAAACTGATATCAAATCAACTCGCTTGAATACAGAGACATTTACATCGAAGTGTAGTCTGCTATCAACGCAAGCAAACTGTTGTATACAGTTCTACTCGTGATAGCGACAGATAATTTTTTATAGCTTAAACTATACTTTGCCACAACCTCACAGAAGCATACCATTCACAACGATAAGAAAACTGAAAAATCCAAACGCACAGTCGTGTAAAATGAAATTTATTGTCCACATGGTTGGTTGACTCGCATAAGACTTTGTACGAGGATACATCGTTATACATCTGATCAAAGTCTTTTTTTATACAAAGAATCTTTCATCTTGGAAATTTACAAAAAAATTTCATACACAATTAGACCGCAGAAACATTACAGTCTTCAAAATTCGATGGTCAGTATTGTGTGCATAAATTCAAACGAAAATTATTTCTTTCTCGACGTATAGAATCGAATTTATGCAGACCAATAATGTACCAAAATATAATATTTAGGATCTTAGTAATCAAAATTTCTTTTCAGTGACCGGTTGAGAGTGGTTCATCACGATAGAAACCCGAGCGTCAGTCGAATATAGAGTCTATAAACGAGGAAATAAATTTCAAGAAAATTCAAGAGGTAGCATTAGCATGTATATTATTCAAAATCGAAATGAATAATATATAAAAAATATATTACTTTTCAGTGACATGATTTAACAAAAATTCCTTACTCTTAAAATATCAACGATTAGGACGCTTTCGCAGGGATCTCCGCGGGTTTGCATCGTTATCAGCGATACTTGATGCACGAGTACCTGGACGGACGACGTTGCTGCTACTGGATGCACCAGCTTTTGGTTCGTCGTCAAATCCATTCGTCGACTGACTTTTCACCTCAGACTTTTCTCTACAATTCTGATCTTCGAGTACTTTTTTAACTCTCTTATTCCTCGACTCGCGCGGAGCAGCTTCAGAAACATTCGTGCCCGAAGCAGCGCCTCTCTTTCTATTTGAACGTCTCGGATGACATTTCGTATCCACAGCGGACAACTTGGCATTTTCTTTATCTTCATTCAACGGTGGCATCAAATCCAATGCAGTTTCAGCAACTTGGGACGTCGTTTCGCATGGTGTCTTGAACACTGTGACCTCTGCGAACAAATGGTCAACTTTAATACACTCATTTCTATGGTATTTGACATTATTTAATCGAAATACTTGAACAGTGCCTTTAAAATAGAATATAGAATTACAATTACACTAATCAACAAAATAACTATGGACATATGTTTACTACGTATTTGAACAAATGAAACAAACCCTTCGCATCACGCACCAGTATCGTTCGGTAAATTCGAGCCATCGTTACTTGACCATTCACATTTGAACGCTTCAGCCACATCATCATTGAAATCGGATCCAATGTCATTTTTCCACTGTTTTTTTGTCGTTTTACCGCTACAAGGTTCAAATTCTTGTTCCGAGTCACTAGATTCAAATTTAGTATTGCCTTTGGTGCGTTTCATTACATATTTTTTTTGTCGTGTCTTAAGTTGGCAACTGATTTCGGAATCAGACCGATTATCTTCGGTGCTCGCATCGAAAATGTCAATATCTGATGGCAACTGTTGTTTTGTACTGGCTTGCACGGTATTCCGAGATGACGAGACCGTCGAACTGCCAGATTGTTTGATGGTTGAAAACGGCGAATTTTCGTTGGGCAGTTCTGGCATTGCGGGACTATTGTTCGTGCGGATTTCACAACTCGCGACAGTTGACAATGGATGATCGATAGTCACTTTGGAGTCCATACTATCCGACAAAAATTCAGTTTTGCAGAATCTTATCGGATCTCCACTTGAATAATGCTGCAGAGGACACGTAGCATTTGAATCGGAATCCAGCATTATAGTTTGATCGCCATTCAGAGACGTTGCATTCGATTGATCGTTCTCGTTATCGAAATAACTGATGAACCGATGCGAATTCGAAGTGCTAGCAGAAGTCTTATCATCATTGTTCGAACTGAACAGGGTTCGAACAACTTTATCAGATGAATTTTCACGCTCTTTAACGGCGTCTATCAACATTTGAAATTCAGTCCGATGTTTCTGCCCTGAAAACAGAGAATATAAGACCTTGAAAAAGATTTCAGACGAGACGGCTGATAACTATTTTGTTTGTGACAAGCTGGAAGACATGTGCATTCCAGAAATGATTGTTCAACTTACGATATTCCTTCTGAGCTTTCTCAATGACACTCGGATCAGCTTTTCTATCAACATTTAGTACCTGAAGACAAATCACAAGATTGTAATAATATTTTACAAGAGATAATGGCATGAAGACTCACTGGTTCAGTTATATTCGATTTCGGCACATGTTTTTCAGCTGATTCTTCGTCTTCGCACATTTTCACAATCTCAGCGATTGATTTTGGTTCGAGTTTATCACACTCGGCATTGTAGAGCACTGAAAATCTTTGGAGTCGTTTTTCCAATAACTTGCGACTACCCACAGTAGACAGAGAGTTTTGTTTCAATAATTTACGTAGCTCTGCATCTTTCATTAGATTGAATACGTATTTTGGCATTGGTTTCAACGTTTTCTTGTTGCATCTAAAATACGAGTGATAATCAAGACCTTGGATAAATCAAAATGCAATAGTCTGATATGCACGAGACAAATTTACCTCGGTGGCAACATCGAGTTCTTTCTTTGTAAACAATCATCTAGATGTTTGTTAATGTTCGATGCTGGTATTTCGACTTGACATACTGGACACGTCACTTTAGACGACTTTTTATCGTCGATGTTCCCTCTGCTTTTTGGCGTGAAATCAAGTGTTAATTTCGAATTTTTACTGGTGCCTGGCGACGGCTGATAATCCTGATTTACTACCGGAGATTCGGAGAAAAGATTTCTAATAGGCAACTCTTCAGGTAATTGTTGAGAACTTTCGCTCGGCAATATCAGAGGTGAATACTGTGGTTTATTGGACAAAATAGTTGGACTACTAGGAAGATAACATGGACTACAAGTAACACGTTTTGGAGTAGTGGTAGCATAAGTCGGACTACTGGGAACACAGTGCGGACTAGTGGGCAGCTTTGAAGGACAGTATTGAGGACTGCTGCTCTCTGGAAAATCCGTAGTATTTCCAATGTTGTTCAGCTTTTCTAATTTTTTAGGTGTTTTAAAAGGATTGCGGCATTTAGGTCGTGATGGAGTATCTGCAAGGGATGGCATCGTTGTTGCATCACATGCATTTCGAATTTCTGCTCCTTTGATACATGTCGCAAGTTTCTCTCTGAGGGGAAGGTAACGCTGAATAAATTCGTCCACGATTCTATTGGCATGCAAATCTTTTTCGAAAGTATTTGCGAAGCAAATAGGACATTGCGTCTTGTATAGCAGGAATTTCCTGATGCATATCGAACAATCTGAAATATAAAGAAGTATCACTCATAGTAAACATCATAGGAGATGGCGAACAAAAAATGAAGCTCCGTCATTTTACATCTGAAAAACTTCTCAGTTGGTCTATTCTTACATTCTGGCTCCTGAAAATCACTTTTTTAATAACCCGTTTATATTACAAAATGTAAGAATGGACAAACTCTCAACTTAGAAGAAATTGTACAATTTTTGACAAAAATGACCGAACCGATGGGATATATTAATTGTCATACAATTATGGGAACATGCAGTCATCACTGGTGTTTCCATATAGTCGTAGCAGATTCGGCATTGCAGTAGCTCGTCGAGGCTCTGTAACCGTAACGTCGTCAAATTATTATCAGTAAAATTACATTCGCTGTGCTTCGTACCCTCAAAGAATGTTCGTCTGATGATTTTCTTTACACATCTTTAAACAAAAAACCCAGAAGTATTCACATTCTTATTTCCATTCAAACATCAATCATTTATTCTTTGCTCTTAGGGAAAATCATAGAAACTATCGACATAATTTCTAATATTGAGAAAATGTGAGTACGAAACAGAACTTTGGTGGACCTTGGCAAATACTTAGCAATGATATGCCGTGATTGAATGCAAGCTTACCGTCAAATTATCATAATCTGATGGCCATACGATACACGGATATTTTCCCATTGTGACAAAGAGTCACGACAGCAAATATATTTCATTGAACATTAATCATTTGAGGTTAAGTTACCAATATCAAAATAATTCCCAGCGTATTCGACGCGCTTAGTCAGTTGAATCAGAAATTTAAAAATATATAATTGTGTTTGAGACGATTTGTGGGTTGCTCGCTGAAATAAACGACATTTTTATGTCGAATAATCTTACTGTGGTACAAATCAGCGAGATACAAGCTATCAAACTAGATTGGCGCGAGAACGAACCCAAGATTCGAACCAGTCGACAATGAATTGCGTACAAGTTTGTTCGGTAGCAATAACCTCGAAAAAAAAATACCAAACTTTCGAAGAGTCTCAATCCTAAAATAGAATAATTCCAAAGTCTCAACTCGAATACGCTTCATTCAACAAGTCCCACATGAAAATTGGCGGCAGAGTAAATTTGTGAACGACACGAATGCGCTCGTCGAACATGACTTGCAATTACTTATTGTTGCCGCCCTGACTGCATCGGCCGGGGCCGATGCCATGGATATGCCATGCAAGTAGTGTATTACCAAGCCGGTTCTACATACGAAAGCAAGCATCACTGAACGTCCCGTAGACACAACGGCAAGGGTAAACTACACGAATAAAAGTGTGGTTCGTCTTTCGTAACTCGTGGTGTAATATGTACAATTTATGAAATAATAGCAGAAACATAATTTCTGTGAAAAATGATCAAATCAAAACATTCGTCACATCGTTTCATCGTAATACTGTAAGTGCAAATGACAGATTATTTGAAGTAGAGTATATTGTATAACAATCGTATTAGCCAATCGGTATCGCCTGAGTATCGTGAACGTGGTTGTATTATTATTGCGGGAAACGAGCAGGCGGAATGCTAAAATACGATTTACGAGTGCTGTTGCCAATGAAAATTGTGAATGATAGGCGGATTGCCTGTTGTCATGAGTAGAACGATAATATATCGCCGTTCACGTGTCATCTGTCTTCTCATCAATAATCGCTACGTTTTTCGGAAGAATGTGTCATAACCTTGAAAAAATACGCATCAAATCATACAATTTCATTCAAATTTTATTTGGGATTTTCTGGGTATTGTCACAATGTGTGAATTTTCTGCCGTATCGTCTTCATATTCTAGCAAGCGACGGTTTGTTTGTAAACAAACGAACTTGCGCCTCAGGCCGATGCCACGAGTAGGGCAACGAAATTTTCGTTTGTAAACAGAAGCCGTAAGATATCAGCTTCTTACATCGAACGTATCTATGAAAATATTCGTTAGTAACTAAGCATATTGCATTAGAGTTGAATTGAGTTCGCGTATCGACTGCAACACAGCAGTTCAAGGTCACGGAGTCGTGTTATCGCGACAAGCGAAGAAGGGGACGTCTAGAAACTCCCTTCAAACCAGGATCGACATTTTTCTGGGACAAGTGATGTTGTCAACTCTTATGTTATCCACAATTCGAATAAAAATTTAAGTTGGAGTGTTTTTAGAGTGATTAGTAAATGTATTACGGATCACTTCGCCTATGACTGCCGAAACAAATCGAACACGTTTTCTCCAAGGTCTCGCACGCGTATTGTTGACATGCTGTGTGGCGTCGTAACCTGTCTTTACGTTACTGGTCGAGTAAAACACGACGCCTATGAAACGAGCCGACAACGCCTCTGAACCAAGCCGCCGTATAGCGTTCTGTTGCATTGGTCCATTCGCAGCTTTCCTATGCCGAAGCGAACGAGTGCGATGGCGTTTCTCGGCATTTTTGCGTACGTACATTCAAGCATGCACGTATACTGTACCGCATCTAACGATTGAATAAAATTGTTTTCGTAAATAATCATACTTGATCACGCTGCAAATCGTATTGTTCGAATTTTTGCAATCAACGAATACCTATGTAGCGACAAATTTCAAGTAGATACGCAATCATGTCTAATTATTCACTATATTAACGCAAACGTGATTTTTTTTCATGTAAAAATCAGCTCTTATACGATCACTTCATGATCGTAAGGATTTAAATTTCGAAAGTAATTCTCGGTATGCAATCTTATTACAGTAGGAAATGGGACAATGAGTTTATTTTTCTTCATCTTGATTCTCATTAGAGCAGCATTCGATTATTCAAGATTTCCGGGATTATCCATTATCTACAATCGTATTTACGATTCGAATTTTGAGGCAAAGGGTCGTGTTTATACACTATTGCTTTAACAAGACAGATTCGTTCCAGACTGTACACTTCGTGAACTGCCGAATCGGACGATCGCGAACGATCGTCACTTGCTTCGTAGTAGTCGTCCGATACAGAAGTGCGCGTCAACGTCCCGTGATTTCCAATGTTCGGTTGATATTCCTCGACCAAATACAACGTCTCTTCATCCACGATTGAGCGAAGTGACGTACAGCCATCAGGTGAGTGCATGCAACACTGATTTTTGATGTTTTATCGACTTTTTATTACGAAATCGGCGAGCGAATTCTAACGTAGATTGAATTGCACGGCGGCCGGTTGCTGCGCACATACTTTAGTCGGTTTCTGTTTATTTCCGAATTAATGCAACGATAATAAAAAGTCGAAGCAATCGAATGCTACTGATTTTCTAGCATCTTTCGTTAATGTAGCTATATTTCGTCGTATCATTTCTTTGTTTTCGTTCAATTTATTTTCTTCGAAGCTTCGCTCGATCGTCTTTTGTTTTTGTCGGTTGCATCATGCACGCCCGCTATTCGCTTGTTTTTAGGATGTCCAATCACAATCCGCGATTCGCATTTGTTTTTTACGTGGCGTCGTTTCTATCTCGCAACTTTGTAACGGTCGTTTTCGTTTGTTACTCTTCGAAATTCATAAAGTCGTATCACTGTGGTCGCCAGATTGTGTATTCCAACGATTTATAAAAATAACTGAACCGAATATACAAGAATGGACTTCATTCAGCATCTGGTATTACTTTTTTTCACTCTTAATGTGTTTCCGTTTGTTTTTTTTCGATTCTTAATCGTATGTTCGCCGAAATTGCGTCATTATTTTCATCCTTCGAGAATATCAAGCATTTTCTCGATTGTCTCAGTCTGCCAACATGTGAATACTTTTTAGAATTGGCTTTGCGAAAAATAAAAAGTTTTTAAATATAATATATCAAGATATATGCTACCAGCCAATTTCGAGCTGTTCACAGTGCGAATTGTAAGTTCATTCCCTATATTTTTCAGTATGTAAAACAATTGAAATATCCCAATTGTTTTTCTCTAATTTTGTTGTAATTCATTGTATCAAACTAACATTCATCATGAGAATTTATACGAATGCTCGCTTACGTAAAGATTTGTAATTTTATCTTACTGCTGTAGATTTTACACAAAAAATATGAAATCTTGATTACATGTCAATTGAATAGTAACTTAGTTAATTATTTTTTTTTTCATCAATGAAGTTGCAATCGATGATATTTTGCCGTATTCCTATCATTGATCTATCGGTTAGCCATTAATTTGTAAGCAATCTAGGATTCTTTTTGTTTCAGCTCTTGATCCTTTGGTTGGAAGTGTGGTGTTGTGTATCAGTGTGTGAGTCTACCAGCGCGATCCATGACACAGATTTCATGTCCATGAAGAGGAATCAAGGAGTCGACAAACAAGTTTCCAGAATCAGGATTAGGACCAGGCCTTTCATCTTGCAGCAGGATCGGAGACATGACAGCAGGCTGACCTCAAAGTAGTTCTCGCAAGTAGCGACGAAGAGCAAACGCGATGCTGCCAACAAACCACCTTTAGCCCTGGTGAGTCGCATGCTTTGCAGTACTTCGGAACTCTAACAATGGACACGATGGTCTGCGTTGTTAGACCTTCTGATGCCTGTCTATCTTTCTCTCTCTTTCCTATCGCGTGGTATGATTGCATCACGAACTAACGCTTCGTGAATATTGTTCATTTGTCATGTGCATTTCTTAGCTCTTGTTTAATAGACTCGCCGAGACGTAACGGAGAATTTTGCTACTGCTTCTTTTTCTCTTGAAACTTTGATACGATGTCAATGATGCATTTAAATTGGGACATAGTGTGCTTTCCGTTACGAAGAAGCGAGGATCGCGGTAGGACTGATTGTTATCTATGCTGTTGTTGACACGATAAACGTCTGCTGTAATCTCTTTCTCTCTTTACTGATCAAGCGCATAGATGACAATCTTCCGGAAAATTTGAGAATATCTTTCACAAGTCTGGCAACATTATTTTATCAATCATTTTTGGTTTCACAAATTTTCTTCCAAATTTCCAATCCCTTGTATGCACTGGTAGAATCTTATACAGAATAGTCTGTAGAGTTGAAGCTGAATTACAAAGTTTTTGTGAGATAAATTTTTTCAGCCAGCATCGCAGTAGACCGTCTAGATACACGAATAGTTTGCTAGGATGTTTAATCTTTCTAATCTCCACAGGTTTTTCAGATACAAAACAGTAAGTTTAAATCCACTGTGTGAATACGAGTGTGAATGCGGATTAGATTTCTGACTTTCGGCGGATATAGGTGATAGGTAGGGACCAGTTCATTCAGGCGCGCGCGAGAACTGGGAACGCGAATTTATGGGATGCACGTATGTGGGATGTATGAAAGCTCTAGTTTTAAGTTCGATGGGTGGGTGGGAACCAAACTGGGTAGGCAAGACGCGAACACTAATTTTATTTGTCTCAAACTGTATTCCACAGCGTCGAATTGCTACAGGAAATCTCCTATCACATGCTCTGCATGCGTTGCCTACTTATGTTAGCCAAAATGATACGTTACTCTTTCCTGAATCAATAATTCTTTGAACTCTTTTACCGACAAGTCATGTCGATCCAATCTGTAGCAATTCGAATAGACTAGGACGTCGTTAGTCCTGAGTTCTCGTGGTGCTCAGGACTACGCGACGTTTCCCGAGTCTGAAGACATCAATGAAGCGGATCGCCGGCAATCATACCACCAAAAAAAATGCACGTGCTTTCTCTTCCTTTCTACCGATTTCTTGCATGAGCTTCCAGCATAACGTCAAGTTATGCTGAAAGGTATTGCAAAATTTTTAACATACCTCACCCACACTGATCGTTTGAGATTTGTACGACATAACTTTTATGCAGCGTTTTGTTGCAAATAACGTCGTTTCCCAATTTTCAGGAATTTCATATCTCCTGTGTATAATACTATTTATTCTGTTTCAGAACCACCCCTAATCTTCTTGTATTTTAAATTTACTTCGTTCAAAATAATTCTTTCTTTTTCTTACAGGAAATACATCTCTTCTATATCGTGTGTTTTCTCTTTATTGCACGTTCTGCTAATAATTTTTTATCGTACTAATACTTGTCAGTATTAATATTGTAAATGCTGATTGATTTAATCTTTTTTAATAATGTGCTTTTCTGTTTTAGTCTCCGTTCACTAGAAAACTACTTCTCGCATTTTCAGATAACTTACATATTCTGTACATGACATATACATTACATGAAAATGTGAGGACTATGTGTTACAGCTTACAGCCCTGAAACTGCAGATAGATATCGGGTAATAGCGAAATTGGTGATTATTCCCGTTAAAAAATAATGCATAATCATAATACGAAGTAAACTCAGGGTTGGTATCAATTCCAAGACAATATTTACACTTTTCTTCTATCATTTTTCATATTATCGTGAAGTTCTTTGGACACTTTTTATTTTCGGTTAATTTGTCATTGACCCTGAAAATATTCAAGTACATTAGTCCATAAATTTGAATCTTATCGAATAATATCCTGTTTTCTACGCTCAAACCTTCAAAAATTTCAAGCAAACAATAACTCAGGTTGTTTCGTTGATTTTGCACAAAGCAATAAGAAAGGTATCGTTTCATTTCAAAATTGAGTTCTTATCTGAAGATGAAAAATACATTTTTTCCCGCCTGAATCAAGTTGACTCGTGTGACTCGATAGAAAAGAATTAGCTGCATTTAGTATTGGCAATATCTGTCGGAACATATTTGCATCCTTGCCTAAGTCACTAGAAGAAAACGATATCGGAATAACGATGAAGTTACAAGAATGCTAGCTAGTATCGGTGGTTCGTCAACATGTAACTCCCCGTGTATCATAGTTACATAATTTCTTATGCTGGCACCGTCACTGTTGTAGACGATATCCGTACAATTCACGCTCTTACAGTCGAATCTTGATATACATTTATTTATACAATTCAGAGTAGAGTCTAGTCGAGATGACAAGTTACAAGTTGATATTTTGCTTTATTTCGCTTTGTCGTATCAATTCTCATCGTTCGGTTGTTACGCGCATTACGTTTCATAGCGAAATTTCAGGTTAGCCACGATACCATAAAGTTCGGCCAGTACATACAAGATGGCGGCGACACTCGCATTCCCCGCGCTCTTAGTGGCTTAGCGCCTGAAGTTGGCGTCGGGTGTAGTCGCGAGCCGTGACCGTCCGTGGTCCGTGGTGTATAACCCATGCGAATCATACTCATCTATTATCTGATCTAGGTGTGTTAATCGAAAACCTTATCTTACCGCTTATCTAAAATTCAATAGGAATCAAAGATAAATAATTACATTTCTGAGTTATTGTCTGTGAATGAAAAGTTGTCAAGCGATGTTTTCCGCATCTATTTCACTATTTTCAAACAAACAATACACATCTGTTTTATAATCAAACAATTACCTTTTTTTTCTCAAGAGTTTTTCGTTCGTTCTTATCAATATTTGTTCCCTGCATCATCGTTAATTTTTTTCTCAGCAAAGATACTCTACTGCGGTTTTACAATGGATAATTTCTCGCCGCAACGATTTGCCGAAACAAAAATGGAGAATTTTGATACTTGCATGATCGAGGTTCCCAATCAACAGCCAGAAATCATTCAGAACGTCAACGATCAAGCACAGCCGCCAATCGACTCTCAGGACAATCATCAAAATTTGCATCAACAACATCAGCACCAACAACACTCTCAGAACCAAACGCCGTTATTACAAATCCAGCAAAATGCACAACAGAACTCGGCGTTGACTCCTATTCGCTTGCCAGCAATTTTAGATGGTGAATTTTTCACTGTTATCAGAGTTCAAGAAACTAATGTTACTGTTAGATGTCTCCAATGCCAAAAATTGTTGAACGGCAATTTGAAATCGACGGGGAATTTCTTGAGTCATATCAAAGTATGTTTTTTTACCATTTAACTCTAGCACCGTGGATGAATTATTCGGATCCTAATATGTTTTATTTCATTTTCAGAGAGTACATCCGTTTTTAATTGAAAAAATCAAAACTAAATCTAACCAGAGACGACCAGCGACTGTTTATATCGACACTGCTGCTGAATCGTGTCCAGAAATTGTTAGATTGAAAAGAGGCTATCGTAAATGTTACAAAAGTGTAATGTCCACGTGTTACTTATCTTTCTCTCTGTTATTTTCAACTATTTACAATTATACCTCTAGTTCGCCTGTGTATTCAAAATCTTATACACTAAAATTACTCTTGGTGCTTCATTTTCATGATTTTCTTTAATAATTTCATTTTTAATCTCATTTTATGTTTGCATGGCTTTAATTTTCCAAATTCTTTCTTAAACGTTACAAGTCTTGTAATTTGGCATCACATCTGTGGTTTTATAGGAGAAGTACACGTCTGGTACGGATGAGCCTTGCGATCCATCTGTTGAATGGTCGGAACCTCCTGTAAACCGTAGACGCCCGTCAGAGGACCCGAATGAATCTGGTGAAATCCTAAAATTATCCCATAACAATTCGTTCGTCGTCGAAGATGAATTCGATGCGATAGGTCGCAATGTGGCTGCAAAGCTTCGCAATATGCGGTTAGACCAAAGGATAATAAGTGAAAAACTTTTGAACGATATTTTGTTCGAAGCTCAACTTGGCAATCTTCATAGAGATTCATCTATTCAAGTATAATTTTAACACATTACTTATAATGTATGTACAATGTACATATAACTGTATATCTATATGTACATAAGAATGGGTCAAAGCAGACTAGACATGCACGTTTTTTCTCTCAGATCAGTGCTATGAAAGATTTGGTGTCATTTCACCAGGTGAGAAATATTAAGCAAGAACAAAATTTATATTTGATTTCATTCGGCAAACTTTATTCAATTTATCTCTATACTCTACAATACATTTAAATCATTGATTTTTTTTACCAAACTAATGTTAGAAAACTGTTTATCATATTATGGACAATGCACTACATACCCTTTCGATTGCATCTACGATGAATTGCAAAATCAAAAAATATTTTCGTCATGATAACACTACTGTCATTTCAAAATGCTTTGAGAAACTGTTTTCGAATGTCAGTTGAATTCGAGTTGAATCGTTCGTTCGATGATGTTCAATAACATTCGATACTTTGATCCTACAAAGTCGCAGTCTTGAACATTCACAATATTCGTTCCGAGGTTGCTCATCGATTTCCAATCAATTAATACGGTTGATTTGTTATAAAAAATGTAGGGAAGGCTGATTATTGATCATCTTAACTTGGGGATTTTTAAAAGCCAATTTTGATTACATTACCCCTGGTGAGTCAGAAATATTCCTCAATGTTTTCGATGAGTTTTAGAATACTTTGAAATAGTTCTTGTTGAATCGACAATCCTTCTTACTATTCAAGTTTGCAATCTCATCACTTTTCCAAACCTGATAATTTTTTTCTAATTACAAAGACCGATTCCAAATGCTTCCATTATCAAGAGCAATTAATGCCACAATTGCTGCTTGCAAATATACGAGTTCCTTTGTTCTTGTGAGCTTCTTGAATCTTTTCTAACATTCAATAATGGAGTTGAACAAGAATGTGAATTGTTGGAACTTGGGGGAGAAATGAATTGGACAGACAATTTATTTGAAAAAAATCGACAATTTCTTCAAGCAACATATCTGAATATCCATACAATTCCTCAAATAACGCTGCTGCAGTTTGGTTCTAGCTGTAATGTATTTTATAAAAACAGCGTGTGCGTGTTGTGTATGCATGTGTATGTATATATAGCGTTGAATTTGTTAAGATTCCACATTCATAGGAAACTGAATCCTTGAAATACGTATATTCGTCGTATTACGTTTATTCACGATGAAAATAGGGATAAGTTGACGTCACGTCATGAAATTTGTACATAGTATAGAACATTCTGTAAATATTAAACGATTACAGTAAAAGTACTGCGTCATTTCGACTGTCTGCTGCTACGACGCAACGCAGCTTATATTTTATTGTAATTCTAGAATCAGTGGCAACGAAAAGAAACGTCAGTTAAAATAAATAATCGCTTATCGGTAATTATAAGTGGTTCAAAACTCTTCGATCAACAATGAGGTTTTTTTAATTTTACTTACAGTATCTTTTTACTGTTTTATTTGAAATTTCGAATTATTCTTGCTTATTCGTAGAGTTGTTTCTCTTTCATTGTTGTTTCGTTCGTAAACTTGATAGGATCATGGTTCAGGTTTAATTTTGCGATGTTTGTTATAATTCGAATCACTCGGTAGGTTCAAATAACTATCAATATCGCCATGGTATTTGTACTATTTTTTCATTCCCTTTTTCGCAAGTTACCGGGTTCAAAGAGTTGACAAAATGGTTAGGTTTGAGATCAAAATTATTTGGTGTAAACTCTATGCTTTTCTGGTTTCAAGAGAACGTAGTAAACACATGTTGATAATATGCACAGTACCATGCTTCCTAAGGTTAGATAAAATATAAATATATACCAAAATCCGTCCCAGCTTGCATACCAGTACCAAACTAAGGACAAAATAGTATTCTGGAGCATCACAAAAGTATAAAAACCGTACAACCATTTATCCGCGTACTTGAATTTCACCTTGTATTCAATAGCGCTGAATATATAGACAAAGCCGAGCCATAAATATATAAAAACTGTGGTCTCCGTATAATATTTCGCATTGTAAAATAAATAGGATATGACGATTAGATAATGAATCGCAAGGACAAGGAATAAATATCCAGGGTAAAATTCGTAGAAGACGGCTATCGACAATACGCGAGGTGTGATGAACAAAAACCACCATAGAAATGCTATACTTCTTCCAATCGGGTCATCATCTTCCAATCCCTTTTGTGAATAAATTCTTTTGGGAACTTTCAAACTGGATGATATTTGAGGAACATTACTATTCGATTCGATATTTGATATATCAACAGTTGGTTGCTCCTGCTCGAAAGAATCTGGTCGGGGTGGAGCAGGCATATCTGGTACCTGGAGAGGAGTTACAATAGTAATTCCCCTCAACGGAGTAGCAGGTGGAGTGATCTGAACATTTTTAGGTGGTAGAGGAGGCGGTTCGGACACTTGACGCTCCAGAATAATCGCAGGATTTGACGGCTTGTTAGAACTTTCCTCGGTCACTGCATCTGCATTTTGTGCAGTCTCCTTATTTGTATTCGAATCTATCAACGTCGTCGACTCAGTATTCCGCTCCTGTATATCTTTCAGTTCCTAGATTTGCCGTGTAAACATTATACAAAAGTATATAAGTTCTACGCTATATAATTGTATTCGAGCTAGATTTGTTTTACTAATAGTTATTTTTTACCTGATCACGATACTTCTTCAACCACAAGGCCCAAGGTAGTTTTCGACCGTATAACCGCTGACTTTCAAACCTCTGGAAAGACGTTGTCTGGATCGAGATAACCACGATCGACATAACGATGCTCAATATCTGCACAACGACTAATTTCACCAAGATTCCAATTATTAATAATGGATTTGTCGTTCTTACTTATAAATAGTTTGAATTAATTGATGAATAGTTACCCGACTGATATGATCGAGTCACAGTTTGTTCCCTGAAGAACAAATGTGTTTGGAAAATAGCTTGTGGAGCTGCTTGAAACCAAGCTTGGAGAAAAAAGTACAATTCTATAGCTGCTGGTTTCGCTGCGATGTGCAATGTTTTTATTCGTTCTTTACCAGAGAGCATAATAGCATCAGTTGCGAGAACGATGAGTCCAGCATACCTGACAACGTGAAATCAAAATTGAAATATAAAAGGAAAAAGTTATTGTGGTACCTGAATTTAATTGGGTGAAGTACAACTGTTCATCGTCACCTGTAAAGTGCGAATAGAGGAAACGCAATGAGTTGACAAATCTGCAATATGAACCATCCAATAGTTCCATTGGATATGTTATCATCTTGGCTTATCCACCAGTCGGGTCGAGACACGGTGAATATGAAATATGCCAAAGCCGGAGCATACATCAAAGCAACGGTGCAACCACTCCATATAGGATTCTCGTGCCTGTAATGTTGTTCAGCTACGACCAAATCAGCTGAGAAGTGTAGAATATATATGAAGCAGTTGATCAGAGTTGGAATTAGAAAGACCAAATAGATTTGTTCCGTCGATCTGAGTGGCATTTTCATACACCGAGTTGGTTTCGCATCGCAAACCAAAGCCGATTCATCGACCATTTTTCATTTGATATGAAAGTACACATCTAACAATTTTCATACCCGTGTCATATGTAAGCGTTTTTAAATTTTAATTTCTTAGTTCTATCGTCTACTATTTCTATTATCATTAAAATTTAGAATTTCTTTTATATTTCACAACCACGAATCACTCGCTTTAAATTTAACCAGGCAATACCTGCACGAACACTGAATCACTCGTTTAAAATTCCAAACCACTCGCCCAATTCAAATAAACACTGCACGTATATTAATAGCGAATCACAGAACTGTTTTCATAACGCTTGGAACGCCAGTGATGTAATTTGAATTTGAAATTGTGAGATTGTCAAGCTAAAATCAAAATGATATCTTGAGAAAAATGATGTTAACTGTTGAATAACATCAAAATTATTACTGGATAAAATACCATTTTATCCGTCTAATCCATGTCCGGTGAATCAGCGCTTCGATGAACATTTTTGACTGAACTAGCGTAAGAATTAGTCACTGTGTCACAATACAGATAAGGTTGATAAGCTCACAGTGTTTCACAGATGAGATAAGACTTGCATAGAAACTAGTACGGTCATTATAGGGCAGATTTATCACTCAAAACAAATTTTCGTTAGACAAATGGAGAAAAGCACATCGCAATTAAACTCAGGAATATCTTTAACGACGTTATTTCATTTATTTCATTCATATAGAATTTAACAATCTATTTATTTTGTTTGTATGCATACAAATGAAGAGAACAGCTGAAACAAACCACTCACTTGGGACAATTGACTAAATTACAGATACTATAGCTTGATACTACAGATGCTGTACATAACAACCTCGACTTAAAAATCCCCACTTACAACTTTCTGATTCAAGGTCGATGCCAGTCGATACTCAATACACGCTGAATCAATAAGTGAAACTTCTTTTCATCACATACAAAATTTTGTGGCAAGGTGTACGTTTGAATGCGAAGGATGTCTTGCGGTATTATATCTTTGCTTGGACCGCAGTGAGATTACACAGCATGTGCTGAGCGCAGTCTTATATCTAATCTTTTCATAATAAATCAGACTTGAAAAGAAAATGATTTTCAAGCTGAAAC
Organism: Arge pagana; assembly: GCA_963969455.1. Classification (NCBI taxonomy): domain Eukaryota; kingdom Metazoa; phylum Arthropoda; class Insecta; order Hymenoptera; family Argidae; genus Arge; species Arge pagana. The sequence continues at coordinate 18,590,326 of OZ018310.1, forward strand.
GGATAGGTGACAGTGTAGGACTTGTTTAATAGTGATGGGAAAACTATTTATTGTAAAAATGTTTCTCATACGAACGTTGCAATGAATTGAGAGAAAATCTAGTAAATAGTTGAAAATTTCTGTGAAAATGTCTACATTTTCCTGCATGCTTCCGCGAACTTTGGTTACATTGACCGTTTGTTCGCAGGATGCACGAATATATATAAACTGTTACGTGTAATGATAATCACGTGCCGGAGAGTGAAATGAATATTGAAAAACTTTCGTCCTACTTGACTTTTTATTCTCTAAAAAGGCTAACAAGCTTTTGTCTATTTACAAAATATAGGTTTAATTTATGTAACACGTAACACATCATAAATGATTAGAAAATCTTAATTTGAAGCTTCGGCAGGTTGGTATCCAGCTAAATACGAATGTTTTTCCAGCAGTTCCGTTATTTCATCAACAGGACGATTCGATTGATCGTCGTATTGCGAACCAACCGACCATAACGTCTCCAAATCGTAGGCCCTCCTTGCTGACTTAGAAAAAATGTGAAGCGCAATATTACCTGTAAAACAAAAATTAGAGATGATAGAGGTCAACATTTCAACCGAATATTAACTTGTTGACAAATAATTTACCTAAATCCATTGCCATCCATTCTTTTGATTCTTTTCCTTCAATTTTTGGTAACATATCTTCCGGGTGTCGTTTTTTCTTGAATACTCGTCTCACAATATCTGCCGTAGCTCTCATATGCTTGTATGATTTACCAGCCACAACGACTACATAATCGACGTATGCCAATTCTTTGGGAACCGTAACTACGAATATATCTGCCACGTTATTTCGCTGCAGAAGATCAACCAAGTCACCGATGTCGTACACGCCGCTGACACCCCCTAAAAAACGCAGTTCAAATAGTTGAAAGATTTGGGTTTTTTTCGTCATTCAATTATTTCGATGCATTTCGAACTCACGTTCCAGATTTATGCCCTCAAAAATATTCACTAAATGTTCTCTCGACTGAATTTCTTCCACGTTAATTCTCTTCAATTCCTCCTCAACGTCGAAAATAATCGGCGAATCTTCATCGCGAAAGACCTTGTACTTCGTTGCAATACTACCAGCTAGGTTATGGTCACGGTTCGAGCTGATATCAGAACTAGATTCCGCTTGATTTTTTTGATCGCGATCGGATCCGGAGTCATTTTCAGTGTGCAACGATGAACACCTCGTGAATGTTCTCGAGGAAGTTAATTTTGAGGCTTGAAATGATTTACTTAGGCGAAAGTAATCCCGAAACACTTGAACCCTCATGGTTTCCGTAAACGTTCACGCAGCACAGTCGCGCGACGTGATGACAACAAATGAATCCCGACGCAAACAAATGACCCGCTACAAATACCCCGCGCGGACAGCGTAATATATTAATATTAATATGTTCCAACTTCTTCAATTGCGATATGCATTTTGTTCGCACTAACATTGATCACTGTGGATTCAAACAGCAGCAAAAGTCGCAGTAGTTATCAATGGGAGAGATGCGCATTGTTTTCTGACTGCGAAGATATTACTTTCTCAAAGCAATTGCTTCTCCAAGGCAAAAGCAATACATTTTTGTTGCTTTCATAAATTATACGTGCCACAATTATGCAATTTTCTAATTTTTTGGGCCTCTAATTTAGAACTGTGTCCAATTCTTTATTTGCTTCTTCTAGCATGGATCTCTGAATGATCGACTGGCGTAAATTTAATTCGCTACTAGTTTTTATTGTTGAATTATGATTAGCAATTATAAACTGGATTATAGACACGTGATGTGATGCATGTGCCTGTAGCCGGCGTTCGTAAAACCTAACCTCATGCGTAGAGCAGGAAAATGTCTCGCGTCGAAGAGTTGACAAATTATTTCAAATCACATAATAAAATAAAAGAGCAATTAAGTCATACGGCAAAAGTACACAGCGTAGGCTGGAGTTGCGATGGAAGATTATTAGCATCGGGTTCGTTTGACAAGTGTGTCTGTATATTTTCCCTCGGAACTGATCGTTTGGTAAACATAACCTAAACCTTAAAATTAGTATAACGTAAAGTGTAAACAAATTGAATTATTCCGTCAATCCGGGAAACATTTTTCCAATAATTTCATATTTTTATAAAATTTCTGATCCAGAAACAAGAAACGACTTTCCGCGGTCACGGAGGTAGCGTAGATCAATTATGTTGGCACTCGTTCCATCCGGAACTTCTGTCGACGGCAAGCGGCGATAAAACAGTCCGTATTTGGGACACGAGAACTCTGAAATGTACGGCAAATATCGCGACGAAAGGAGAAAACATAAACATCTCATGGTCGCCAGATGGAAACACCATTGCCGTTGGGAACAAGGAGGATCTCGTGACGTTCATTGATGCACGCGTAATGAAAATCCGCGCGGAAGAACAATTCAACTTCGAAGTGAATGAGATTTCGTGGAACAAGGATTCTGATACGTTTTATCTGACCAACGGTCAAGGCTGCGTTCACATTTTGAGTTATCCCGATCTAGAATTACTACACGTCATCAAAGCGCATCCAGGGACTTGTATATGCATAGAGTTCGATCCCACGGGCCATTATTTCGCTACCGGATCGGCAGATGCACTAGTTTCTTTATGGGATGCCGACGAATTGTGTTGTTTAAGAACTTTCTCCAGATTGGAATGGCCCGTTAGGACTATATCGTTTTCTCACGACGGGCAATTATTAGCAGCCGCGTCAGAAGATTTGGTAATAGACATCGGCGAGGTTCAGACTGGGGAAAAAGTAGTCGATATACCCGTGGAAGCTGCTACGTTTACCGTAGCATGGCATCCCAAACAATACCTCTTGGCGTACGCTTGCGACGATAAAGATACGTATGACAGAAAAAGGGATGCAGGGAGTTTGAAAGTGTTTGGGTTTGCGAGCGATTGAAATGTGTTACATCAGCAAATTTCTGTTTCATATCTGGTCGTACGCAATAATTCTGTGAAAAAAATCAGATGAAATATTGTAGTTTAGCACACTGTATCCTACAATGGAAGATCCTTGGTAAAAAATCGACCAACAATACGTCACTTTACCATTTTTCAAATCATGGCAAACCCATTTCTAGCGTACTAAGGAATCGTGTCACTGACAGAACCATTTTTCTAACTCTTATACGTAAATAATAAAAAATTAATCCGTAAGCATTTTTTCCGTCTTCAGACCCAGTATTTCTTCCATAAAACTTGTGATTTTAATCGTTAAACTTTAACAAATACCTATTCAACTATCTTGTGACGCGAGATCGAAAAATTTTCTGTTAAATAAAAAACAACAGTCTAACGTGATAGGAGTGCGAGTGATTTGTTAGGCGATACTTCCCATGCCTGATCCCTAGATTTTTTATTTGTTTTCCACGGCGAGGTCGTAGAAAACAACTGGAAAATCGAATACCGTATTGCGGTATTTGTCCGAAATGCGCAGTTACGTCCTGCGCATTTTTCCGACAAAATCTATAAACGTTAAAGAAATAAGCGCAGTAATTCATTATGAATAAGCTTACAATTCACGCGAACAATCATTTAGCAACCCAACAAACAGTCGCTCCTTCCATCTAATAACGAATTTATCAAAATCATTGGTCCCTATCGGTAGGATACGCGGTGCATAGTTGCGAGGAGTTACCTAGGTACGAGTCAATACCCAATGATCATATTGATCTATTTAAGTCACGTTATTTATTAAGATTTGGTTGCCGTTCATTTTCAACGTGTATACATTACTCTTCTCATCCATGCTCTGTGTATGAAATGCACGATTTGCAGCACTATTCATCTCATCGCTACAATTCATGGTCATCAACGATTTCCAGACAACTCACCTATTGACCAATGATCAATGAATAATTTCACGGCACTGCATCGACGTTTTTCATTGGTCAAATATCGGAGAAGATATGTTTACGGGCGATTTGATTGGCCTGCGGAAAGCAGAAGCTACTGCTTAAAATTGTTTGACTTTTGAACGTGAAATAGGAAGAAACGTCTATCTAAACGTTGTCATTGCATAACATACAAATTAGCACGACATGCGTGCGCAATAATAATTACACGAATGCGATGAAAATAAAAATAACATCTTATCACCTGGAATGATGATGACATGTAATGCACTGTTGTTTCTTACGGAGCGTGAGTGCGCGGTGCTACGATCTGGAAATGTCATCGTGACTCAACGCACATCTTCCGAAATCTGTCTTCAACGACAAATCCGTCCAGTTCATCTCTCAATATTCTATTTCAGTTGACCATACCTCCAAACAATTAACACTCGAGCAGAATAAACGGTAGTTTTTATTCACTTCTAAGGCCAGACGCGGACCAACGCGCACGTGAGTCTTTGGCGTGGTTAACCGACGAGTGATTTCATCATTCATTCATGTATTGCTGATACGAAGGAAAAAATGTTCCATGAAGACCCGAAAATTCAGGGTGTTATCAATCCAACAAATGTTTTCCTCACATCTCTGATAGTAAGTACAAGTATTTTTGCACAGCTAAATCGACGTGTTGATTCAACGTTGACGGTAAATTATTATTTGGAGAGACAAAGCATTTTTTACGATTCCGAAGGTAGAAAAAAAATTGTTGAATAAAAAATTGCAAAAATGGAATTTTGGCTAATTTTCATCAGCCACAACATTTTCATTTAATTTCATTCCAAATCTGCTTTTAATTTATTTCAACGCAAACGCAGCTCATTTTTACATTTCATTGGATGCTTATTTTGTTCCATTTTTTTTTCTCATACTTTCTTTTATCGCTGTTTGTTTTGTGATAAAGATAAGAATTCGTACAAGGTTATATTACCAACGATGAATCATGGAGAAATTACATTTTCAATGGCAAAAAAGGCTTCAATTATTGATAAATCGTCAAATGATGTTGACAAATTAGTAGGCAGTATTCGAGAGAAATTCAGCAAAGATCCCGAGTATACCTGTTTTCCAAATGGATTCATGATTTGAAACTTGAGGCATTTCTTTACAACGTGTAAACACGATAAAGCTCTGGAGTCATCGGCGATCTTGTTTTATATAGTTGAAATTTTTGTTAGTCAGGTGGACTCGCTGGTACATCGTGTGACGTAGTATTATTCCCCATCGACACGCTCAAGACGAGAGTGCAGAGTCAGCATGGATTTTTGCAATCCGGTGGTTTCAGAGGATTGTATTCAGGGATTCGACCAGTTATAATTGGCTCCGCGCCTGCAGGTATGTCGTCTATAATTTATAACATGCGATGAGGAATAAAGGGTATAGTTGGTCGATAATTATAATTGGTTCTATTCCAGCATCTCTATTTTTCGTGACTTATGAGGGAATAAAGGTCTTCGCAGAACCGTTGCTTCCATCCCAGTATCATGCTTTAATTCATATGTTTGCTGCTTCTATGGGTGAAGTGGTAAGCTATGTTCGGAGCTCCGAATAATTGAGCCTGCTCAATTGTCATCCAATTAACGGCTCGATCTCTTATTTTCTCAATAAAATTCAGATGGCGTGTTTGATCCGAACACCCGTCGAAGTGGTAAAGCAGAGACGTCAAGCCATGCTCGACGATGGTCGAAAATTACAATTACGAACACTTTACCGTGGCTATGGAAGTACAGTTCTGAGGGACTTACCCTTCGGTCTCATACAAATGCCACTGTGGGAATATTTCAAAATTCATTGGCAGAGTTTCGTTCATAGAGATTGCACGCCTTTGGAAGGAGCAACTTGCGGTGCACTCTCGGGTACATCCATCCTTTCTCATACCATATGATATAACATCAATGTGCATAAAAATAACGACATAGTTGATCGAATCTAGAATAAGATGTTATTTGATGAACGTTTAGCTCGTTGGAATTTGTTTGCCTCATTTTCTATGCACTAATCTAACGAGCAACTTCCGAAGAAAAATCTTTGTTTCAGTTGCGATATCTGCAGCACTGACAACTCCTCTTGACGTAGCGAAAACTAGAATTATGCTCTCTGATACAGCAGCCGATAGTCGAGAAGTAAGAATATCACACATGTTGAAAGAAGTTTACATGGAAAAAGGTGCGAGAGGGTAAGTTTACCTATCGTGTTTAAAGTTGAACTTTCTTGGCTTCATTCAAAAATCAATATATTCCAAAGATGTCTTGAAAATAATTCATTATATTTTAATCACACATATACAATTTATACATCAAATTTATATTGTCTTTGTACAGGTTATTTGCAGGTTTTTCACCGAGGGTAGGCGGCTTCACGATAGGCGGTTTCATATTTTTTGGAATTTATGAGCAGGTTAAAAATATATGCAGTATTTTTTTCCCTTACACAAGTTCGCCTTGACGATAGGCCACTGTACGATTAATAGAAAATAACTCTCGATCGTGGTTAGTTAGCTAAATTTATATCTTCTAACAATTATTCTGCTCTTCAAAGATATTTACAATATAACATTCCTGTACGCTCAAAACAGGGGAACAAAGTTGCCTTAGAAGCTAAAAAAGTTTTCGATTATAAATAAAGAGGTAAGATGAACTCTATAAGAATTACTAGTCATCAGATATTAATTGATCAAGCAAAAGCCTGATTTTGGTGACAAAAATAATGCCTATTATACGTTGTAAATTCAGGAATGGATTCGCATTTTGACCATCAGAGTCAGTTTTGCCGGCAGAACATTTCTCTTAATTTCTCAAAATTCTATTCAATATTAGAAGTTCCGTACAACAAACTCGCCATAGACAGTTGCATGTGACAAATTCCAGTAGTTATATACATATCAAAGTATTTTCAGAGTTTGAAAATCACAAAGTTTCCGGGCTTCCCGCATTTGAAGTCACTAAACCAAATACTTATATATTAGAAGTTCACGTCACGAGACTGGAATCCAGAATGTCGAGTAGTTTTTTTCCACTATTTTTCCGTTACATAGATGTAAATCAACCCTTGGAGAAGTTGGGATCAACAGAGTTTAAAAAACAATTTCGCAAAATATAAATTGTAAACTACAACTAATGAAGTTTTCTCAGTAGTTATCCACTAAAATTTTCCATCAATATGTTTTTTACTCTTATTAAATACCCGAATTCACGCTTCTTAGTCGTAATGATCATACAGAACAACAATGAAAATATCAACTTATATTTACAAAATGCAAGTTCAAGTTAGGGACTGCGACTTGATCGATAATTATAATTAATGAATAGAATTCATGAAATAATTGTCATTGACGATAATAATTTCTTATGATTGTTGCAATTAAAGAATTAGTTATTTATAAATTGTTAGCCAGAATTTGGGAGATCTTGTTCCTTTGAATATTTAATATTTAAATAAGTATCCATCACTTGTTACTGAATCTCGCTACTGATCTCAATCGCTGCTTTGCAATTGGTGCATTACTCAATAAAAATATTGAGGATATGTTTTTGAGTGGTTATCTTTCTCAATTCCCAAGTGTTAACAAATTATTATACTCGCATGAAATTAACTTTGGAAACAATTCCAAACATTGATAACGAAACTCATCGAAATTTCGTCGCGGTTGGCTTGTTTTCTATATCGTCTGTTTCGATTGACCATGTTACTGCCGTTGCAATTATTATTCTAGATTTTTTGACACGGTATTCTCAGTCTTGACACATTCCTTCTCACCATCACTCTTCACTACATTTTTCACAAACGAATTGACCTTTGATCCGATATCCTTTTGCAATTCAACCTCTGGCACATTTTCTGTTTTAGCATTTGTTTGCACCGTTGTGTTACCAGTTTCGGCTGTACTGGTAATTTCTCTTCTCATTCTCGAGTCGCTTCCCAATATATCGCGACCAACATTTATCTTATCGTCATTCTTTTTACCAGGCAATTCTTGCACTAAAGGTTCGTGCTTCGATTTGTTGCCCATCACTAACGCGATGGGAATGGAAACTTGATCACTTTTGACTGGTGCTTCGTCGAGCTTTACCGATTTCAATGGATCTGGAAGTTTGTTTTTTTCGGCTAACGTCAAATCTAACTCGGTGACATTAGATTTATTCTTAGCCGATGAAAAGTTGTTGGTCTTATTTGAATTTGACGCTTGTTTTACCAATGCGCTAAGGATCGGTCCTCGTGATTTGTCCAGCTCCGGTTCGACCTTTTGCAAATTGATTTCATTGTTTTCGTGGACATTTTTTTTCTCATCATTTTTAGCAACGTCCGTTTCAATGATTTTCACGGGTTTATCCTTGGCGAGTTTCTCTTTCTTCTCCTTCTCCAACTCTTCGAGTTGTTGCTTCATTGTCTTGATTAGTTCTTTTTGTTCGAGGAGCATCGCTCGCTGTTCCATTTCGTGTTTCTCCAGGGTTTTCTTCAGTTCTTCTTGTTGCACTTGGGATTCAGCTTTGGCCAATTCCCCGACTTCGGCCAATTCAGATTCTTCCTTTTTTATCGCATCTAAATGTATCAGGTTGTCGTTTGCTTGCAGGAGCACAATTTTCTTCTCTTTCTTCTCAATTTCTGCGATCTTTTCCTCAGCTTTCAGTATTGGCATTTCTTCCACTTTCAAAATAGGATCTGGATTTGCTTTTGGAATTGGCACATCCTCTGCTTTTAATGCGGGTACGTCATGTAACTTGTCGCCTGATTTCTGATCCAGTTTTTTTATTTCTGCTACGATCTCTTTCAGAGCTGATGACAGCGTCGGAATCAATTTTCCATTATCGTTTTGTGTTTCCACAATTTTTTTCTCCTCTACTACCGCCTGCTCAACTGGAATTGGTGGCTCCGGCTGGGTATCGTCTTTTTTTTCTGAACAAAATAAAAACTACAAATTCTAGACGATTCGTTGATTATTGAAATTCGGTAATTTCTTTCAACTCACCATTATTGATATTTGGAATTTCATTAAGATTTGGTATCGCCGGGATTCCTCTTTCGATGTTCTCTTTAATCAAGTCCAATGGAACATTGTTCAATTGATTCGCAGGATTACTCGTCGTAGTGGTGAATTTGGCATTGGCTGATTCTTCCATTGCATATAAATTGGCGTATGTGCCTAAAATCATTATCCATACTCCAATGAAGAGAATTGCCTGAAATATAAAGACAGTCACTTAAAAGCTGGAAATTCTAAATTCATCGTAGATACTAGAAACACAAATGCTCCGAAGATGCTTTGAGTCTCAGTTTTTGATAAATGTATGTGGAAACGGATTTTACAACCATCAAAAGCAGCTTAACTGCTATATACTATATATTTTATCTATTCGAATGTCAGTTATGATATAAAAACAAATTCAATTTAAAATTCCCATGTCTTATGGTAGTTATAAAGTATCTACGAACCTGAGCCAGCAATCTTTCATTGGTATTTTTAGTATTTATAGAGATAAAAAATGCTGCTGGAAACATAAGGCAAATTAGGACACCAATGGTCGATCCAACGAGTCCTAATACAAATTCGATGCTAGGTATCCAAATCCCAATTACGAGAGAGATGCCAACAATCATGAACGTGAGCCACCTAAATTTAGTCTCTGGTATATAATTGTTGGATGTCTCGTGTGACTGAACCTGAAAATGAACGACAACGTTTTTATACCACCATCGATATGATTTCATTTCCAATGCTCACCCCTCTAAACAGAAGAGAATGGAGACTTGCTCTGCAAGGGAAAATGACCAAAGGAAAACTGAACGCGAGTGATAAAACGAATCCAATTTTTATCGCTTCGGATGTGAGGCTGGCTTCAAAACTCATTAGAATGTTTCCTGAAACGATTTAAATTCAATCATGGTGATAAGAATAGTGACGATATTCACAATTGAGATTACTTCGAACATCGATGTACAGAAAATCATAAATTTCTTCTTACCCGTGAAAGACTGAGTACAGAATGCTACATATCCAAAATATCCAACGCAGATATAAACAACGGTGCAAATATTCAGAGAAACGTCAACTACGTAATTCATTTTTTCCAAGCTAACGTTAGGCATGGTTTGGTATATTTCGAAAAGTTGCGTTTGACAAAACAAAGCCATGGAAAATATCGGTAAGCATTGTAGAATTCCAGATGGACGCCAGTAGAATACTTTATCGACCCAATCTGAAGTTATCATATGTGTTGTCGATTCCGTCATGATCTAGGGATAAAAAAAATCAGTGTAAATGTTGTTTTTGGTAAACGACACGAGTTTGAGTTTCATACTTACTTTGAGAACGAGACAGAGATAGAACAAGATAGTTGCCGTACAGAGACTGGATAAACTATCGACATTTCGTAACAATCCTAATGGTAAAACTATGAAGACTCCTATTGTAACGAGTAGACTTGTTCGTATGTCTGCCGGATGTTTGTCCAATATTTTTCCTACAATTTCTGGCCCAAGATCTCCCACAACCACGAAAAATGCTATGCATGTGCCCATTAAAAATCCAATAATTGATAACTCTGCCAAAAATTTTCCCATGTAACCGAACGCGTGAAACGCTAAGAATTCAAAATTACGCCTTCGTGACATTACCGCTGATTTTACCAAGAAATGGCACGACAATTTCGACAACGTACTGCTCAATAAGATCATAAGGATCGACAAGATTATGCCGCATTGTTTAAAGCAAAATGGCATTGCTAGTACGCTGACGCCAATTATGCTGTTCGCTAAGGTCATGACATGTGACATATGCGAGATCATTTTGAAAATAAATAAATTAGAAACGTTAAATTAGCGTTGAATATAATTTCATACTGAAATGCTTCTTCAACCCAGGGAATGGATATTATTGCAAAGTCTAAATTTCATCAACTTGTATACAGAATTACAACGAAGCATTATTACAAAAGTCGGAGCTCGATGGCGGAAGCAACGTGTTTGTGAAAAGTATGTTCAATAAGACCAGTTTTTAGTTAAACAACTAATTAACACGTATTTAAGAGCAATCCAATGTTGTCATAACCTTTCAATGTTTGCTTAAGTTAGGTTAGGATATGGATATGAAGAAACTTTTTCTCTTGAATCTTGAGGAAATCGCAATAACATGAATTCTCGGACACAACAAACGTGGAATGAGATACTGGTTAACATTATCGAGATAATTTGATACGTAAGCAATCGTATTGATGTTTGCGTGGAAACTGCGCGGTTGACCGATTGTTTCTTATCCGAATCGAGTATGAAGTACTGAGATGAAGATTATTTATGCCCCATTAATCACGAATTCAATTGTCGGTTTTTATATTGTCCGTGAAAGATGATTTTCAATGCCATTTTTAGAAATTCTAGCAATCTGATTCGAAACGTGTCTACAATAACATATCTGACATTTGACCGCGACGCCACGTTTGCGAATATTAAGTGCATATCCTGTATTAACGTGCCAGAAATGCGTCATTGCATGCCACAAGTGGTGGATTTGCGTAAATCCGTCCTACGTTCGGCGCGGTCTGACCGGTAGTAGTTTGCGGTTGTGCTGTTGTGTCAGGTCTGTACTGCCAGAACGTGGGCCAACCGTGCACCACTACAATCGACCAGCAGTATGTCGGTGTGGCGCAGAGCGTTCGGTATGTTTCGTAGCTGAACGAACATCTCCATGAACGAACACGAAGCATCGTTCGGCAGCGTCCAACGATATCAATCGTGCAGCCCTACCCAATGGGGCTGCTTCTCAAACATTCCGAAGCGAACCGAACGCTTTGCGCCACACCGACATGCCGCTGATTGTTTGTATCGCGGTGCATGGTCAGTGCACGTTCTGACAGCACACCAATGCCTTGAACGACATCATTGTCGTACCCAAAGAGGATTCTGATCCTCTTTGGTCGTACCTAGAGAATCGTACTTCAATTGTTTCTCGAACCCTCGATGCCGTTCGACATATTGTTCTATTTACTTTTACTCCAACGTTAAATTTCAATATCTGATAATTCGATGATATTGTGTACAGATGAATAACATACATGAATACACATGCATCTGGTTCATAAAATGAATACCTTGCGGTTAAGCAATGGTATCAAGGAAATCTTGCATGAAATCTATGAGCCAATCTTTCAGAACTTCCATTGCAGCCGAAACCTTTCGCAGGAAAATTTCAATTTCATCGTAACTTCTCGACGGCACTGCGCAACCGCGTGTAATACTTATTAGCGCGAGGCGAAAGTTTGGCGCCAAAAGCAAGTATCGAGTCATGGCGCGTACGAATCGCTAGGAGGTTATACAAAGACAACTTGCAGACCGATTTAACTGAGGTCACCGTACATGCGTAGCTAAATGTCATCACGACGTTTTGTACCGCTTTAACAGATTAGAGCAAAATGAATATTCCAAAAAGTACTAAATTTCGTACCCCAAGAACCCTATTCGATAATAAGAAACAAAATGATTCTGAAAAACCGGGCCCCAGGTGAGAGTTTATTTCTTGTGAAACTATGATATCCAAAATATAATTCAGATTTATTATTTATCTTTAATTATTTGCTTAGAGAGGATACAACTGAGGCCAGACTTCTTCAGTCGAGAGAAAATGACAGAGTCGACGAATTGTATGGCTTTTACAGAGCCAAAGATTCCAGGGAGCGAACAGGTTTTTTGCTCAATATACACTCTGTGAGTCATTATTCGCTATGACAGAATTATCCCCGATTCACAAACAATCGTCTAAATTTTTTTCCATTCCATGATATTTCAAGACCGAACTGATAGAAGATGATAAACGACTGATCAGCGCAGTGGACTATTATTTTATGGAAGAAGATGGAACACGTTTCAAAGTTTCTCTGCCGTATCAACCGTACTTTTACATTTTGTGCAGGAAAGATACATTACAAGAAGTTTCGACTTTTTTATATAAAAAGTATGTAGGCTTTGTTACCAAGATCGAACCAGTTTCGAAAGAAGATTTAGATCTCGTAAGAAACTTTTCCTTCTAATTTATTGGCAACTGTTTAACTTAAAGAAATTTAATTGTTATATATCGTATTCATTTCTCTATCTTACATCGTATTACGATGTGTCATATTTTGTATATTGCATTTCAGCCAAATCATTTGATAGGACTCAAACAGAAGTACTTGAAGCTATCATTCAGCAATATGAACGACTTGATCAAAGTACGCCGCCAAATAATGCCTGCAATTAAGAAAAACAAAGAACGTGAAAAAAATAACACTTTCTATACCAAATTGTTGGCTCATTCTTTAAATGTCGCTGATCAAAATGTGAACAAGCTAACAGACCATACAGACAATATTTTGGATATCCGGTGAGCTACTAAAATTTAATTTTCACATGAAAATCGCATTTTATAAACCGATATTGTGTATATGTTGAATTAACAACTTGTGAACCAAAATATATTTTTGCAAAAGTAAAAATGTTCTTCAGTACATAATCAATGTAATCGTATGTTGCAGCGAATATGATGTTCCCTTTCATGTGAGAGTATCTATCGATGTCAAAATATTTGTGGGAAAATGGTACAACGTAAGAACACGTGGAACTGAGCCACCACTTATTACTTGCAGAGACGATTTAATAGAGAGGCCGGAACCCATAGTTTTAGCATACGACATTGAAACGACGAAACTACCGTTAAAATTTCCTGATGTTAATACAGATCAAATAATGATGATCTCGTACATGATTGATGGACAAGTAGGAAATTTTATTCAAGGCATAACTGTGTAAGATCTTGCAACAGGTTGAGAAATGATAAGGGTAAATATATTTTCAGGGTTATTTAATAACGAACAGAGAGATTATATCGTCTGACATCGAAGGCTTTGAGTACACGCCCAAACCAGAATTTGAAGGATTATTTACCATTTATAATGAGCCGAATGAAAAGGCTCTTATAAAAAAGTTTTTCGCTCATATCAATGAAGTCAAACCACACATATTTGTCTCGTACAATGGTGATTTTTTCGATTGGCCTTTTGTGGAGACCAGAGCAGCCATACACAATATTGATATGAAACAAAGAATTGGATTTTCGAAAAATAAAGAAGGCGTTTATACAAGCCGTCCCGCTACACACATGGACTGTTTGTGGTACGTATGCACAAATGGGTAAAAATTTATAATTCCCAACCACCATCAATTCATTTTTATCACTCCAGTTTTTCTTCTACTTACATTGGTATTCTAAATATATGTACTGCTTGTCTCACAGTTGGGTGAAAAGAGATTCGTATTTACCTGTTGGATCGCAAAATTTGAAAGCTGTGGCCAAAGCAAAATTGAGGTACGACCCTGTCGAGTTGGATCCTGAAGATATGTGTAGAATGGCTTCAGAGCAGCCTCACATCCTTGCCAATTATTCTGTGTCTGATGCTGTAGCAACGTTTTACTTGTACCAAAAATACGTGCATCCTTTTATATTCGCGCTTTGCACTATTATTCCGATGGAACCAGACGAGGTGCGGACTGTTTTAAAAAATCCATCAGAATTGGTCATTTTTCTAGAGCTCACGTCTGAAGGGTGAAAAATAATCCTTTGGTATCGTTCAGGTTCTTCGAAAAGGTTCGGGAACACTTTGCGAGTCGCTTCTCATGGTCGAAGCATTTCACGCGAACATAATATTTCCCAACAAGCAAGAATCTCAATTCAATAAGCTAACGGAGGATGGACACGTCTTGGATCAAGAAACTTACGTTGGAGGACACGTAGAAGCAATCGAATCTGGTGTCTTTAGAGCAGACATACCGTGTCGTTTTAAAATGGTGCCGGAAGCATTGGATAAATTAATCAACGGGGTCGAAAGTGCTCTGAAACACACAATAGAACAGGAGGAAAAAGTAAAATTGGATTTAGTGACTAATTTCAACGAGGTCGTGGCAGAAATAAAGACGAAGTTGAATGAGCTCAAAGAACATCCGCTCCGTATGGAAAATCCCGTTATATATCATTTGGACGTCGGTGCTATGTATCCGAACATTATTTTAACCAACAGACTCCAGCCATCAGCTATGGTGGACGAAACAGTTTGCGCAGCTTGCGATCACAACAAAATGAACCCAGCTTGTCAACGAAAGATGACGTGGATGTGGCGCGGAGAATACAGTACGTGAAGAATTTAAATTTAATCAACAAAATTGAACAAATCTTTTCTGGTAGTTGCTGCTCAAATTTGCAAATCTTATTCGATGCTCACTTGCGTTGTTCGCTTCATTTTTGCAGTGTCCGCAAGTTTGAATGAGTTTCAAAGAATACAACAACAACTAGAAATAGAAAAATTCCCACCACTATTTCCTGGTGGTCCCCAACGAGCCTTTCACCAACTTTCCGCGGAAGATCGAGCAAAATATGAGAAAAAACGACTAACGGAATACTGTCAGAAAGCTTACAAAAAGGCTAAAGTCTCGAAAATGGAGGAAAAAGTACAGACAGTATGTCAGAAAGAGAATTCATTTTATGTAGATACTGTCAGAGCCTTCAGAGACAGACGATACGAATACAAAGGCATGACAAAGGTCGCTAAGCAGCAAGTAGCTGCTGCCATTGCTAATGGTGATCCTGGTGAAATAAAATCAGCTAAAAATCGAGAAATTTTGTACGATTCTTTACAACTAGCGCATAAATGCATTCTCAACTCTTTCTACGGCTACGTTATGCGCAAGGGGTGAGCTATGTTTTTGTTCTCATATTTTATTCCATCTCTGAAACATGCAGCAATATTGTTCTCCGATTCAAGTTTTTCATAAACACCATACGTTGCACCGATGAATATCCGTTTAAGCAGTTGCTAAATTTTTTTCTCTCAGCGCACGGTGGCACAGCATGGAGATGGGTGGTATAGTGTGTTACACTGGAGCGCATATTATTATGCGAGCCAGAGAAATCATCGAACAAGTTGGACGTCCTCTGGAACTGGATACAGATGGTATTTGGTGCATGCTACCAGCTTCTTTTCCAGACAACGTGATCATTACGACGAGTCATCCGAAAAAAGGAAAAATTACCATATCTTATCCGAACGCGGTGTTGAACTTCATGGTCAGGGTAAGATTTGCCAATTTTCTTTTTCGAGCTTCCTTATTCATGGAAGAACGCTGATCATCTCCACGTTTTCAGGATCAATTTACGAATCACGTGTATCACGATTTGGTCGACCCTGATAATTTAATCTACGATATAAGAAGTGAGAATTCGATATTTTTCGAAGTTGATGGCCCCTACTTGGCCATGGTGTTACCAGCTGCGAAAGAAGAGGGTAAAAAATTGAAGAAACGTTACGCTGTCTTTAACTTTGACGGTTCTCTCGCGGAGTTGAAAGGCTTCGAAGTGAAACGACGAGGCGAATTGCAATTGGTTAAAATATTTCAATCTTCAGTTTTCGAAGCATTTTTAAAAGGCGAAACGCTCGCGCAATGTTACGCAGCCGTTGCTAAAATTGCTGATTACTGGCTTGACGTTCTGTTCAGCAAAGTATATCCTCTATTATATTCTCTTATCCAATCTATAATTTACAGCTGACATGATAATTGTCGTTGATTTTCAGGGTGCGAATATGCCTGACTGTGAATTATTTGATCTCATATCAGAAAATCGATCCATGTCGCGGAAGCTAGAAGAGTACGGGGCTCAAAAATCAAATACAATTTCTACGGCGAAGAGATTAGCTGAATTCTTGGGTGATCAAATGGTCAAAGATGCTGGACTCGCGTGTAAGTTTATCATATCACGGAAACCAGAAGGTGCACCAGTCACTGAAAGGTAAGATGAGCAAACAGTAGTGACCGGAAATCTATATGTTATCAGTCTCTTGACCATTCCAGAGCCATTCCTCTGGCGATTTTTCAATCTGCAGACACCGTAAAGCGACATTACTTGAGAAAGTGGCTGAAAGACCCATCCATTCAAAACGTTGACATACGAGAGATATTGGATTGGAATTATTACATCGAACGGTTGGGAAACACAATCTTGAAAATCATAACGATACCAGCTGCTATGCAAGACGTTCGTGTTTTTAATACCCTTTCTCATTTCTTGTTCCAATGCCGATACATAATTCTAGTCTGCTCGTAGATTCGTAATCCCGTACCCAGAGTTGAGTACCCTGATTGGTTGCGCAAAAAGTTGAGGGAGAAAAATGACGTGTTCAAGCAACGTCGTATCAACGAAATGTTCGTCCGAGAACCGAAACAGATCGAAGAAAATTCTGAATCTGTAGATAACGATGGTCCACAAATTAGAGATATCGAAGACGTTGCAGGACCAGCTAGCATTTTCCGAAAACCCATGGTTACCCTAAATAAAAGAAAACGAATCGATACCGCTGAAGAACAGTTGAACAAAAGCTGGAGGGACGTTTTTGGGCCACCACCTCCGTTGGGAAAAACCAAGGTCTATGGTGTTTCCTGGCGTGACTTTACACTTTCAAAAATGTTCAAACTCCGATCAATCTATTTTTGTCGGTTTATCACTCATCGTCGTTCAATGCTTAACAGGAAGAACATCAAATCTGGCTTCAATATCAGAAGAAAAAATGGGCTTTTCAAGCTCAGCAAAGGAACAACGGGCGTAAAGCTAAAAAAAATAGAACAGAGGACAATCTTTCGCTGACGGAGAATAGAGGAATCGTGAGAAATTCGAACCCTGCTACTTTAAGCGGATTGTTCTGGCGAGCCCGCGAAACGATGCTGACGATGCCTTGGCATATCATTCAGGTGAGGATTGTTATTTGCGAAATTGTTACACCTTTATTTTCTCCCCCTGTACCGAGGTTGATCAATTTTCCCATGATCAACAGATAGCAGAGACCAATGAGCCCGGTGTTTTCAAACTTTGGGCATTGATCGGCCACGAGTTACATCAACTGCGATTAATTGTTCCTCGAATATTTTACGTAAACACACGTGTAAAACGACCAGATCCAGGCCCCGAAAATCTTTGGACAAAATCCATGAGAATATTACCTCGATCTCGGGTGGTTTACAACCTGTATCGTTATTCTGTGCCTGAAAAATTGTATAAAGAGAGTAGCCAGTGAGTACAATGAGATAAAGATTTCTTTCCTCGGAACGGTGTTGTCACCAAATTGTGTCCAACTTTTCAGTCGACTCATGGAAGACTTGTCGAAGAGAGAGATCGAGGGGATTTATGAAACTCAAATGCCGTTAGAATTTAGGGCCATATTACGGTTGGGATGCATGTGCGGTGTGGTGAATGAGGCTGCTCGACACATCAAGCATGGAACTGATACGTTTCATCTGGATCAATTGCAACTGTTGAAATCTACAAAGGAATCGTATCTTGGACAGGTAAATTCACGATCTTCGAATCATCTCAAACAATTGGACATTTTTTTTAATGAAATTAAAATACTTTGATTCAGGAGGACGCTTTGAAGCATATTTTTCTCTATCATCATTCTGCTAATACCGGGCAGAAAGCGATGTGGGGATTGTTTTTGGCACCTAGCAGGCGGGCTTATATATTTGTGCTCGATTCTGTGCGAACTAACCAAATGCCAAACATGAAAAGTCTCTACAGCCTCGAAAGAACTGCGATGTAAGTTTATAATACAATTAGATTTTAAGCTTGTTTTTTCTACTCGAAGTCCCACTTTCGAGCAAGGTGATGTTTACATTTTGGTAAATAACACATCTTATGATATGTTTCTCACAGGGTTGAAAGTAATACAAGCACTAATATGATGAAAAGATTTCCGGATGAGATCCAATTTGAAGTAAAAGTAGAAACTGACATGAAACAGGTACAAAAGATGCTTCAAACTGCGTTACAGACATATAAGAACGAGAAAAAAGGAGCAACGGTCCTCGTGATACAATCACCCATGGGTATGTTGCGTAACTTGCGTGACTTGTTCCTGAATTCAAGTCGAGTTTTATCGCTCTTTCAGAATTATCTGCGCTTTCTCGGCAAATGCCAATGTTGAGTGAATATCCCATGGTGAAAACTCACGTTCAAGATGTGGAAAATTTATACAGTACTCTGGATTGGCAACGAGTAGGGGCAAAAGCCATGATACGACAATACTTCAAGTCCGAACAAATTTTGAACCTGATGACGGAGCAGTGTGCTTATTTCAATGCGCCACTTGGAAATTTACCTGCAGATCCGACGTTGTTTGGCGGTGATTTATTTTATGCCCGACATTTGGAGAAGCACAATTTTATACTTTGGTGCTCGCTAACCGAAAGACCAGACTTGGGTGGAAGCGAGAACGACGATAATAGGTAAGGATATACTTTAACTCTAGTGCTTCTCAAATTCATACCATTTCATTAGGCTGCTCACAGATTCCGAGGCTACTACGAGCGTAATCTGTAACGATGCTGGAACTTATTCGAGTGTCTGCGTTGAGTTGGAAATCGACAGTTTGGCAGTCAATACGCTGCTCCAGTCTCATCACGTGAACGATGTCGAAGGAACTAGTACATTTGTTGCTTTTGACAATACCCCACAAACTTCATTACAGGTCAGTTTTTAGAAGAGCTTAATTCATCGTCATCCATTTTCGATCATGGATTGAGAATTCTTTTTTCACAGGAAATGGTCACGGGCGGAGCTGGTATCGTAGCTATACCCAGTTATGATGAAACAGCTTCGTGCAGCGCAGCTTTGAAAGTTTTGAGAAGCATGGTAAACTCTTGGATGCGAGATATATCAGTTCACAGAAATGTCTTCGCGGATTATCAAGTGATTCATTTTTATCGGTGAGCAAATCTGCTTACAAGTAAAGTGGAACGAAGCTTAATTTTGGATCTTTTTAAAACAATTACTTTTTTCAGATGGTTGCGATCCCCCAATGCATTGTTGTATGACCCCGCATTGAGGCGAACGTTGCACAATCTTATGAAAAAGTTATTCATTCAACTGGTTGCCGAGTTCAAAAGACTTGGATCAGTCATAATCTTTGCCAATTTTAATAAAATCATGTTATGCACGAAGAAGCGATCGATATCTGACGGTTTGGTGTACGTGGAGTATATCGTCAAGACGATTCAAAACAAAGAACTTTTTCACAGTATCGAAATATCGTTACAACAGTGCTGGGAGTACCTGATATGGTTAGATCTGGTGAGTTTTTGAATAATTAAAAATTGTAGACGAAATCTTGATATTTTTTATTTATTAGTCGAACCATGCTGGTGTGAAAGGACATTCGCCAGATAACCTTACCAGAGACCGCAATGCGGAAAGTGAAGAAATATTAAATAGAGAGGAAGATGACGATGATGATAACAACGAGGTAAAAAATGAAGAATCTTGTAATCGCGTAATTGAATTGAAATAATATAACTATTTCCCATCACAGCCTGAACTAGTCATGAACTGGAACTTGATGGAATACTTGCCAGAAGAAGCTTCGTGTCGTGCTAGTTTTACCGCTATCTTAGCCGGATACATCAGTATGGTTTACCAATTTATGAGTACGAGGGAAACGTCGAGTGGTACACCTAGGCCGCGAAGAAGGAACTCTAGTCTCAGTCAAACGCTGACGACGCCGCTTGGATTAGGATCATTGGAAAATACCGCAGAATTTGCTAAAAATATCATATCGGGTGAAATGTCCCAAAAACTGTTTCAGTGCGTATATAAATTTCTATACACATAGGAAAAAATTAGCATCCGAGTAACGAATGGTAACTGAGATCAGAAATTCGTAGGAATATAATAGCTCAGTGGTGTGTAACAATCGGAAATTTTTCGTGTTTTCAGGATAGTACAAAAGATTCATAAGAAGATGCCAGAGAAAGTATTAACACGAGAAGACAATCCTTACTTGGACTTCGACGGTGCTGAAACGATAAAAATCAATCCTGCTCTCGAATTGATAAAAGCTACTTGCAAGGTACAAAGTCGATGATGTTCAATATTCCTGTTTGTACGAGAACACGTACGATTTGAATTTAATATTGTTCAGATATTTCACATGGTTTTATTCTTAGGTGTTATCCTTGGACAAAGAAATTGAGACGGAAGTCATGGATTTGCAAAGAAATTTGTTAAGATTAATCGGTGTTGGGAATTTCGGTGATCAAGCCGAATGGAAAGATCCTTGCATATCGTTTACATTGCCCGAGGTGATCTGTCGAGCTTGCAATCACACACGGGACATAGATTTATGCAAAGACAATGATCACGTTTTCGAAAACAATAGGTATGTATTATCGCTGTCATCTGCTGTACGAAATAGAAGTACTTTTTCGTATTTCTTTTCATTATTTGATACGTGTGTTTCCAGATACTCGTGGAAGTGTCCGTTGTGTCATTCCAGCTACGATAACGCCGAAATTGAATTTTCCATAGTGGATATATTGAATCGTCGAAGCATGAGTTACGTACTACAAGATTTACAGTGCAAAAAGTGTGATCTAATCAAAAGAGAGAATATTAACATTCATTGCTCGTGCGCGGGCGAATATAAAACACTCGTGTCGAAAGCAGATCTTTTGCGATTGGTGAAGATTCTCAATGCTATAACGATAAAGTTTCAAATGCCTATCCTTGCAGCGACCATAAAAAATACTTACCTACTTGGAAGTTGAGTTGCTGGCAAAATGTCGCTTTCATGCGATTTTTTTAAATCCATTTTCAGTTTGCCGAATATTTTCATCCATTGGAATATAAATAAAATGTTAATTATTTTTTTACAATTTTTTATTTTCTTATGCGATACTTGCGTTTGTCGATATTCAAGATTTCAGGACGCGCATATTAGATGACAGGACTTAAGTTATCTACAGTAATATCTCTACAAAATGGGTTCACTTGCTTTCCATCACAACTGGGTCCACCTTTGGTTCTGGAACACATAATTATGGGTTGATTAGCTAAACATTTCCAAGGTTGTTCGTAGATTTTGGTGAAATGTGCTGTGATTTTTTGCAGATTCAAGGTATTGGTGGAATATTAGTCAATAATATCAGTCAATAATATCGATAGTACACTGGAGCTTTTCATTCAAATGAAATCTCCAAATCCCATGATACATGTCGATTTTTTGGATGCTGAGTTTTGTTTTTCTCTGTCATGTTGGAGATAGTGTCTCCGCATGAATCTCAAGCTAAGCACAGTTCATGTGAACGAAGTAGCGAGGTAAAAGTGAAATCAACTTATAAATTAACAGTAAGCTTTCTACTTCACAAAGTTGAAAATGAATGATAATTTCTTGGAAATTTCACACAACACTGAAAAGTGGTCTTCAATTTCCAAAAGGATCCAACGAGCAGATTTCACTTATTTCCCCATGATCATATTGCAGTAAGGAACAGGTAAGTTAGAACAGGATACGATCCACAACTCAATTTTATTAGAGATAAGTCTAATGGTGGAAAGTGACACGAAAACCTGAAGAAACAACAGCTCGAGATATTGATCCAGCAGCTACAAAATTGCACGTGTCAAACAGGTTTGTGATTTCCATATTTAGACATGTTCGAATACTAACCTTCGAATTTGAATTTGGGAAATTCGGTCATATCAACACCGGGACCGCCACCATACTGTCTGGCGACTTTTTCTAGCTCGGCGCTCAATTCGCGTTCCGTTTCAGGTGATGGATCAACGAGTTTGCCTCCACTGTAAGATATTTGAGTATCGAGTAACGAAACGAATAATAATGACAAGAGATACGTAAAAGGCAAAACTTACACGCTCTTTGATTTGTATTCGCGAATTTTGTCGACGAACAATTGTTGGATAGGGTCAGTGGCTTTTTGAAGAGCTGGTGCCATAATACCAACATTACGTCGGATAACTTTGCTGAACCCTCTGAGTTCACTGGTAAGACGGGAAGCGAGCATGATGACCTGTCGACACACGAAACGTCGCGTTAACACCAACTTGAATAGCATTAGAAAATCTACGTAAGAGCAAATTCATGAACGTTTGACAGTTAGATTTTCAACTGAAACATTCCGTTGAAAAGTCCGTCGATAATTCTCAGAATCATGAAATGATTTTCTCCAGGCAGATGCGAGACAAATACGAAATGGTAAAAATCCAAGTTATGTAATAATATATAGCTAAAAATTTCCAGGTTATGTTCGAATCAATACATCATATTCGTGACCGCTAAAGAAATATGATATAACTCGTGGAAAAGATAAAGAATTTTGTCGCTGATGCAAAGAGAAATTATGTTTATCGGATCGTAAAAAAGTAACTCACTACCGTTGATCAGCGTACTTATCGCCAAAAACCGTTGTCTTATGGAACGAAGAGAATCAGCTGCGCCTAGCAGAAAGCAACCCTAATCACGTCCTCTTCCCTCTACCGCGCAGTCAAAAGATCTTCAGTGTTCAATTTCAGTTATTCACCTGTGCGATTGAAAATCGTCGAAATACGAGGATGGAAAAAAAATTGCGTGAGATTCATGGAAGAATATTTGTTGACGCTTCGACGATTTAGTATTGTCCATAATATTTGATCAACGTTGTCGATTCAAATACGTCAGGGTCAACGTCTCTACCAATCGCGTGGCTGCGTTACCTTGCGAAAGAACATGGCCGCCGAGTCTGAAACCGAATGGAATCGACCAATTGGCAATCACGTCTGAGAACCGTTTCGACCAATGAGCGTGCCGCGGTGCCCTCCAGGGAATAGCTGATCCCTTTTTAGTTTCATTCATGAACGCCGAGAAGCAGCCGTAATATTTAATCTGTAATCTGTATTGTGTACGGTCAACGGTGCAACGCGTAGTGGCTCCCGATGTGCGTGCGGTTCGTTCCGTGTATACTTGATAAGTTTTCCACGTGATTTCTGCTACCTTTGGTATTTGTGTGAAAGTTTTTGATCGTGTTTCGTGCTGGTTTTCCACTTGTTTACAATTCTTTCGCCTCGTGACATCTCACTCGAAGCTACAGGTATTTATATTTCATACATACATACACGTATAAGCGACATTGCGCGGACGGTACATCTCTATGAGAGTGTATATTTATACGCGGATCGTATCTATGCAGAATCATACTCGCAACTTGATTTGGTTGCACCAGCAGTAGTAACATTTCTTCACTATGTGTCACGTTATCTCGTTTGTCCGTGATCGTTGCTCGGTTTTCCATCGAATAGACAGAATTCGTTGAAAGAAATATCGAAGAAGTTTCGATTTCGCTTCTAAACCGTAACGTGAATAGAGAATAACAGGGATAGACAGAGTTGAAAAGACCACATAGGTATCGTCTGCGTGCGTGTGTGTCGGAGCAAATATATAAACATTCGTTGTAACGTTTGTGGATCTCGAGGGGAGCTTACGACCGCCCTTCCGTCCTCTCTTTCTCTCCCCCCTCTCTCTCTCTCTCTCTCCTCGGACTAGCTAATAAAGATTAATTCCACTTTATTCGACCGCGAGACGCGTGACGGACGATGATAAAACTTTTATGCAAAGATGAAACCTCGCTTTTCAGTTTCGTTGGTCGAACCTCGTCGCGTTTAAATCTCGCCTAGGTTTTTCGAAAGGGTTATTTATAAACTTCAGCTGCAGATCCAAGAAACAATGAAACGCGCTGCGAGAAGCAGACACACATGCATACACACGCGACGCATGGACACTCGCAGAGAGAGACGCACGGGTGGTAAAAGAAAGATTTCGACAACGCGATGACATCGGTTGTGATTAACGTTTTATTTATCGTCGAAGTAGAGTTGCGCGAGCATTGTTTGAAAGTACACACGTGCGTAGGCGAGTAGAAAACATTCGTGAAATAGATATTTCGAAGAATATCGAGTATATTACGTAATCGCTCGGTTACTTCGAACTTCGTGTTTACCACCCCGTTGATCTTGATTCGCCTTCTTCTCGAAACCACAAGCGATCGACGAGTTTTTCGCATCGATTCTCTTTGTCCTCGTGGCTCGCAGACGCGGAGAAACGTACGTACGAGTCTAATCGGTCTGCGATTGCGAGAAGAAAAAAAATCTCTTTGACAGAGTGCCATGCGGTTAGTTGCACTCGGTTTCGTCTGCGGCAACGTTTTTGCGGGTTATCGTCAGGCGTGGCAACGCCGCTGGGCTTATTCCAAACTGTCTGTTCCTGACTGTGAAAACAGATATACGGAGAGACCTAAGAACCGAGTTGAGAGACTCTCGGCCGTCGAATATTACCTTCCATCAAGGACGACTGCTGCCGTTAGATACATTAAAACGTACCTAAGTATATATCAAACCCGATAGAATCGACGTACCTAAAAAGAGCCCAAGCTACCGTCAATTGTTTTAATACCAGCGTCCTATGCAGAGAGTAGGTACATATTATAACATTCTCTATCATCCGACGCGAGGTACCCGCATCGGACAAGCCCGCTTCCGAAGGTATTAAATTCCCTGCTTTTCAAATTCTTTGGAACAATGCGACACTTACTTGGATCTTACAACGATATATACTACTCACCGATCGTCGCTAGGCGAGCGACGTCGTGTGCATTGTCGCGCGAGTGTGCGCGCTGCAACGCGCGAACCTCGTGGGCGGTTCGACATCATTTTCAAGAATAATTCAACGATTTTCAGAACTACCGTCTTCTACGAATTTGATCTTGGGATATATTTATTTTTTAATATACTATTTCGGACGGCTGGTTTCGCGTGTACCGCGGTAATCGATTTGCCGCGGAAAACTCAACGAATTTGGTTTCTATTATAAAAACTTTTTCCCGTATTTATCGTCGATTCTCGTGTTCTACGCTCGTTTTTCATTTTCCATTGCTGCTCGTTTAACCGATGAATTACCATCGTTTGCCGTGTCTTTTGTACTTGGATCGGTTTACACCTTTTCCTTTTAGTACGGGATTAAAGAGAGACTTGTTCGGAAACAAGTGGCACATTTGTCGCGTGGTATGTGTGTGTGTGGGACGCTCACGTACGCGCATGGCGTCCTGCAGACGTATCTCGTAATCTTGTCCACGCCATGCACGAGGAGTTACGAGAGTTGAACTGTCAAATGCAGGTAGAGGGCAGAGGGTCGCTTACGTTAGTAGAAGCAGGCGCTGGGACAGGTATCAAGTCGCGGTCGCGTCACTCCCCTTTCGTGAATAATAACACACGAAACTCTCTTCTCGTGAAGAAAAACCAAACGGGTTTTTATTTAATCGAGACGTCGAATGAACAATATCCGTGGCGAACAACAATTAGGCTCGGATAAAAGTTGAACGAGCAAATTTACAAAATTTATTTGTTGCGAAAAAACAAGGAATAACATCAGAATTTCGTCAACAGTTGACAAACCAGATGCGTAGGTAAAATTTGCTCGAAGTTCCAAAGGTACGTCGACTAGACAGAAACGTGAAATTCTTCGAGTAATTTCCATCGCGCCTCGTTTTCACGACACAGATCTTCGGAGATATAGTCGAAAATGGGCAGTAGTTATGGTCAAAGTCTAGGATAAATGGAAGAAATCTGTAAATTCTACGCGATAAGTACTCAGCATTGTATCTACTTTCCCTCAAAGTACTGATAAGTGCTGTCATATCGTGGCAGTAAATCATTTTTTACTCCCAACGATGGAAAATGCCCGTACGAAACCTTTTCGCTACGGTTAGTTGCCATTTTTATCTGTTTTCCAAGCCAATCGCGTTCATCTCTATTCTCTCGGAGAAAGTAATATTCCTGTCTTTTTTTTCTTTTCTCAATACTTTTAATCCATTTCTTTTTAATCCATTTCTGGTATTTATTTTTCGTGTCGTTTGTCTAATATGCTCGTGTTCGGCGATATCGAAGCATTCGTATGCGGAGCGGTAACGATTATCGATATTGACCAATGATCGTAAAGTGCTCGAGCGATATATTCGAGTTATACGAATTCGTGACTCGTAAAATTGACCAACGATCATTCTATCGGACAGATCATCGGCTAACTAATAGAAGAGCCTGCCTATTAATCGTCCAGGATTACCATAAACATTCCAGCAGAGAGCCAATAGCTTATGTTTTTCCGGAAGCCTGAAACCTTTCGGAATTTGAGAAAAGTCCAACGTCGCAGATTCACACGGAGGAGAGGAGATGAAAACTCGATTTGTAACTCGCATTTTTGTTTGTTTTTTCTTCAAACCAAGAAATCGCGCAAAAATGTGACGGAATAAATTTTGTTCGAGAATATTTACTCGGAGAACGTAGGGGTTTCGATTCGGAGCAAGATAAGGTTTTTTTTTATAAGTATTTACACTTGCGCCTGATATTTCGTGAAAAGCGTGTTCGTGGGCATTTTTGAGGGTAGCGATGTGCGTACAGATATTTATTTATACGAATACACGCGTACGTACGAATGCAGCCACTCGAGGTGGCCTGTACGAGGGAAGATGCGTGCATGCGTGAGGCGTGACTGGCGAGTATCATCTGCCATCTGTCGTTCGTTCGACCCGGGCCAAGAATCGTTGGGAAAGGTCCTTTTGGGCTGACGGCTCTTGTGCGGGTTGCTATATGTACCCACGTATAACAGGAGGAAGCGGAGAATACAGCGAGGCTAACGAAGGAGCGATCGAACGAGTAACTCGATCCTTAATTCACGATGCCGAACCGACGGACCGTGTACGTACGCTCCGTGCGCAGGTGTAGAGGTGACACGTTTCCGAAATGTTCACCTCGCGGAGGAACGTTGTTACGTTGCGTTCGCTCGCAAGGATACCCAACACCGCGAAGTCGCAGCAGTCGGAAGCTGTGAGAAATTTTCTCAAACTCGATACAGCTCAGTGAAAACGTGAAGCGATTAATCAGTCGATTAATTTCATTTATAATAATTAATAAAATTGTTGTTAGTCGAGAAAATATTAAATTAATATCACGAATGTAATTTGTCGTCATAATTAATGTTGGGGAAGAGGAGGCAGAAATTATTTTACGCATTACGTAGATTTTAAATTAAATTTGTTGGGTGTAACAAAGACACTTGCTTCATTTCTGTGGGGTCTAAGTAATTTGGTGGGTGGAATTCGCGAGGAAACTATTTTTCTTCTTTTTTGCTAAATATCGTGAACACGAATTCATCGTTGAATTTTCTGTTTCAGGTCGCGTCTGTCCACCTCGAGCTTCGATTACCCCGCAATCGGATCGAACGGCCTGACACGGGAACCGCGAGAACGACTGTTAGGGTGCTGGTCATCTGGCTGAAGAGGTGAGCGATCTCGCGTGACGTTTGTCGTCTCTGCAGTGTCGGTATCGATTTCACTCGATGATTAATTCCTCGTTTCTCGCATGTTTCAGCCATGGACATGGAATCCCTGTACGATTACGGGGACGAGGAGCAGGACTTCTACGAGGAGAGTCCAGGCACGCGCAAGGGTTACCCGATCGACCATCGCATCATCAAGGTGAGAAATTGCCCAAGTCATCGTCGACCTTCCGAAAGGTGTTTCCAGTAAAATTTCGCGATCACCTGGAAATGTGGAGAAATTTTGTTGCGAGTAAATTCCCGGCTGTTAGATAAATATCTTCGTATCAGAATATTGGTACTTTGCGGTGCATAGATCGAGCGGTAGATTAGAAATAAATCTGATGGGTCGCGATCGGTAATACTTGGAAGGTTATGCAGGTACGAATTTGCCTTTTGTTTCACCGAAGGTGCATGGGAATTGATCGTTTTACCTGACTAATATCAGACCGACGTGGCGCCACATTGTCGAGGGCTGTTCTGACGAGGTGGTCGGCTGAAACGATGCTTTTGCACGTAAATACGTATCAGATCGCATTAAACTGCTCGTGAGAAATCCGCAAGCAACGAACAATAGCAAATTTGAGAGTGTAATTTAAATTGCAATAACTAAAATTATAACCAAATTTCGATTTCGTTTCCCAATTTGCATTCTCGCAAAATTCAGTGTCAACCGAATTGTAAGAATGCTAATTTCAAAACATTATACCCAACAAGGTATTCCAAATATATACGATCAAATGAATTAAAAGGACAAAAATGAAAAAATCGCCAAGTCGATTTTACACGGAGAAGACATCATTTTCGCGTCCTTCTTGGACTTCGTTTCTCGCGCGAGAAATGGAGAGCCTTCGACTCTGTATTTTCCAATAACGGGCGTCTCTCGCGGTCGAAGGACCGAAAGATCGTCGTCGTCCCTCTTTCTCTCTGCCCGCGCCACCTCTTTTGCGAAGCTCCGTCGCTCCCACGGTTCTAACTGTAACAGCTGACGCGTCTCCCTCTCTCGCAGATAAACTTTGTCAAAGAATTTCGTTCCGTCGCAACCGGCTCGCGTATACCAACGCGCCGCTGCACCGAATCACGAAACGCACGCGATCGCGATTCACAGTCATCGGCGAAAGAACGAGTCCGCAGAATCGATCGCCCTCGTTTTATCATCGTTATCACCCCGACGCTGGAAATCGAATCAATTACACGAAATTACCCTGATAAAATCGCGCGAATCAGTGATAATAGCCAATCAAATTCGCGAGAGGATCGTTCGATTCGTAACTTTTCACAACAACGATCGTTCTTATCTATCAAATGCTGTAATCTGATAACGTGTTTATTTTTTGTTTCCATCCACCAAAAATTACAGGCCTCCTTTTTTTCGATAAAAGATACTAATTGCACGCTTGCTATCTTTTGCAACACGACAAATTCGATTTTTCTCTACTTATTCGTATACAAGATCGTGAAGTGCGCGAGCAGAGCAGCGCGCTGTGAATAAAAACGGGCAAATTTTTTCGCTCGTCACCGTTTTATCGAGGGAAACGTGTATCGAGGGAAACGTGTGTCGAGGGAAACGTGTATCGAGGTCGGGTTGAAAATTCGGGAAATCACGACCTGTCTTTTGTCGAAGCGACGTCAACGGGGACGGAGAACGTCGCGTGAAAGAAAACCGAACGGGGCGAACTCCGGACGAAAGGAAGTCTCGCGGTCGATGCAACGCCGCGTCTAGCCATCGTCTTCTCACTTTCTTGAACGTTCATTCTTTCGCTCGTTTCGTGAATGAACGAGAGGGCTCGGCGACGTCTCGACGCCGTGGCGACGATCCCTTCGCGGCTCTCTCTCTCTCTCTCTCTCTCTCTCTCTCTCTCTCTCTCTCTCTCTTACTCCCTCTGCGTCTCCTCACGCACGCATACTATACGCACTCCCATCGCGAGAATGGGACACGTCGCAGCTTCGGTCGCGTGTAGCCGAAATAAAACTACTATTCTTCTCACAATCGTTATTATATACGAAACAGATATACGGAACGTACGAGCCTTTCCACGTCGAACGAACCTCACCTTTCCATTTCCTCCGCCTCGATGATCGTGCGATTGTGAAAAATCGACGACAGCGATGAAAAAATCCGATCTAGGTGCTCGAAGAAAAACCATTTCGTATGATTAATTTGACGAGTAGAGAATAATTGGAGTAGTGAAATAGTTCGACGAGTGGGGAATTAATAGGAGTAGTGAATTTCGAATAGTATATACATATACAGGTGCTTGAAGAAAAACCATTTCGTATGATTAATTTGACGAGTAGGGAATAATTGGAGTAGTGAAATAGTTTGACGAGTGGGGAATTAATAGGAGTAGTGGATTTCGAATAGTATATACATATACAGGTGCTCGTAATCAACCGCGTTTGATCGCTTATCGTGCGAGATTGATCTCGATCGTGGCTCCAATTCGTGTTAACTTTATCGCTGTGTTACAAACCTCGAATATACGATTCGCGTTTTGTTGAATGACGCAAGTGTTAAATTCTGGTGGATGGATTATCGATCGGATAACGAGTCGTATTTATATATTCGTAATAATAAAACGACAAGTCGAGGCTCGAGTGCGATTCATTTGCTGTTTTTGCCAACGAAAACCGAATGCAACGAGCAATATCGGAGTGTCTCTGTCGAGAGGAGGCGAAAGCAAACGGGTGAAACTGGAGTTACCAACCGAATAACTATTTCGGGAAATGATCGGTCGTATTTTCGTTCACCGACAACCCTTTGTTCCGGCGCAAGAAATATCTCTAACGTCGCGCGGCGCTTTTTCCGTAAGCCGAAACCTGAAATTTTAAAAACAAGTGAAAATAATTTTCGAAAAAAAACCTAACGCAAACGTTTGGTAGGGTAAGGAGAGAAAAAAAAATTGAAATCATTTTTCTGGTGCCAGCTTAATATGCATAGGGGTGTCGGATGTACAGAGATTCGAAAGCAGCGTGGACAAAGATAAGTCTAATCTTATATTCTTCATTATCGCGACGCGTACCTACATATTGATGTACCTGCGTTAAATATTCATTCTCTGATTGCTTCGGGCGCCAGCTGATCGTTTGTGCATCGGTAAATGGAGCTTTTTTCGCGTCGTTGATAACTCAAAGCTCGAGCGATGCGAACGATACGAAAGTGTAGTATGGAAATTTATCAAACGGGTCGGTGATTAGAGTCACGTTTTATTTTCTCGCGCAAAGAGAGAGAGAGAGAGAGAGAGAGAGAGAGTCGCGTGTCACTCGGCTATTGGAGGGTGCAAAGAGAGGGACGGATAGAGACGCAGAGATAAATTGTCGATGAATGTGCGATGAGTTGTCGCCGCGCGATTGTTAACTTGGAGCGTACGTCGTCAAACAAATCGAAGTACGTGTCGAGAACGTTGTCGTCTCGCGTATTTCCCGAGCCAGGGGCATCGAGAGAGCTTGAATAGGCGAAATAAAGAATCGACGATTGGAGAGAAGTAAAAAAAATAAAAACACGCTTGCAAAAGGGAAAAATATCGTCTGTTTTGTCAAAGAGACGCGCGCGCCTTCTCGTCGACGAGCGTCGGTGAGAATGTATAATTTGTTTCTTCGTTGGTTTACATATTTAAATAAAAATTGGAAAAAAAGAGAAAAAATACCTCACGCCCGTCGGAGAGGCATTCCACGACGAATGGTAAGCTTTTAGTTTCGGCGATTCGCCAGATTTTTCCCAATAGCTCGCTGTTCGTTGCTGTACGTTGCTCGCTGTTCGTTTTATACTTACCGCCTTCGTCGAAGAGTCAATAAACGATAAGCTCACAAATCTCAAATCTTCATCGCTCGATCAAACGATTCCTTGTGACAAATTCTACGAATCGAATCTATCCGTTCCAGAGTATTGGAAAATAAAAACGTGGAATACTTCGAATTCGTTTCTCCGATGTATAACATTTCAAAAATTCGACAAATCGTCAAAATAGATTCACACTACTCTGCGAAAACTTCCAAATTAACATCCAAACCATACATACATTTGCCATGACGATATAGAGCATGTTTTGACAATTTTTAATTTTTTTTTTATAAAGAAAATGAAGTGTATAATATTTTTAATGGGGTGTATTTTTCAAATTTCTTTTTCTCTCCGGTATTTTTTGTTTTCACGAATAGAAAGTACCTCGATTATGCTTTCCTCGATGTGATCGTCGTTTGATGGAAAAACTATTATTTTAGAATCAGAATTTCCTTTTTTTAATTTTAAATAGTTATGCACAATCTGAGAAAATATTTGGTCACTTTTGTGTATAATATCGGTAGACGCAGCCTATGAATTTAGCTTCTTGACGTGCGGTCTGAAAAATTGTAGCTGAACATATTTTGACGAAACGGTTTTTTCTGGAGCTAAAAAAAAATTTGTCCCGAGGTAAACTAACGCCGATGTAAAAACTAACGACGAATACGTGAATAAATAAACGAGAGAGTGCAATTTGTCGAGAATTCTAGAATTGTAATCGCGAGTCGGTAGGTAGCAATCGAAAACGAGAGAACGTTTCTAAGTGGAGAGTAAAAAAAAAAAACGACACTTGTACAATTTGCACGGCGTTCATTTGTCACGCGCGCGATGTCTTTGTCTCGATATCTGGCTGTAGAACGTGTCAATTTTCCCTGATTTCCGGTCATTTTTCCAACCTCTTATAAATCGATTATAATTCGTGTTCCGCGCACCCTTTTTATCAATAACGGTGACATTGACATTAAAATTTACCAAATGAAAGGTTCGAGCGAATCGGCGTGGATATCGGCGTACCGTTCGCCACCCTCTTGACCTACGCGATATACGGCGCGCGGCGTGAGCGTAGCAGCATGTGATTTCAGGGTACGTACGTATCGTGCGTACGTATTAATCGGTACACACTGCTACGCGCGGCTCCCAGGCCATGGCTGATCGCGCGGGCACGCACGCGAGTGTCCGAAGAGCTGGCTATAAACCATCGACGAGAAGAACGGCGGCGAGGCAAAAGCAGACAGACGCGAGTAGGTCGCGCCGGTGGACAGCCCGACGCTCCTATCCGCGTTGTTGCGATAAACGGCGACTATTAAACCGCGTCGCTAATGTCTTTGTCGCGTATCATCGATCGGCAATTCTCGCGCGTTGGACACGAAACGCGTTGAATTTTATTTATTTATCTCCCCTGCCCGTACAAATCACTCGATAACATCGACCGAATTTCTAAACAACTCCGCGTCGATCGATTCCTCTCTGCCAATTACACTCGACGGCGCTCTCTCCAATGTTCCCCTTGCCTGGAATAACGAACGCGAATATTCAAAAATACCGTACTAAATAAATACTCACAATTTTTGGTAGCTCGCGAAACTCCGCGATAAACTGGGAGAATCACGTTAACGATACTCACGCCTATGCCGAAGCTGTAGAAAAAACGTTGGCCTCCGTCGTTTGGGTGAAATACGCCTTATCCTGCCAACCAGTTTTCACAAACGCGGTTTCATCAAAATTATTACACTCCTAAACGAATGAATTACATAGTACGGAAAATTATAATTTTAAATACATCGCAGCTCTAGACTTCGCGATCAACATTGTAGAGGAGAAAAATCGGGACCAATGATACCGTGAACGATTCGCTGTTGGAGTTTCAACACCCGAACGTTCCGCCTTATCAATCGCATATTTCTCCGCGTATCGTGTTCGTACGTAACAAATAATTGGATTAACAGAAACATGTTTGACGCAATCGCGCTTCGTACCGTTACCATGCAAACGGCTACAAAATGCTTCGTTGCAGATAAAATGTGACCCTGGATAGAATAATAGATGCACCGCGGATCGAGACACTCTAGACCTTTTCTGCTCCCTGCGTAGAATGTTATCGCTCCGCGTGGTTAACGCGACACCGTGAGAATCGTTAGGTTGGTTTTTCGCGTCCCAGTGAATTTCGTCGCACATAAAACTGTATTTCATGCTCATGCGTACCAAATCTTTCTCGAAGCTGGAAAATTGTTGGCAGAAGCTTTTTCCTCGACGAGTATGCTTTTCGTCAGCTGCATCTGTCGCGATGCAGAGAATCGATCGTAATCGATGGAACATGGAAAAATCAACGACGCGCTGCAGCGAATGCACTCCACGTGTTTTTACTCGTATTACTTTCGTTCGTATTCCTTACTCCCCCCAAATTTGTTAATCGCGTGGAGCGTCGCGGCGTTGTTACGTGTCCGCGATAGACTTTCACTCGCTTCGTGGAAGGGTTGTCTTACGGAAATGATTATTTCACATAATTAACGAACGCCAATCGATTCGTTTCGTACTTGACTCGGTCATCCGGTCTCCAGCTAGACGTTAAACTCTCGACCGTTTCCTCTTCCTCTCAGGACAACGGGCCGCTGCAATTTCACCATTCCTGAAACGTCATTCCGTCACTCGAATTCTCTTCCATTATAATTGACCGGAAAATGATTATTAAGTAAGGTGAACGCTTCGTTCGCTCTGCTGCCTTCATTAACGCGCTTTGATTACCTTCGTACCTTTGTTTGGTTGTTTGTACGTAAAAAACGTCTTCGAACGTGATTTTGACCTACTCCCAAAGCTCCAATTAAATCGAAACTTCGCACAATACCTTGAGACGCAGAAAATTAAAAAAACATATTTTCTTATAATTCAAATTTCAACATTTTGAAAAAATGTAAAAAACTAAAAAATAAGGAAATAAATTATAGTTTGAAAAAACTGAAAAAAACGCCTTTTTATAATAGATTGACTAAAAAATGGAAATGAAATTATAGTTTAAAAAAAAGACTAAAAAATACGCTTTAATGGCAAGGCGTTCTACAAAGTAGAAAATAAATTTCAATGCAAGAATAAAGTGATTAACGAGAAAATTAACGCCATTGTAGCAAAGCGTGAATTGTTTGATTTTAATAATGTAGAATCAATAAACCCACGATTTCTTACATACGATCACCTTAATTTTCTCGTCAATCGCTTTATTCTTGTATTGAAATTTATTTTCCTATTTTTTAATTTGGTTTACCATTGAAGCGTGTTGTTTAGTTTTTTTAATTTCATCTTCGTTTTGATGTACAATTGAAAATAACAGCAACAATAATAATAGCAATAATAATAATAATGAAATTTAAAAAAAAAAACTTTTCCCATCGAGTAGGAAAATTTTGAAGAGAAGCATTTTTCTTGCAACATCGGAGTTGGTTGGATGAAAGGGCAGAGTAGCCTCGTTAGATTCTAGAAAATCTGCCCTGCGATTTTTTCTTCAGGCGTGAAAAAAAAGCCTCAGGTTAACAATCGTGGTAGCCGAACGAATTGTCTTGGAAAGATTTTTACGGAACGATTTGAGAGCTCGAGACGTGCTCGTTAATATCCTGCGCTGCACACCCCACGTTTCATCATTTCCGGTTCAACGGTTTCTCGTTAACGGGAAACTTGAAAACGTTCGAAAAAAGGTCTCGATTCGACGCCCCTGGATTTTTCCAGCCGAGATTCATCTCGCCGAGATATTCGATCGGAAACTGAAACGAGAACGCGATGACCAGCGTAAAAAAATTCTCAAATATCTCTGGAATTCGCGCGAGGCAAATTTGTCTCGAGAAATATTGCGCTGAATTTTTTTTTTGCGGATCAAAGCGAACGCGCGATTTACGTCTTCTTACAGGCCGCGACGACAGCGAGTAGCGATGTACGTACACGCGTCGCGGAGACGCACGTCGCCCGCGAGTCATTCGATGTAAGCGAAATTTTCATATCGCGTGATCGAGTTTTTTTTTCTCCTCTTCGTCTCTGTAAAAAAAAAAACTGGCGATTCCCTCGAGTGTCATCGGCTCGAACTACGACCGTGAAATCCGAATCAGTTCGATGTACGGTAAAATTGTCATCCGAACGCTGTCGTCGTGTGAATTCGCGAACGTCCGTTGGAATACGCTATTCTCGATTAAACTCGTCACTCGCGGTTTTTCTCGCAACTCATACGCAACGCGCGAGACTCATTCTAACAACAAATCGATTGAGAAATCAACTTTTTCTCTCCACACTCGTCGTTCAGTTGTTCTCTTCTTCTTCTCTTTTTTCTCTTTTATCGTACAATATACAATCGAGGATCTATTATCATGCGCGTAGAATGCAGATTTACCCTATTGATTCACAGACAGACACGAGACACGTCTTTCCTGTTATTATTTCGCCATTATTCACATGCCATTATTCACCGACGAATGAATTGCTTAGGAATTACTCCTACGAATCTGTGCCGGCGTCCGTTCGCGTTTGACACTTTTCACCTCGCGTGCACGACAACCTCTCGAATCGCCCATCTGCAACGCCTCGTGAGGAAAATTCACGCGAATCGAGCTGCCGTGATTCAAATCCGAAAAATCATTCGTCGAGCAGCCTTTCCTCCGCTGCTTTTCCCAGAAAATTCCAGAAAAACAGGAATTCCGAGAAGAGCGAGGGCACGCGCGATGTCGAAACGTGGACTATTTTTGCTGAAAGTCTTCGCTTGCCTAATAACGATAAGTGGAGATGAAGTAACGCTCCAACCGGAAAGAGACTCTTTTTCATCCCATGACCTTGAACCCGATTACTTCGCTTATCATTCAATAACCCCGAACACTACCTCGCTCTCCACTTTTGTTTTCCGCCAGCTGCAATAAATAGTGTGTTTGCGAAGTCGCATCGCGAAAAACGTTGACGATCACTCCTTATCAATCGCTCGCGATAAGACAGGCGATGTGGCGTTAAAGTGGGGATTTTTTTTTACTGTTTTTACAACTTTACATTTTTTGGCCCGAAATCGTCGCTCGCTGCGATTTTGGCAACGTCATTTTCTTGTGCACAACGGATAGAAGAAACGGAGCAGGAAACAAAAACTGCGCCACGCAGCACAATCATCCTACTGTGTGCGCTGTCTACGCGAATACCGAACAAGTTCGAGAGATTTGGAGTTATCGTCTCAAAACATTTGAGAAATACCCTAAAAAATTTTTAAAAGATTGTACGGATTTTGGAGTAGCGACTGAAAACATACGCAAGTTTTCAATCGTAGCGTGCCAGTTTACTAGAAATCGTCCGGCAATAAAAAAGGGGAACGAATAAAAATGGTGTTTGATACTAATCGAGTCGGAAGTGTCTATCGACGTTGCGTATTGAAACATCGCTGTTTGGCGAGGGGAAATGGAAAATGAAATACCGTTACGTGAAAAAAGAAGCTCGACGGTTGTTAAATTTGATTCGTTCGTTTCATAAAATCATTTCCGTGTAGTAATACCTCTATTCATAGACGTTGATCCCCTTCTCTCTCTGCTAACTCGCCACGCTACTTCCAACGCGCTGCGTTGCATCAATCCGTTCTTTGATGTGCTCTCCGTAGCTACGTACGCGTCTTCCACTACCACGACTCTCCGGCTCGTTCTCTCTTTCCTTTTCTCTTTCTCCCTTTCTCTCTCTCTCTCTCTCTCTTTCTCTCTCTGTGTGTCTCTCTGTGTGTGTGTCTCTCTCTCTCTCGAGCGCGCGCGCGCGCGCGTAGCGGCTCGCTGCATGCACGACGCGACTAGACGACGAAGAGTCGGGTCTCTTGGTTCATTCATGTTTCTACGCCGAGTTCAAAGCGCGCGGCGGTTTCTCTCTCTCTCTCTCTCTCTCTCTCTCTCTCTCGCCTCTCGCGCTCCACCTCTCTCTTCCTCTCCGATTCATTCCCTCTACCGCGTGTGTCTCATTCACTCCGCCGCGCTCGATCTTACGTAGAGAGCGGTACCACTTTCCGTTCCCCGCTCTCGTGTCAGCGTCGCCGGCGAATTGAAACGTGATCGAGCCCGCTGCACGCGCTCGACTATCTCGACAGATCTAATCACGTTCGTCGCGAAATTCCACGGTCATCGTTGAAATTGACAAAACCTCGTCCCATCTCCTCCCACTTGGCTCTCGATCAAATCATCATATCCGCTCGATTTCCCTCCCCCAATAGAATAAAAACGTATCTCGTCATTTTTGCTTCTAAGACAAACACAAAAATACAACAGCACGAAAAATGACGAACATCTGGCAAAATCTGAAGAGACGCGTCGAATAAAATTGATCTCGATGTACAGGTGAACGACGTGAAAAAACAAATCGGGAAAATCGTAGAAAATAGTAGAAAATCGACCGGATCACGAATAAGACGAGTCGTTCCTATTATTCATTTATTTACCTTATTTATTCGTTTCTCACATTTTCGCGCACGCGAGAATGCTGCGTTCGGGTACCGTCGTCGGGTAATGATCGATGTCCGCGGAGTTTCGCGCGTTTGTAGTAGAAATCGCGTATAGTGATTCGATTCCGGGACTAACAAATCGGATTTCTTACGATTGCAGCGCGATGCTCGCGGCGTGGGTGCCGCTCTTCTCGGCTGCGGCGGCGAAGCCATGAAAATAATGGTGAAGTACATGAAACAGGAGCTGGTCGCCTCGGACGCCGAGGAAGAAGCTCTGGTGCCTGCTCTCCACGGCCGTTTCGTCTCGATGCGCAAAGTTCCGTCCCTCTCCGACCTTTCGGACCCGGAAAGTTCCCTCGGTAAGTGTCTCACGAATGCTTTTATCGTCCACTTTTTTGCATGCCAAGACGAGCGAACTCGGGGAAAGAAAATGGGAATCTCGGACTTGCGAAAAAACATCCCGAGTGAACGACCGGACGAGCGATGGAGGAAAGAAAACTACCAACAGGCACGAATAGAAATCAGAATAACGGACGAATTCGATCGTCACGGATACGAGTGGCGGCGTGGCGAGGTTTATCGCATGACGTCGACTCGCGCGTCGCGTCGTGATATATTTCCTTGGCGGGATTCGCCGCCGCGATTACGTGGCACCTGTTTCACGGCCCGCGCCTCCCTTTTCCATCTATACATATATATTTATATACACACATACCTATTTACATATATATATATATATATATATATATATATATATATATATATATATATATATATACATATGTGTGTGTGTGCGTGAGCTCTTAACCGTGAGAACGATCCGGAAACTGGTTTTCGGAATCAACAACCACGGTTCACTGAATATTATGCAAATCGTTCGGAGGGAAATTAACGATCAAAGACACGCTTATTTTCGTGGGGAAGATTCACGCGTTCTCACACCGCCTCCTCTCATTCCTGCTTCCATTTCCTTGAGGCGAGGACTCTTCACCTAATCACCATCGAATGGTTATTTCTTACTTATTTTTTTTTTTTTGTCACCGGAAACCGTGGATCGGGTGGATAGATTTTTTTAGAACGAATTTATGGAAAGAAAATCGTTTGGACGCGAGACTTTGTAAAATAGGAAAATGTCGGTTTCGTCGGAACGTAGTTTCCTGAAATTAGGTTGTACGCAGTTAGGTAGGTAGAATCGATCGTCTGCGTGTAATAGGAGTCGAGTGATCAAAAATGAGAATTCGCAGAATTGTTTAGAATTGCTAGCCAACTTTTTCGAGATGTTTGGGCGCGTATTTTTGTAATTTTGTAATTTTATTCGGTGTTAAAAAATACAGATTTTTAATTGCTATTTCGTAGTTGCGAGGAGAAATTGCTCGAGGAGAAATTTGATAGCAGGTTTGTTATTTAGAAAACGGTGAGAGCATCTGATCACGTTATCAGAATGCGAATCGCAGATTCGATGATCAGTTTGGTAAAAGCTGCGAAGTGATCGTCGAATTTCCTTTGTTCGTCGAGGGCGCGCGGAGAGATGTTGGGCAGGAGGTTGAAGGGATGCGGGGGCACATCCGCCTACTCGAATGTTTTTCGAAGGAAAACTCGCCCTGCGGCCCTAAGAATAGACGTACAGCTAGAGAGGGTGGTGGGTCGAGAGTTTTCCCGAGCATCCCGAGTTCTCGAGAAACGTTTCAATCGGATCAACAACGAGGCGTAGGATTATTAGGAGCGAGGCGACGCAACGATCGTGCCGATAAAAACGTTCGCGACATTTTTATCGAGAATTGGAATATCGCTTGGGAATAAAGTGTTCGAGATTTCTTCGAAAATCGCCATTATAGAGTAAGCCGAAGGATTATTTGCGGAGCGAAAAAAAAAATTCGCCCGACAAGGATTTGATCGCGCGCGATCTGGATTTTTTTTCTTCAGTCGGTCGATTTTCACCGATAACGCGCGCGAATACGCGATAAAAGTGGTAATCTTTGAAATTCGCTGGCGAAACGTCGCATCGGTGATTCCTCGAAGTTCTCCTTATCGTTCGTTCGTACTTGGTCGATGAAAATATCGCGGGATCCCGCGAGCCGCATCGACGCGTATCTGTTTGAAGAACGAAATGAAATCCACGCCGAGAATAAATGCGGACGTCAGCCACGTCGCAGGCTGTC
The DNA here is from genome assembly GCA_963969455.1 of Arge pagana. Lineage (NCBI taxonomy): Eukaryota > Metazoa > Arthropoda > Insecta > Hymenoptera > Argidae > Arge > Arge pagana. The sequence goes on from OZ018310.1 coordinate 18,630,825, forward strand.
GAGTTGGTCGCAGGTTAGCCGTGTTATCAAAATATAGCGAGAATCAACGAATTGGATAATCAGCAGCATCCTCATTAGAGACCCCCCACTGAACGCCTCCGCCTTCTCTCTTTCTCTCCTTCTCTCCGACGACTCGTCTCTCTGCAACGCATTCGTACACACACGCGCGTATGCAAATTCACCATTTTCATCCGACTGACGAATTTTTCACCGTATTTTCACACGTGCAGATATTTTTTAAAATGTCTCACCAAAAATTCAGCCATTATTAAATGTACTTTTAAAATAGAAAAAAATAGTAATCATCACTGGCGCACTATCGGGTTGGCCTTAAAATTCGAAGAACGAACGAAAGTTTGAAATAAAAAATCACCAAAAAAAATCGAACAGTTACGTACAGTTTCGAGTACAAGATTAAAACTTACAAACGCAAAAATCGCATGTGGAAATGCTTTGAATAATTTTAGTGTATTTTTTTTCTGACAAGTATGCAAGACAAGACAAATTTTAACAACAACAGATTCGAATTTGGACCATTTTTGAAGAAGTTACGAGCGAAAAACCGAAAAAGAGTGTCTCTGGAACCGGTGATCAAAAAAATGCCAAACTTCCCCGGAAAGAGGTTTTTGGATGGGTACGTGAAAATCTAAAAAAAATGATGGAAATCAGTCATTCGTATTATTCACACCGGGCGATTTGGCGTGGAATGCCCCATATATACACAATTTTTTTTTATACGTGTAGATTTATATTTATTTTTCGTTCTTTTTTTTGCAACTAAAGTTTGGAAACAACTTTGTTGTTTTCTTTCATTTCTAATCGGTTCCTCGATGCCTCGATGGAAAAGTTGCGATTCAACGAGCCTCGCCTCCTCGGTTAATTATTATGTATACGATAGAAATTCTATTTTCATTACAGTCTCCCGTCTGTGCATTTTTTCACGATCACTTTATCCATACGTGACCAGAGAGCAAAAGCGCGCTTAAATATAAAAATATATACGTTGGTGGCGTACGAATAGAATCGTAAAGGCGCATCTCGATTGGAACCTGCCCAAGGACGGGGCAGTTTTCTTCGCAACATTTTTCGCCCGTATTTTCGTCGTTCACCGGGCAGGATAATAATTACGAAACTTTTATTTCAATTTTACCTATACGATTTTATTTCCCGGTTTTCCGAAATAAAATAAAAGAATTCCGAAAATGTAAAACATTTTCTTGAATCTTTTCGCCATTCATTTTTGCACGCAGCTTTTAATAAAAAAATTCTCGGCAACGAAGTTCTCTTTTTTTGTGTGTGTGTGGATATTTCTATCGCAGCAGGTGTTTGCTACAAATATCTAAGATTTTTGCTCCAGGTTTCTTTTTTTCTCTCCTCCCCGAGAAATATCCACGCGATGCACGTAGACGTTGTTGGTTTCGCGAAGAATGGCTCGACTCTTATTTTTAGATGTAGAATTCGTTTACGATTCGTTGATGGTCGTGTTATCGCTCGCGGTGTATACGCTTATAGTTTTTCCGACTCGACTTTTGTTGAATAATTCAACGATCGATCCAGCTTTTCTACAACAATCGAGCGCGTCGATACGGTCGCTGGGTATTGTTATAGGATTTCATCGGTAGGATCGATAGCCTCGTTGACGACGACGAGGAGGACGATCGTTCGGAATGTTTAATGCAAATAGTCGACCATTGTCCGCGACGCTTCTGCGAGTCGCCAATTGACACGTGGACAAAAAAAAAAAAATGGTGTACGCCTATAAATTATGTATCGAAAGTATTTCATTTTTTCCCAACCGTATCGCGATTCAAAGCATTCCTCAAATATACCCACAAATGACTGGGATATTTACTCGGTCCAAAAAAAAAAAAAATTGAAAGAAAAAAAAAATAATAGAAAAGGAAAAATAACGTAAAATGTATACGCGAGTAGAAAATTAGTTGATGCACGCGCGTCTCTCTGCCTCGTATCATACGAACGGTATTCCTTCGGTCGTTATTCTTCCGAGAAGCGAGTCTTCTTCGCGAGTCGATGAAACCCTTCGGATGTATCTTGAATTTATTCTCCATTGAAAGACCGGATGAACGGGGCCCAACTGCACTCTTACGTGATCTCCCTACCAACGAGGAGCCATACAGCTACGCTCCACGTAGCGACGAGAATAGTGACGGAGACTTCGTCTCGAATCTGTCGAGTTTTGCTGTCCCTTTATTCCTTGATTTTCCGAATTTCCGTTATTTTTCCAAATAACAACCATTTTATCTCGAATGGCCGAGCGATATTCTATTCATTTTTCTTCGACCCCGATGGTCTTCTTTTTCTTCCTTTCTCCGTCGTCCGTCTCTTTTGGAAAGAATTCGGTAGCTAGATATATTATTTCGGTATACATGTCAATGTGCGAACAATCCCGAAAATTCGCATTCTCTCCTGGATTGTAACGAGTTTCCTCCTCAACGTTCAATCTGAGAATTATGCGAACGTACATTTTTTACATGTTCACCTCGGACGTACCGTTCGAGCTTGAACCTCGCGTAAATGTCGACCGGACGAAGCCTTACCGGTACGACGGTAGACCTTCGACGTCGGCGGCGGTACTCGAGCGCAAAGAACGAACGGGTGACCAGGTTGGCCAACGAAAGGCTATGTATGACATCGAAAACTTGCAACCACAGCTGCGGTCGGCGGTCGTCTGGTGCCTGGCCTGCCTTCCCATTCATTCTTCGTTCACCCGCGTTTCTCCGCATCCCATTTCTTGGTACATCCATTCATACTCTCGAACGTGATACCCGAGCTACGCGTGATAAGATTTTTTAAAAAAAAAATCTAACCATTTTAAAAAAATTGACAGCAGGGTGAAATTTGTGCATCGATAATTTCCGCAGCATTTGCAAATGGAAACAAAACTGCCTTTAATTTTGTATATAAAAATGTATAATTTTAAATATCAAATAATGAAATGGTTTTTTTTGTAAGCTAATCGCGGAAATTACTGCTGATGAGTGGAAGGAGGAAATTTTATCGCCGTGAATTTTTAATAACGTCGAATATCGAATGTAAATTCTGAAAAATAAGCACTTTTCGGCTGCTTGCAGCTGGTGAAAAAAATGCAGGAGAGACGCGTGTTCAGCCGCATTTGGTTAACGTCAAACAAATTTTTACAGGCTTTCCGAGAAATATTTTGTGCAGCTGTCGCGCGTATGGTTAACCTCTCGTAGCTTTACACTTCTGCAGCCGAGAATCGGAGTAGCGTTGCTACTCGTCGAGGCGGCTCGCTCGGCTCTGCGATTTGAATTTCAGATCTTATCCCTCGCGTTTCACCGCGGCGGCAGAAAACTTTATTTAGTCGACAGTCACTCTACGCGGTCACGTTTCCATTCCACCACTAGAAGGCAGCAGCTAACGTTTTCATTACATCTTTCTCTCAAAAACCCGTCGCGATTTTTCATTCCCTCGAATATTAATCAACGATTCTTAATTCGAAACTCGACGTTTTTCATGCTTACCGAAATCAAATGTCAAATGTCCAGCGAAATTTGCCTACTAGGATATATATCCTTTAATTAAAGACAAGAGAAGCTCGCTTGTGTTGCCTATAAGCGCGCCGCGGCAGGGTCCGCGCCAACATCGAGAAAATCGCTCCCTCGTCTTATTTTCATAAAAGAAATCTGCCCGCGTCTATTGAAAGTGGCATATCTCCGTTGAAAATCGAGTTACAGGCACGGTAAACCAATCAAATTGACGAGAAAACTCTCGCCTTTCCAGCAAAATTAACGCTGTAATTCTTCGCTCTTTGGTAATCGCGTAATTCAATTTTTTCAAAATGGCGAATTATCAAATTCGAGATATTTTTGTCTAAAAAGCAGTATACCTCCCCGCAAAATGTTTATTCGCGAATATCATCGAAAGTTACCGATAGCGCGAAGCTTTAGCTTGAATTTGCTCGCTCGATCAGCTCTGTGAGTTTCGTGCTACGAAAGTTATGCGAGTTCGAAGCAGATCGTCGCACGAAGCATGGGAATAATTTGGACTCCTTCGAAATCCAATGTCTAATTGGTAGATCTAAAAAATGCAAATTGTTCACGACGACTCATTTTTTTCGAATTGATCGTTAACAGTTTTTGTGGTAGGTATAGCAGAGAGGTTTTTTTTTTTTAACCAACGAATCGTGATTTGAAGTCACGCGCAGACCTTTATCGCGCGCGGCAGACCAAGAGGTCAACGCTATTCGTAAGACTATAGTTTTGCGTGAAATTTCCATTCTTTAGCATCGTTGTAACTCAATTTTCAACGGAGTTACGTTGCTGGGAATCGAATGGCGCGGGATCTTATCAGCGGATTCGTCGATTTTCAAAGGATGCTCGAATATCCTCGAGATGAAAGTCGAGGATAAAAAAAGGACTTCGTAAACTCTGATCCGAGGAATTTTGCTAATAAGCCGGAGCCAAATTCATTGGAATCTCGGCGAGACCTAACCAATACCCGCTAATTAGAGCCTATTGATCTCGTCGTCGTCTCTGATTACATATATATAGAATACTCCGAATTCTATCTCTACTGGTCCCACTTCAACGTATACTTCGCGCTCTAGCGATCATGCCTGTCAAACAAGTAGACTCGTCAAACAATACTGCGCGAAAGCACATATTCGAATACCGGAGCGGATGAAAATTCCAAGTTTTATTCTCCAATTCCATTGGAATTGAACGATTTGACCTGGAATGCCTCGTCCGGAATTGTTACACTTCGAACGTCAAACGCATATCCACCGTATCAGATATATGTATCCGCAGTCGAATTGAATAGTTGGATACATTATATATACACCTAATCCAACGCGTATCTAACCTCCGCGATTATTCAGAATAACAACGTATATATTTTCGTCGTCGAATATCGCTGCTTAAAATAATATCTCACTCTCGAACGGAACATTTAGACGTGGAATTTCAATTCGAATAACTGCGAGGAAAAATAGAATAATTTTCAGTGTTTCTAATTTTATCCCCCAACAACTGTCCTCAAAAATCGGTAATACATTGACGTAGGTATATTTTTGAAACTATTCCGTTTGCCTTCCGCTACTTTGAAAATATATGCTCCGTTTTAATTGCAAGCCCATTGCGATCGATACGTTTTTATTCTCGTCGCAGAGTTTGCGGTCGAACGAAAAATGATAAAAGGGCAAAAATATCTCGTGTCGGCGCGAATTTATTGAAGTGTCTATCGTCTGAAAATAGTTGGACGTATCGATTTGATGTCGTATCGGAACTAACATTATTATTCAACGATGACTAATAATACTATCACCTGGCTGATACGCGGATAACGTATCTAGCTTTTCTGTTCTTAAATTCTTTTTCAAATCACGATCGTCGCTTATCTCGATACCTTGGTCATGATACGAACGCCGCGCGCCTCCAGATATATGCCTCGAAAACGAAATTTGGAAAAACAAAACACTGGCGACGTTCTTGTATAACAACTACGCAGCAAAAAAACTGCTCATCATTGTGTAAAGTGTTGAGACGCGTGTGTAGAATATTTAACATTTTATTGCGTCCATATTTTAGCGCGCTTAAACGTTAATTCATTATCGTTGTAACAAATTTTAACATAGGTTTTTTGCTGTGTTTTTTAACGCAGATCTTGTTACTTGTAACATACGACTATGTTATAATTTAAATTTTGTGCAAAGAAAGTCGTAAACGCAAGTTGTTGTGTTGAATTTTACAAAAAAAAATTGTTTACCGCGTATGTTCGTTAAGCAGATGGAAATCGGGACGAATGGAACGTAGAAAAAGTGAAACATGTCAAAGTTCGAGGAAATTGAAACGAAACGCATAGTTAGAAACGAGACGTAAAATGATCCGAAGCGAAGACGATAGGTAGGTAATGAAAAGATTGAAAACCAAATGAGTATTCAACAACCAAGCAAGATACCGATCAATCAATTGTAGCGGAAGATATCGATAATGCGAAGGCAGAAAAAAAAAAATCAAATAATACCGGTAAATAGAGAATACGAGCAAAGCAAAGGGCCCACAGGAGAGGAAAACCTAAACAAGGAGATTCGAGAAGTCGGCAGCAAATGTGAGAGAGAGCCGAAAACTTGAAGAATTTGCAAACAGTAAACTGTAGAGTTTTGCGTGTGCGGTAAATCACTTATCGACGGAGGTACCGACAGCGCATAGGGGTAAAACAGGTTGGCTAGTTGAATCTTTTGCCGATAGGTAGCGCCCCGTTCGCCCTTACGTCACACGGACATTTTAAAAATGACGTCGATAAAACAGTGTCGCGAGCGTCGGTAACGTTCGATGTTATTCGTGGGACACGCTAGACTTATTTTCCACGCTTCCAATATATCATATCCCCGCGGTATGCGTGTACCTATATTATACGCGAGCACGAAATTAGACAGCGATCGTTGTACCGCCAAATGTTTTATCCTCGTTCCATTGAATCCAATGTAAATGTCGCGAGGTAACGAATCTGCGCGAGAAAAAAAAAACAACAACGAATCGCGATCCGATCGTCTGTTGTTTTGAACAGCTACCGTCGCAGAGGTTACGGTGATGGCAACGAAGAGTGGAAAACTCGGTCGGAGATGAAACGTGAAAATCATCGGGGACAGAAGAATCTGTGAATTTTGTCGGTGCGTACTCTATTTGCGTGTTCGGTCGGCTGCCGCGAGGTTCGTTCGTTTAGCGTCGAGCGTTTAGCGCTTAGCGTATCGGATTTCTCGTCCTCCTCGGCTTAACACTGAAATATCGCGAGGAGTAGCTCGCCGAGCGACGAGGCGCGCGAGGCACCCGGGCAAACGGACGGACGGACGGAAGGGGGAAATATAGGTAGCAACAGGTTATGACGTTACGAGGCGCCACGCGACTCCATTCATGAAGGTCGTCGATGGTGGGGCGGCGTCGCGATGGGGGGTGGGGATATGCAACGGGAGAAGAAGCGCGCCGGCAATCTTCTATCATCTTCATTCTCGCTTCTCTTCCCGTTTTTCGCCCCCGGCCCCTTCGTCCCTGCATCCCTCGCGTCTACACGCTCGTTTTGCGCATTCGTTTGTTTTTTTTCCTCGTCGTTGTTCGAGTTGGACCAACGCTGAAAACTATTTATTCTACCATTTCTAATTAGTTGGATCGCACGGGAATCGTAAAAGTCGACCAGCTAATCGAATGACGATGAACGACCGATTGACCATGGATTGGTTAGAAACTCATCGCGAGCAGGATTGTCAATAATGTAGTGCCATTTCCGTTGACTATCGAATCTATTTGTTTTTGGAGGAAACGTTTCCATTTATTACGGATTTAGAAAAAATAAAAAACACGTTCGATTAAGATTGCCTATTCGTAGGAATCCTCGTGAATAGTGAGTTTTTGATAATTTCTTAGGTTTTCAAAGATCGATGGTCCGGCGCTTATTTCGAGTAATGTGAACGATGGTCGCACAGCCAGCTAAAGGAGTAGTGAAAATAATTCAAATTTTGAGGAAAGCCCAGCGCAGGCCGAGAGTTTTGTGTCGCGAGTCGTTTCAAAATTCGTTATTCCAAATTCTGTTGAATCTGTCCGGTTTAAAATTATTCATTCGAAAAATTACGTCACCTCGATGGCAGGGTGAATGAATTTGGATCTAAACACAGAAAATCAACAATAGTCGCCGGTTTCTAGCTGATCGGGGCGCATGTGTCTCTGAAAGTGTATAAAACAAGTTTTTTTATCCGTAGGTATGGATTCCTTCCTGTCAGAATGGAGCGAGTCTAGTCGTTAGCTGGAGAGGAAATTCCCTCGGTACTTACAATTCGAAAACTCGTTACGCGTTTGTCGTTCGATCCGTTAATTTGCGGGGTCTTCGCAATTACCGAGCGATCTACGGGACGAAAAAATATTCCGTAGACGCGTATCTGTTTCACCGAGGAGTTAATAAACGTATTTTCGTAACGAACAGACGCGTACGGTATACGAGCGGCCTCGTTCGTAAAAAAGTTCGTATCAACGATTCGACGCGGCTGCTTATTGGTCGTGGATGCAACGTTCGCCCGGTTCATTTTTCTTCGTTTTATTTCTCATATTATAGCGTTTTTTTCACCCAACATTCCCGTTTCTATTTCCTACGAGACTCTCTCGTTCGTCGTCGTCGTGGCATTTTTCGCCTCCTATCGATTACATCGCGCCGCGATATCCCTGCTCAAATGCTCGCGATAGATTTACAGAAAATTCTCGATAACCATTTCAATCCGGTTTTTCCACGACGTTTCTATTTTCGTTCGAGATGTTTCCTTCGCTTCCGTTTACACGTTTCCAGTTTATTTTCACTCGAGGATATTGAAATTTTTTCCGGAAGCTTTTTCAACGCTGTTTCTCCAAATTCCCACTTCCTTCTAATAACCGTCGATTTACGCCGACACACCGAAAATCAATCGCAATAAAATTGTCGACTTTTCTATCCCCCGTTCAACGCCACAACATCGTTGGCATCAAATTTCTCGTCTTACGTATCCGCACCAAAGATTTTTCTCCACCCAGTTAACGATTCGCCTATCGCAAAAACTTCCAACCTCCATGCAAGCCCAGTTTCCGATATCTTCGCAGTTTCCTGCGTTACGTCAACGGCGAACCTTTCACTTTTCGCGATTATTCGACGTTTCCGCTCCGAGACCGGTCATTTCTCATTCGTTCTTCCAGCCGATTTCGAGAGCCGGTATCGTTACATCGCAATAACCCGCGGAATACGCGCGCGCGTATATCGTCGACGCCTGTCCCCGGAGGGTCAGCGTGACCCCAAGTTTCTCGGCGCTCCTCCGCCGGATCCTTCGTCTTGGTTCCCCGGTCCCCCCTCCCCGCGCCGTTTAATTCTATTCCACGGTGAACGGAGAACGGAGAACGGAGAACGGGGAATCCCCGCCCGAGAGCAGCCACGCGAGTTCATTCATGAGATCGTGGGAACGCGCCACGCGGAGGCACAGGTCCAGGTAGAGACGGAGAGAAATGAAAAGAGGAAGATGGAGTTTACAGATGGAAAGATATATACTCCCATGCGCCCAGACAAACTACCATTCCTTCCTCCCAAGTTCACGCTTTTTATCACATCACCGACAGAGTCTTCTTACACTCATCTTTCTTCATTATTTATTCTCCTTCGACGTTTATCCTCGTAACTCGCGCATCTTTATCTCCAAATTACGAATGCTTTTTCCCCCCGACAACGCCGTGGCTTCCGTAACGATCCGCTTTTTCTCCCCCCTCCCCCTCCCCCCGCATTGATTTGTGTCACATGACGAAACATTCTCCTCGACATTCCGTCTCGTTTCCCTATCACTCGTTCGATTCCTGCCTCTTCTCTCTCTCTCTCTCTCTCTCTCTCTCTCTCTCTCTCTCTCTCTCTCTCTCTCTCTCTCTCTCTCGTTCGTCGTCGAATCTCACCTCGCGCGTTTCCCTGAATCGAGAATATTTCGATACTCCCGTCTCGTTCCTCGGGACGAGCTCGCGTGATTCACGGTCGTACGCACGAATCGCTCCGCGTTCTTCGCCGTCGTCGTAATTCACTCGGATTCTTTCCAACTTCCACTGATGTATAAACTAGTCGAAAGAGAAATGACGCGAGCATTAAAAAGACATAAACGGAAGAATAATTGCACCGCTTGTTTTTACTCACTCCACGAATAATATCCGTAGATATTGTAATCGTAAAACGCTGCGTTACGTGCGACGACCGTTTTGACGTCAGATTCACGCCACTCGAAATCATACGGAAAATGTATAAATAATTGGAACAATTAAACACCGTGCGAGTAACGTATTCACGTTGCAATACTGAAAAATATATTGAAAATTGTGTAAATAATGTAATAATGTGACGAGGTAAATAATGTTATTCTATAGATAATTTGAACATTTATAAACAATTTCGAAATATGCGAATTTCTCGATACGAGTGAGAAAAACGACAATTGGGCGAGGCGATGCTCGATCGTGGGTGATTTTTCGTCTGACTTTTGAACCGCCCGATACTCGGCGACCTCAGGACGCCGGGCAACCGACAGAGACATAATTGCGGTCCGTAATCACGGCTTGCCTCGGGCAACCCTCCCTCGCGCCTCTCATCGCCTCGCGTGCACTCTTCGTCGTCCCCCCACTTACAATTGGAACAGGCCGCCTCGCGCACATCTATCCATCTATCCGTAAGCGCGACGTTACACGGCTCTCGGGCGAGCTGCTGGGACCGCGTCGTCTCACCTGGGCTGAACTCCAGCAGCTCGGCATCTCGAGCTCCCGAGTATCTCTGCACGCTCGCGGAAATAGCCCGAGTTTGTTCTGGAACGAGAAACCGGCGTGGCGGAGTAGAGAGAGAGAGAACGAGAGCTACGCGCACAGTCGCGATTCTGGGAGCAAATCTGTTGGTACGCGGCGAAAAATGCTCTTGGTCAAATTTTGGTTACAGAGTGAAGTTTCAATCGAAGCAGCATTTTTTTTCTGCTTGTTTTTCATATTTTCACTCAACAGAAGAGGGCTTTTTGGGAGAAAACAAACCTGGAAAATTACTCTCGTTTTTCTTTTTTTTTTTTACCACAACGCGTAAAACCACAACGAAGGGGGCAAACGGGTAAAGGTCATAGCAATTGATTGTCTTGTACCTCGACGCCTCTGTTCCTCCTGGACTTATTTCTCGTAGTCGTCGCGCGCAAACCTCCGCGTTTACCCACACCAACGCGACGCGTTCCTCGTTCCACGCAGCGAAACTATGATGAAACTTTAACGAGGAGCTTCCCATCTTCAGCTGCTTCGCATTTATTGCCTCCGTAACGCGATACCTTTCTACCGAGATCCGTAATGCTTCTAACATCTATGTAACTTCATTTCGATACCACATTCGGTAAGCGGAACTCGTTTTCATTTTTTTTCTTCCTCTTCTTATTCTTCTCTCGTCTAACTACACGTCACTGACTACTGCGATGCTCGCTTTTTACAGCTGTACACGTATTATCATCATCTATCCTGATATCCTCTCGTTAAAACCGAACCACCAACTACAGAGATCATTGTCCTTGCCACGTGGCCTACGAATAAGGCATTCGAGCTTCGTAGGATGACCTTGACTCTGAAAATCAATTGTCGCGCCAAAAACTGGAAAATCTGTCTGGTTATTACCTCGAAACGGACAGATTCTCGTGCAGCGAGCTGGAAACATTTTTTAAAAAAGCCCACCTCTCTAGAGAAGAAGATCCGATGTTTCAAAAGTGTCTTTTTCCGGGGAAACTCGTCTAATATTTTCTCGGCATTCGATGCACGTTTCAAGGCACGTTTATGTGATCTTTCCATTCGACTAATTATTGTGTGCGAATGCGACTGCTTACCGTGTGGTTTTTCAGCTCGAATCGATTATCGCACTCTGATTACTTCGTAATGATAAAAGTGATTTTCCGCCTTGCTGATCGTAACTCGGAGGATTTTGAGCTTAGCTTGATTATTGCTCGGGAGCGTAATCGGAAAAATACAAAAGCGATTTCGTAGTCGTGTTAATAATACCAGGCATAATTTTCATTTCAGCTTATTTATTGCATGCTCGTAAATACCAAAGTAACGTTTTGCCGTGTTAATGATAAGACGCATAATTTTCAGCTTAATTTAATTTACACTTGGAAGCATCGTGATGAATATGGAATCGATTTTTTGCCATGCTATAATAATACCGCGCATAATTTTCAGTTTCATCTGATTATCACTCCAGGCATTGTTATAAATGTAAAAAACGAACTCATAAATATTAAATGGAAGCCTCGCCGAGACAGATTACTCCGAATGAAAAGAAATAAAATGAAAACGATTATTAAAAAATATTATTCAAAAATTCCCGCCTCGGGAATAATTCGCGATAACGGCTCGGAAATTTAGCAAATCGGTATTCACCGTTTAGAAAAATAGGCGAATAAATCTCGAATCAAGCCGTTTGGTTGATTATTAATTTTGCCACGCGGATGCAACTCCCTTGATTTTACAAATTTTTCGGTCGCTCGGTTTTCGAAGGTACTCTCAGGCGGGAAATTTCAGGTGTATTGGCCAGGCTGATTGTTAGTTCATTGCGGTTGAAATGGAAGGGCGTAGACTCGGTAATGCAGCCGAGTTTCCAATCACGGATAGATCTGCCTATCGGAACACCCGGTATGATATTGTACAGCGGCACATTATCTCTCCGCGCATTACGGAACTCGGACCAACTCTCGCGATGCGCCCATCAAAGTACAGAAGCACTTCTCTCATGCTTCTATATAAGCGAGATTACGGAGATAATAACACCTCGGCCTAGCCTCACCGCCGCCTGTTGCCTTATTCCTATACCTACCTATGCATCTACCAGATATAATACCCGTCTACGGGCCACGCTACAAATTGCCACGTTCTCTTACCTCCCTATTCCCCATCATTCCCTGTCCTCTCATCCTCTTCTCCGAAGCGTTATCTCTCCCGTAAAAATCCAACGCCGCTGACCACCACCACCAGCTCCTCGTTTCTCCACGGACTGTGACCGCGGCAACGCAGCAGCCTTGCGATAAAAAGGATAACGAAACGAAACGAAACGAAACGAAACTACTTTAATTATTGAATCAATCTTCATCCTCGCGATAAGCGCGACCATCGACGTCGTATTTATCCCTCGTACGAATTTCCTCCCCGCTGAGGAGCATGGTCACCATGTATACACGGTAAAAAAAAATGGCGTCAATTTCACACAAAAACGCGCGTCAGCGACTTTTTGACCTCTATCAAGCTAGAAACACCACATGATCGAATCGAATTCTGCGATATCTGAGAATTAAGTGCTAATTAGATGCTCCACGAAAATCCATCGCCCCAATTAGGTGCTCCACCCCTTTGATTTTTTTTTCTATGTCCGCTGGATGTCGAGATATCCGGAAAACACGAGGAAGACCCGTCGCAAAATCATGCAAAATTCATGTTTTCGCGATTCTCGATGTGTTCTGGTCATCGGACAGCATCGGGACCATGCCCAATGAATCCAAGTCGACCCTTGCGGATCCCGAACAGTACCTGATCTTATATCTATGCCCGCTGGATGTCGAGAAATCCGAGGAAAACACGAGGAAGACCCGTCGCAAAATCCTGCAAAATTGATGTTTTTGCGATTCTCGATGTGTTCTGGTCGTCGGGCAGCATCGGGACCATGCCCAACGGATCCAAGTCGACCCTTGCGGATCCCGAACAGTACCTGATCTTATATCTATGCCCGCTGGATGTCGAGAAATCCGAGGAAAACACGAGGAAGACCCATCGCAAAATCATGCAAAATTGATGTTTTTGCGATTCTCGATGTGTTCTGGTCGTCGGGCAGCATCGGGACCATGCCCAACGGATCCAAGTCGACCCTTGCGGATCCCGAACAGTACCTGATCTTATATCTATGCCCGCTGGATGTCGAGAAATCCGAGGAAAACACGAGGAAGACCCATCGCAAAATCATGCAAAATTGATGTTTTTGCGATTCTCGATGTGTTCTGGTCGTCGGACAGCATCGGGACCATGCCCAATGGATCCAAGTCGACCCTTGCGGATCCCGAACAGTACCTGATCTTATATCTATGCCCGCTGGATGTCGAGAAATCCGAGGAAAACACGAGGAAGACCCGTCGCAAAATCCTGCAAAATTGATGTTTTTGCGATTCTCGATGTGTTCTGGTCGTCGGACAGCATCGGGACCATGCCCAATGGATCCAAGTCGACCCTTGCGGATCCCGAACAGTACCTGATCTTATATCTATGCCCGCTGGATGTCGAGAAATCCGAGGAAAACACGAGGAAGACCCGTCGCAAAATCCTGCAAAATTGATGTTTTTGCGATTCTCGATGTGTTCTGGTCGTCGGGCAGCATCGGGACCATGCCCAACGGATCCAAGTCGACCCTTGCGGATCCCGAACAGTACCTGATCTTATATCTATGCCCGCTGGATGTCGAGAAATCCGAGGAAAACACGAGGAAGACCCATCGCAAAATCATGCAAAATTGATGTTTTTGCGATTCTCGATGTGTTCTGGTCGTCGGACAGCATCGGGACCATGCCCAACGGATCCAAGTCGACCCTTGCGGATCCCGAACAGTACCTGATCTTATATCTATGCCCGCTGGATGTCGAGAAATCCGAGGAAAACACGAGGAAGACCCGTCGCAAAATCCTGCAAAATTGATGTTTTTGCGATTCTCGATGTGTTCTGGTCGTCGGACAGCATCGGGACCATGCCCAATGGATCCAAGTCGACCCTTGCGGATCCCGAACAGTACCTGATCTTATATCTATGCCCGCTGGATGTCGAGAAATCCGAGGAAAACACGAGGAAGACCCGTCGCAAAATCCTGCAAAATTGATGTTTTTGCGATTCTCGATGTGTTCTGGTCGTCGGGCAGCATCGGGACCATGCCCAACGGATCCAAGTCGACCCTTGCGGATCCCGAACAGTACCTGATCTTATATCTATGCCCGCTGGATGTCGAGAAATCCGAGGAAAACACGAGGAAGACCCATCGCAAAATCATGCAAAATTGATGTTTTTGCGATTCTCGATGTGTTCTGGTCGTCGGACAGCATCGGGACCATGCCCAACGGATCCAAGTCGACCCTTGCGGATCCCGAACAGTACCTGATCTTATATCTATGCCCGCTGGATGTCGAGAAATCCGAGGAAAACACGAGGAAGACCCATCGCAAAATCATGCAAAATTGATGTTTTTGCGATTCTCGATGTGTTCTGGTCGTCGGACAGCATCGGGACCATGCCCAACGGATCCAAGTCGACCCTTGCGGATCCCGAACAGTACCTGATCTTATATCTATGCCCGCTGGATGTCGAGAAATCCGAGGAAAACACGAGGAAGACCCATCGCAAAATCATGCAAAATTGATGTTTTTGCGATTCTCGATGTGTTCTGGTCGTCGGACAGCATCGGGACCATGCCCAATGGATCCAAGTCGACCCTTGCGGATCCCGAACAGTACCTGATCTTATATCTATGCCCGCTGGATGTCGAGAAATCCGAGGAAAACACGAGGAAGACCCGTCGCAAAATCCTGCAAAATTGATGTTTTTGCGATTCTCGATGTGTTCTGGTCGTCGGGCAGCATCGGGACCATGCCCAACGGATCCAAGTCGACCCTTGCGGATCCCGAACAGTACCTGATCTTATATCTATGCCCGCTGGATGTCGAGAAATCCGAGGAAAACACGAGGAAGACCCATCGCAAAATCATGCAAAATTGATGTTTTTGCGATTCTCGATGTGTTCTGGTCGTCGGACAGCATCGGGACCATGCCCAACGGATCCAAGTCGACCCTTGCGGATCCCGAACAGTACCTGATCTTATATCTATGCCCGCTGGATGTCGAGAAATCCGAGGAAAACACGAGGAAGACCCATCGCAAAATCATGCAAAATTGATGTTTTTGCGATTCTCGATGTGTTCTGGTCGTCGGACAGCATCGGGACCAGGCCCAACGGATCCAAGTCGACCCTTGCGGATCCCGAACAGTACCTGATCTTATATCTATGCCCGCTGGATGTCGAGAAATCCGAGGAAAACACGAGGAAGACCCATCGCAAAATCATGCAAAATTGATGTTTTTGCGATTCTCGATGTGTTCTGGTCGTCGGACAGCATCGGGACCAGGCCCAACGGATCCAAGTCGACCCTTGCGGATCCCGAACAGTACCTGATCTTATATCTATGCCCGCTGGATGTCGAGAAATCCGAGGAAAACACGAGGAAGACCCATCGCAAAATCATGCAAAATTGATGTTTTTGCGATTCTCGATGTGTTCTGGTCGTCGGACAGCATCGGGACCATGCCCAATGGATCCAAGTCGACCCTTGCGGATTTCAAACAGTATCTGATTGTGGGACCAGTACGGGGACATAGAAAGAGAGTAGGCGAACGGAAGAAAGGGAAAGCAGGACGAGTGCGGGAATAAGAAGAGGGGAGAAAATTCTGCACAGCGAATTTTACACTTTGCACAACGACGGTCATTTTTTGTTTCGCGGAAGGCTCGTGGATATTCGTTGCATTTGTGGTCTGCGGTACGGAAAATGCGACTGGATCGCGTTCAGTCTGACGGATAACGCTTCCTTTCGCTGCGGATGGAAAAATTGCTGTCGCCGAGGGGTACGTCGTCTATCGTCGCGAGCTCCGTCGCGGATTATCCGCGGATCGATGCGTTACTTTTGCAGAAAGGACGACGTCTCTCGCGCGGAGATCGCGGCGAGCGTACATTTCCGCGGTATCACTGTTGAAGATCGATCTATGGACGGCGGCGCGTTTGCACGTGAACCAACGTGTGCCCTCGGGACTTTCTATCGGCCGTTGGTCCCGCGTGCACGCGACTCGTGACTCACCCTGTGTTTAAAATTGAATTTTCTCCTCTCTAATTCTCTACTACTGTAAATCGACAGTTTTTCTCTCTAACGCAGGACCAATCGGGACTCGCGGCCACGGATACAGGCGACGACGCGACGTACGTGCCGCGTAGGTATATCCGCACCGCCGCGCCGCAGGTATCGAGATCCGAGATTCTCGCGCGCTGCAGCGTTATTTCTCAACGGAGTGGTTATTTCCTCTGATTATATGGCTTAATTAGCGACGTTCGACGCAGCCGTGAATTACGTAAAATTTATACGACAGGCGTCCGCGTTCGATCGATCGAAATCTTCGCTACCGTTTCCAAACGCCAAAATGTTCCTATCTCCTTTTTTTTTTTTTTTATTTATTTACTCGCTGATTTATTCCCTTGTTCGTTTATCCTGTTGCCGACCTTCGACCATTTTTCCCTTCGAATCTCATCGAGTGCCGCAAATTTCGTGTAATTTTTGTAGTCGGGAAATAGGAGAAATAGAAAAGGTGATACAAGATGAAGAATAATATGAAACGAGGAGGAAAAAGCGAAAATGAGAATGCTTAGAGAAGCGTTGGGCAACCTGAGTCGTAAATGACGACGAACAACGATGAAATATTAAATATCGACCACGGGAATGCTAATAAAACGGGCTGTTATTATTGTTATTATTATTTCACCGCCTCGATATTATTTTCACGTAGGGTCAAGGTGATCCACAAAACCGCTTCGGCAGATGAAACTTAACGCCACGCGAGAAATCCGGTCGCAATTAACGACTTACTAATCGGCGGCTTACTCGATTGAACGGCGACGAGTTCTGGGCACGTAATTCGAACGACACTCGAATTATCGAAGAATCGCGGCATACGCTACGACTTTGCTACGTACCTACCTATTTCGTCGTACGCACAAATCAATCTATTTTTTTTCTCCATTTTTTCAACAACGCGAACGCAATTGCGAATGCTGCGTTAAAAAAAGGGATGAAAGTAGTTGCTGTTTTTCACGCTAGCTGCAAATAGAAGTGCAATATTCGCGCATTCTGTACAAAAGAAGAACTACAAATTATATTAGCCCACGTGACGTGATATCATTCGCCGGGAGGCTGATGTCGTTACGACTTGTTGCGTAAAGAAACGTGAAAGTTTTATTGACGATGCGTGAAAAGAGCCTTTGCGGTGCATCGCTGCCGCGCGAACGACCTTTTTTCCCCTGATTCCGCATTTGCATACGGATACAGCGACGACTCGAGCTAAATGATTGCGGGTCAGGAGAAAACGATCGAGCTGGATGATAACGAATAATAGCAACATCACATTTTTTTTCTTCAAATAGCTAAAAGCACCAAATTTAATTCCGCGCCAAATATTCTAATACCAGAAAATTGTTGAGCAAAGTGGGTACCTATTTTTGCATACAAATATATCTGTATTGATAGTCGCAATAGAATAATGTACTTTTTTTTTTTTTTTTTTAACAGCGTAAATTACATATGCTCAGAATCGGTTTACGTAGTAATTACTATTCGGCGCGATAATTTTTACTTGTCGCATATTAAAAATATGAACACGAAAGTTGTTGATCGATTGAAGTCAAAAATGTGTACGCTGCTTTTATTCGTCGCACTTTCGGCTGGTGCCGAAATATCGCCGACGTTATTTCTTCGTACTTTCGCCTCACATTTTCTTCCGACGTGAAATGCAACGTGTTTTTATATTCACGGCTGGTGGAAATTTTCAAACCGCGCCAGCCGCCTTATCCGCGCGCGATTGTCATTCGATATCAAACGGGGAGAGAGAGAAACAGAAGGCGAGCGAATGAGAGGTACGACGCGATAAGGCATTTTCATTTTATTCGTCGTTGATAATGTTGGTAAGCGCCGTTTCTAGTTCTCTCTCGCGGGGTTAGCCACTTCCTGTCGCACAGCCATGGCACCCATTTTGAAGCGTTTTCTTGATTTTCAAGACGCAAAGCTCTCTGGCGGACGTCAGTGCCCTGGTAGTCGTCCTCCGAATCTTGGAACATAAACCATCGCTCGTTTCCCGGACCCTTTCGTCCGCTTCTTCGGCTCGCATCCCGCTCATCCGCGCCGGAGCAGCGTCCTCTATCTCGATCCTTCGTTTTCCTCTTCGTCCATCCCGTTCCAACGACCGGACGATAAACGTGTCTAATCGCGCGGAAGTGTGCGCGAGGAATAAAAAAAAGAAGAAGAAAAAATACAATAACGGAAAAGCTCCCGTCCAATCCTGGCGCGACCATGGCGGCGGATGGCCACAGACTCGTCCGGTAAAAATTCGTGGGACAACAGTACTCATCTCTCGGTAAGTTCCACGCGCCGCCCTCGCATCGACGCATCGCCACGAATTCTTCCCGACTTTCCACGCGACTATTTTCTCCGATTTTCAGTTTTCCCCCCCGTTTTTGACGAGCATCGTTTTCGTGCGCGCGAAACTACCGGAAACCAACACCTTTCGCAAATCTGGTCCCTCCTTGATTTTTTCCCGTTTCGTCGCCTAACAAAAAACCGGTTAATCGATTTAATACCGTCGTTTCGTCGTCGAAACTGCACACCGTCCACCCGAGATGCGCTCGCGTGTCTCGTGGTACGCACGCGTACGCGTATGTCCTGCTTTCCGTGCGAATACACGTGACTACGCGTGTTTCCGCGCAATTTCCGTCGTTCTTTTGTTACTCTCGTTTCCTTGAATTCGTGGAAGCGCGGAGAACAAAGCCAGACTCCTCGTTGTTTCATCTTCGTGGAGCTTGGGATGTGGAATGTAGATTCAATTTCAAACCTCGGGATTTCCGATTAAAATTCGTTCTCGTCACGACAGGACAAACCTCTGTCGACGTTTCTCAACCCGCGCGTTTACATTTCCCGAATGTTTGAACTTGATCGATATCAGATGTGATTGCAGCGTAATGAAATTTGCCTACATTCCAACTCGCCTCGTGGTCGTTGGAAAATCGACGATTTATTAATCGAATGTTGAAAAATGTGTCCTCTCTTAGTCGTGGATGCTCGTCTTATTTATTCGTCATCGAAGTTTATCATTTTCAAATCTAAATCCAATTACCCGATTGTTCTTCTTCCCCTTCGGACGTTTCTGTCGGGTAAACCGATTCGAATATCGCGACGAGGAACGACGTATGTCCAAGAAATTCGACTTTTTGCTCGGAATCCCGAAGAGACTCGGATGTACCTAACTAATCAATGTTTACAACGCGGCAGATGAGAAATGTAATTTGAGAAAACTTCGTGCACGCAATAAATAACGAGTAACGACGATCATCCGTAAGTTTCTGCAACGAGCAAGTAACTTGGCATCGAAACACGCACAGTCGGGTCTTCGTATCTCTGCGGTTTCTCGTATCATCCAAATCAACGCCTTCGAGAGCGATAAAGAAAGAAAAATTATAATCCTACGCGCCGAAGGTCACGAGAGTCAAGGGAAGAATAATTATTATACTTATAATAATATAACAACAACAACAACAACAACAACAACAACAACAACAACAATAACGATAATGATAATGATAATGATAATGATAATAATAATAATGTTATTGTAATTGTTATGATATAGTTATTATGAAAAATATGAACGGAGAGGAGAGGAAAACGTAGGGGAAGACGGATAGAGGCGTTGATTAGCGGCGTTACGTCGAACAAACAAAATAACGAAATAAATAATTGATTCCGCCCGAGGGGGAGTTCTTAACCGAGCGCAGCGGAAGCCAAGAGAACAGGTTTCGCTCGTATATATGAAAGAGGCGAGAGATGTAAGGTCAGCGCGGCCGAGGAGATCGGATCGGGGTGGCTTTCTCGCGCGGTATATCTATATTCCATTTCCTATGCGAGGGTAAACTTTCGAAAATCGAACGAGCATCTGCTTGGAAATTCGATAACTACATTCGAGCAACGACGATTCCTACCTTGGGAGTTTCCTTTTCTCCCACGTTTCATCAAATTACGAAACGCGCGCGTATTTGATTCGGACGTCGTGCGCGTATTGGGAAAAGAGGATGAATCTGAACGAAAAATGCACGTTTCGAAACTATCAGCTATCCAGAGTGGAACAGGCGAGAAAAACGACTCTGCCGAACTTACGAGCAAGGAGGATACTTTAAATGTGACAACAGGAAGCGTCTCTGGAACGATACACGACCATCCCATTTGCACCTCTCGACGCGCAGGATCACCTACGCGACGGGGGGCCGTTGCTCCACGTTCCGACAGCTTCTCTTCTCGGGATCCCCGACCGTTTTTAATTTTTTCTTATCCGACGGAACCATTTTACGGAGTGCTTGCCGAGTAAAAGCTACTATTTACTTCGTCGCTGCGTGAGAATAGAAGGCCAATTTTTGGAGGGTTTTCTCCCCATCGATCGTTGATTACGTCCATAATTTTCACATCTTTCTTCTCGTTGCTCGTAATCCTTCGTCGATTTTTCTCCCGTCCCAATATTTTCCTCGTCCATTTTCATTTACCTACTCGGCTCGCGTTAATCTTCGGCTTTTCATTTTTCCTTACCAACTTTTCAACCCATTTTATTCGCCCACCTTCTTTCTCTACATTTTCCCCCTTTTTCTACAGCTTCTATTCTCGGCGTCGCTTTTTTTTCTTCACGTTTCCCTCGCGTCGCCTGTCCGCTCCTCTTGCCTCCTCCTTTGGCCTCGGGTCCTTTCCCGTTAGAGGGACTAAAAGCCAAGTGCCGCCGCACGTATCGTTTTCGCGCGTACATGGTGTTTCGCGCTGCGTTGCTCGTACGAAATTTCCGTCGTATTTTACGACCATCCCGAGATATCGGATATAAACATTTATTAAGATTACCGCGAACAGAGACACCTGCAAGCGTCGCCTCGTCCCCCCGCCGCGCCGCGCCTCGGCAGCTCGCTCGCATCCGCATCGCCTCGGGCGACTCGAGCCACGGGGCAGCAACGGCAGTCGCGAGCTGGACCAAAGTCCGAGGAGGGGATGCTGGCCACGCGAACGAGATTTATTTATAAGGCCGTACCTCGGCCGCCGGGAGGGGGGGAGCGAGAGCGTGGCACAGCTGGTCGCTCGTTCGCGGGGAGAGCTCCGCTCGGTTGTGTAGGAGCAGAGGCCCCGGCCGGGCGTCTTCGCGTCGCTGACCTCTTCTTCGTCCTCGTCTTCCTAGAACCGCGGCAGGCACACGCTCGATTTCCGCTCGTTGGAAAATGATAATTCTCGCGGGAGAGTCTCGATTTTATTTATAGACGCGCGCCGCGACGCGTATCGATCGGAATCGTTTCGCGTCGCGTTACGTAACGTCGTTTCCCCACGCTCGCGCTATTTGTTATCGTTTTTGCCAATATATTAGCCGATGAAATTCCAACTTTTCGATCGAGGAACCACGCGGCGCAGAAGCCACGTGGTCGAAACTACGCGTAATTCTGCCAATGAAATACGAACGCGCGAACGAAATGCTCGTTTATCGAGCACCCAATTGCCGTAGAACAGCCCATTTTTCCGCGTGAAACTCCCCGTACGTGTGATTTATTCGCATTTTTTACGCTCTCGAGTTCGCGTGAAATGCCCCATACGTCGTTTGATAATTTCACTTTGAATGGAATGCCCCGTATATGGAGCTGTAATCGTCGATTATGCGGGAATTTTTTTCGATTCGATGCGACTCTAACATGGAATTCCCCGTAAGTACAACTCGTATCGTTCGTTGTTTGCGATCGCGACGCGAAAAGCCCTATATAAACATCTCGTACCAACGATTATTGGGAAATGTGAATGCAGACGGCGCTTTGACGAGGTATTACCTATATATACTCGTCGTGCGACTGGTTATTTGGAATTATGCCAAGCATATGACTTTGACATGGAATACCCCATATATACTGTTCGCGCGACTGGTTGTTTCGAATTGTGCCAGGCTATGTGGCTTTGATACGGAATGCCCCATATATACTGCTCGTGCCACTGGTTATTTGGAATTATGCCAGAGTATGTGACTTTGACATGGAATACCCCATATATACTGCCCGCGCGACTGGTTATTTGGAATTACGCCAGTGTATACGACTTGACATGGAATACCCCATATATACCGCCCTCGTTGCTGGTTATTGAGAATTTTGCGGTTGCGATTGTTTCAACATTCAGTGTCTCACTTGCTCGCACACGCGCAAACGCACACGTAACGCCCGACGTGTGTATACGCTGCTCTTATCGCCAATTATTCGATCAAATGTGACATGGAATTTCCTCTGAGCAATGTACATGTAAATACGTATAGTTCGCGTCGCGGATGATGGAAGATTCGCGAGTCGGGTCGGCTTAGGCGGGTAGTCGATCGGCTTCTATCGTTGAGAAACAGGTTGGTAGCTCAGAACAAAAAAAAGGAAGGACAATCGGATATAGTTGATCGCCGGAGGCTTAACGAGACCATAACGGTACAACATCGTTGTTACTCATCCCCGTTCCTGGTCGGGACCGATAATAAAGAGGAACGGATACTCGGGAGTCGGCTACTACACGCGTTTCAGTGTATTAATTTTAAGATATCGACAACATCCGGAATCGAGTACCAGAAGAAGATTGCTTGACGGGACGAGATAGATACGAAGTATTGTACCGTGTAGCGATCACGAAAGAAGACTTGCGTTACGGTAAAGCTTTTGTGATCTCTGCTGATCGGAACATCTGTTGCGCACGGTCGAATAAGCTATTACACGAAACAAGTTCGACGACTCGGTAGGACGTTATCTCGAACGTTTGGTCGGCACCGTGCAATCTCCTAGTAGGTATTTGGTCGATTCGGTACGATGATTCGACGACGACGCGTCGTTTTGGACATGAATTTTCTACGCGTGCATGAAAATTTGACGGCAGCGGTGATTTGAAAGAGACTGACCAGAGGTACGGGACTTTATCAGTTTCATAACGACAGTAATGTCTCGTTATTATCTCTGTGTTTATTTTAAGAAACATGTCGTTTATCTCTTGCCTCGTTATTATTCGCTGTTATTTCGTACATTAGCGGACGAATGGCGTACAGTAAAAAATTATTACAGTTATAAAATATAATTATCCGTCGCTTATTCTTTGCTGGTAATTTTCAATAACTTTCTCTTACTTTCGTCATTATGCAACTATAATTCTGTCCGATGATAATCGAATCCGCTCGATTCATTAATCTCTCATTAATTTGAATACGTGGTCCACATTTTTTCTTCTTCACATTTTTCAATTACCCGACTCAATCCGGCGCGTATATACATACTTTCAAACGATACACTTTCAATTGTACCAATGCAATCGCTGTCCTCGAAGTTGGGTGCCGTTTGTTTCGCTACGCTTCGGACTTTTACCCGAGTCATTATTGCCACCACCCGATAATACAACTCTAATATGAAATATGAAAAATCGTAATTATGGAAGCTCAATTAATTCGGGACGATAAGTCTGTCCTCAAGAGTTGTGGATTTCGGTTTCACGAACCATGAGCTGTTTGATACGCTTCGTTCGTCGATGTATCGCGTCGGTTATTTATTTATTCGTGCATCGTTTCCGTTGAAACTGGTGAGCGAATTTGAATGCATCGATACGAATTTCGAAGGTATAGCCAATTCGCGTAGCTGGTATAGATCATCGATAGATCATCGGTACCCGCATACGATCACCCGTATTATTATGCAAATGATCGTCGCGGAGCGGGAATCGAAACGAAACTAATTTCATCCCCGTAGCCGCGCGTAGATCGTTGCGGCGATAGACGACGAACGTTGTTGATAGAATCGTCAATGAGAATTCGTTTTTATAACTAAGAATTTCCGGTGTGATCCGGTCACATCCAATATTCTCATCGATTCCTTTTCCATTCGAAAATTAGGCAAAAACTAGTTTTTTTTTTAAACAACCGAACGGCCTTACAGCCGATTCGGATCGAGTATATCAACGTGAAGTATTCGACAATAAATTTGCCGAACATCCGGCTTCGGTTTATTAATTATAAACCTGTTTAAACCTTTTCGCCGGAAGTTGCGCCGCGCCACCCGCCAAGATCGGCACACTGATTGTGATCTTCCGTTATTTATACACTCACACATCGAGGTCTCCTCGCGTGTACGTGATATACACGCCGCGACTAATACACATACATACATATATGTGTGTGTGTGTGTGTGTGTGTGTGTGTGTGTGTGTGTGTATATGCACATTTTTTCTTGATACTCGTGTGAAGTGAAAACGGCAATTTCCTATTCAATGATACCTACGTACACGCGTACGTATATTCACCGCGATTTAGCACTCGACTTGTCCCCATACGAAGATATATGTATATCTTCGGGCGAGCATTTGACGCGCGTAAACTTCGCGTCGATCCATCTGTCTATACCGATCGATATACGATGATAGTAATTCCTTCACCCTGTATATTTGCCTTTCGCTCCGAGGAAAAAAAATATTGTCCTGACTCGACGTCGCGCATCCGCCGGACTCGGTTCCGTACTTTAAATAACCACCTTATCCCCGCGATCTTCCTATTCCCTCGCGCTTTATATTTCGTCGGATTTTTATATCACATCACGCGCACAATATCACCTTGTTACGCTACGTCGCGCCACCCTTCGAGTTCTACGAAAATTCTATTTCTCAATATCTGGACGCAGGGCAAATAAACGACGTTACTTCGCATCCATACGACGCAAATTCGATAGCCTACCTACGGAGTAGTTCTCTACGGAAACGTATCATCTCGAGACGAAAACTCATCGCGATTTTTCTTCGTATTTTCATGTCATTTTATTCGCTTGTCGTCGCGTTTAAGCGACGCCCAATCCCATAGTTATTTTTATTGCTTTGCCGTTGCCTTTAATACGAACAAATCGTACCGTATCGACTACCCGTCATTCGATCGATGGAAGCCGAGGGCTTTCATTCAGGCCCCGAACGGTCTTTCAATCACAATTATAAGTAGCCGTGCCTCGGATGCCACTTCTGATTAGTACAAAGCTAACGATGTAAATAAAACTAGCGCGCCCGGTAGGTATCATTGAAATGGTCAGTTTCGAATCAAAGTTATATTATTCAATGAGTGGTGACTATAAAAAAATGATTGAATTAACAAATTGAATTGAAAAATATGTTTCTTAAGCAGGAAATCAAGAGAAAAACAAAATATATTTTTTTAAATTTAGAAAAATTTCTGGACCATGACAATAGCGCTGTCTACAAACATTCGGGTGACCCTATAAGTACGCAACAAAATTTCATCAAAATCGGCGAAGGAGGGGAAATGTGGAAATTGTGATAATGGCTGAAGAAAATTGCTGCGAAGCTGACGACGGCTACCGGTATCGAGACGAGTCGAGATCGACGAAGAAAAAGTGACGATCGGTCGTTTTGCCGAAGGCAAGCTGAGTTTAGGAGCGCGTCATCCGTCTCGGATGTCGCGCGAGGTGCGAGATGCGAGGTGTCGATTCGCGTCAGGGGGACAGAGGATGAAAGAAGAGGTACGCGGCTCCGATAGATCCGAGGGGGTCGCGAGGGGGCACAAAGAGGGAGAGGCGGAGAGCGAGCCGTGTCGTCTCGCGGCGCGTGGGTGCTGGATAGCGTGGGTGCGCTGGCTGCCTCCGGACACGTAGGTTGGATGAAGATAACCGCGCGGGAGGAGTCTCGTCGAGTCGAGCACGCTCCTCGTCGTCCAATCCTCGATGATCCTGCGCGCCGCCTCTCCTCGCCGTATCTCTGTCCTATCAGACATCTCGGCTTTGTCTCTCTCTGCTTCTCGCTCCTTATCGCCGTCCTCCTCTCTCGCTCGTGATTTTTCACCCGTGACGCCGAGATCCGCGGGTATGTCGATCCTACTCACGCGATTCATCCGCGATGGATTTGCGTCGTTGCTTCTCTCCGCGTTCAGCGAAGCCAACGGAAAATCCACATCGACCGAACGTCCTCGCACGATCGATCCTGAAATCCTACGCCGATCTCGCCAAACTCCATCGTCCTCCCGCGTTCATCGAAAATACACGAAACATACCCCCAAAAAACCGCAGATTTCTACGATTTCGCTAAAAAACCGAGACGGATGTTATTCACGTTGCCGCTCGCTTCTTTCATCGAACCATCTTTATCCCCCGTGATAACGCTTTTAGAAAAAATGTATACCAGCGAGTGATGCTTGAGGTTAGAAAAAAATACGCGGCATTTTTTTAAGATCCACGAAACGTGGTAGAAACCTACGCTCTCGCCCTCTTCCGGTGGCGGTTTCCGGTATCGAGCGCGTATGGGAAGGACGAAACCGAAATTCTGGACGCGTCGTTTACTTTTCGAGAGAAACGTTGCGGAACGGGCGGTAGGTGTACCTACGAGGTGACACGACAAGAGATGCGGAATAACGCAGTGAGAAGGAAAGAGAGGCGAGAGAGCGAGAGCGAGAGCGAGAGAGCAGTGTACGTGGAACGTAATAGTATATATAACACAGGCGATCCTAACGAGGCTGCAGCGCGGGCACTAAAGGGTGTGCGCCGAGCCGTAACGCGGTGACGTCAGTTCGGCAGATTTCGCCGTCCATCGGCCATGTTCGGGGTGCTCTACCGCGCGGAGAACACTGCGCGGCGAAACGCGCGCGGGTTCGCGTGCGCGGTGTAGGTACTACACCTACCTCCGTGGCCGCGTCGTCATCGTGTCCGTGAACACGACGCCCACCTATATATATATGCATCGAGCTCGGGTCACACACGACGAGCGACCATTATCTTACGCATCGTGAGAACATTTCGGAACTGAATGGATGGGAATAAGCTTTCCGACGAAATTAACTGCTTTGCATCGCGCGGCTCCTCGCACGGAACGAGAACGCGTCGTTGAACCGCAAAATGAATTTCGAGTTCTTTCGAGACCCCCGAACGTACCTGCTCCTGGTAAATGCATTTTTCCCATATACATTCACCTTTCCACTTTTTTCGCGTACAATTCATTTTTTTCGCCTTTCATCGAGGAACGCGCGCGAATATTCGTGGTATTCTCGAGTCTATTTTTTTTCTTGCGCGTTCATTCGCGGACCATAGGGGTGAAGAAATTCGGGAGGGAGAAATAACTAGACGAGGGAACGCGTAATGCGTGCTCCATCAGGGGCGACCGCACAGGTGCACGTTCCACGTACTGGCCGCCGACACACGTGGGAATGTGTCACAGGTGGTGGTTACCTGTCTGCGCCGGCTTCTACCCGCACGCCGGACCGTTGTGCCCGCGCCGCGTCCAAACATGTCCGAACATTGTTCGGACCCCGTGGAAAATAAATGACTATCGCCGCGGAAACACTTTCTTCGAACAGAAAAAATGACGAAGGTATTCCGAACCTCGTAATTCAACTGTTTCGCGTGTCGCGTCGTGGCCTACGAAGAGCAAAAATCTTACGTAAGAAGTACAAAGACATAGACGTCGAGTTCGCGGAAGGCAAAAGATCACGAATCATTGATGAGAGTGTAGGCTACGATTTTGAACGGTATTCGTAACGCAATGTGTTTCTTGCCGATCGTTTGCTTCTTCTTCATCATTTCATTTCACGCCTTACTTACCGCGACGCCTTCGTTGTTTCCATAGACACGACTTCCTTCATTATTCGACTAACTAAACGGCTAACAGCTACTCTTTCGGATGGGTTCCGTGTCAAACGGAACGTTCATTGCGCAATGATCGCTTCGACAACCTAAAAATGGGGAAATCATTTCATACAGCAGAGTAGGTACACCAACCAAGGAATTGGGTCAGACCAGCCAATATATTTTTAACCCTAGATTCGCGACCCGCTAGAAACTTCGCTCGAGCCTCAAATTTGAAATTCTGTAAAAACGACTCCGACATATACCGTACAAAGTTCGCGGTACAAGAATTCGTCACATATCTTTGCGCCAGTCGGATTTTGGACATAATTTCCGGGGGAAACGAACCAGAGTCTAAGCTTGGGCATCACGACTGAACGTGAAACAATTGCATTGGTTGGATGTTGAATTAACGTGGGATTTCGTGGAGGTTAGGGAGAAGAGACATTCGATATTCGTAGTCGAAGGTTGTTTGTTGGGGATGTCGAGGTCTCGGTACACACATGTCGTTCGAGGGCAGCGCTCTCGTCTTCGTAGGTACCTATGTATTCAAAGCAGTCGTGACCGCTGCTGCTGCTCAGCCTCCGCGTTACCCGCGAGAAACTCGTCGTATTTCGCGGTCAAATTGATTAACCGGAAGTAATTAAATTGCTGATAATAATACCACAGTCGTGTTGAAAAAGTGGCGGAAGTTGTTAATATATATATATATATATATATATATATATATATATATATATAGGTATAACGATGTTCGAAGTTGGTTCGTTGCTGCTGTTGTTCGAGATACAGCAGAGCACGCGGTTCGAGATTTATACCTGTTGCGAGATAATGCCTACTATCTGTCCCGCGAACAAGCTTAACGGCTCGTATTAGTTATATTTTATCTGCCAAACCTGCCACCGGGAACGCACCGTTGTGTGTTTCTCGGAAGGGAAACTCGCGTAAATACTTACTACTACCGCTAGTTACATCATAGCATTGTAACCTGAAAAAGTCATACATTTTCTCTCTATCGTCTCTTTCTATCTTTCATTTCTCGAAAGGCGGCTTTTTCGTCTCTATTTTTAACTAAGAATCGCTTCGTCGCCTTATCACCGTGCGATTGTCGATGCGACGACCAAACCTGTTCGCCGAATGCGAACGACATATGTAGAACGCCGGAATAAATTGGGATTGCGTGGAGAGAACAAAAGCGAAAGGGAAAAACGCACGAGGACGTTTTCTAATGTTTCATTTGATTTTCCACACGTTTGATCGATCCACGCGATTCGAGGAGTCGGGAACCGCGAGGGGCGCGAATGATTATCGAAGATCGAGCACGTGGCAAGGAGGAAAGATGAAAGCTGGGTGGTAGACTAATTGTGTCCCGGGGCTTCGATTAAGAGCGAATGGAGTGCGTCGACAAAGGTGAGGACACTATTTGCCTCGGATTTAATTACTCTCGATCGCGAGACGTTTGCACAGCTGGTTGCCTAAGGTGGCGTGTCGGGAACGGAAGAGATTCATCGTTTGAACGCGAAAGCTTTCTCCTAACAGGTATCGAAAATGAGCAGAGGAATTCGCCCTGCGCATATTCCTACTATTCGCGTTCCGGAGGAATCCATTTTTTCATTTTCCAATCACCTAAACCGCTGATTTCTTCGGAAAGGATGGATCGTGGGGAAAAAATGTATAGAACATAAAAGATTCGCCTGGAAAAGATCTCTAACTTTTGTTTCGACGAGTTGTCGCAAAAACGCATCCTTCCCGAGATAATGGCGCCGCAACGATCCGATGCGCGCGTGGCGCGTCATCCCCGTCACTATGCTGATTTCCGCGAGAACCGTGGCCCGTAGAGAAAAAATGCGCAGAACCTAAAAGATTCGTCTGGATCGGGTCGTCAAATTTTGTTTGAACCATTTTTGCGAAAAACGGACGGTTGTCGGGATAATTGCGAGAAAGCATCTGATTTGGACGTACGAGAATGAATTTTAGCGCTACAAGGTTCCAACGATAATTGATAAACGGAAAAAAAAGAAGATCGGTATGCGATCGGTGGACGAATTGGCACACCTATGTCCCTCTCTACCTGTTCGTATCTATATACCTGTAATGTAATTCGCAATGCCTTCGTGGCGCTCGGCAAGGATCGTGTTAGATCGTTTCCACTCGGCAATGACGCGGGCGCAACCGAGCGTGGTTCCTCTTGGACGCCCTCGCTCTGAC
This sequence comes from Arge pagana, assembly GCA_963969455.1. NCBI lineage: Eukaryota > Metazoa > Arthropoda > Insecta > Hymenoptera > Argidae > Arge > Arge pagana. The sequence continues at coordinate 18,661,020 of OZ018310.1, forward strand.
CTCTGTACTCCTGCGGAGTCTCCACGCGAGGGGCTCTACATGTCTAACAATACCCGTGTACCCGCCATCTCTGACTCGCGGCTCGATTGAGCAGAGTGGAAACAAGATTGAAAAAAAGATACCAGACGCGTTCGGTACGCATCTCGCGAACCACAGCAAACATGCGTCGCGCAATTCGAAGTGTCCTCACCTAACGTGGGTCGATCGAAAATTTCTCACCCTCCACCACCGAGTCACCACGTCGTAGATCTATTATTTCCGAGAACAAACTTCGAACCAACGAAATCTACGCCGCGTACTGCTGCGATCCTATAGCGTAGGTCTCCACTCGCGAGAAACCCCCTCGCCTAGCGGTAGAACGTGGAACTTTCCACGCGCGAGGGAACGCCTCGCGTCGACAGCGGAGTTGCCTCGAGAAGTGGAGTTGCAATGATTTCTGGAAAATTTGTACAGTTTCGCTCTCGCATCGCGAACCTTTTTTTTCGTTTCTTCCTGTATTATCCAAGCCACACATAAACTACAACGATCGACGAAGTGCATCCATCTACCTACTGGATTTGTTTTTCTCGTTATTTTTTCATTTCCGTGCAAATTTCTCACGGCAAATGCGACAAACGAATGCAAAAATATTCGGGAGCAGATAATTTTCCATGAAAAAGTGCTCTGTTCGCCAGAGGTGGAAAGGTACGATGAGATACGAGGTGAAACAAACGTGAATCGAACTTCCAATGTGGAAACTCAATAACGAGCAGATCAACAATAATTGCAAGATGGCGAAGAACGAGAATAAAAACGATATTAAGATCCAACAAATGGAATGTGGACGTTGCAAAAGTATCTCTAGGCATATGAGAAGGTAGGAAACACGATGACGAGTTGCAGAGATGAGAGAAAGAGAGAGAATTTGAATTGAATTGAATTTGAAATATTTATTTATTGCACTTTGTGTGCAATAAATAATTATAGGTAGAATATTATTTTCTCGTAATGAGGTATGATAAAAAACGATAGCGAAATGTCTGATCGCGTTTGAATTAAGGTGCGATGATCACAGAAATTTATTGCTCACTCGCAGCTATGAAGACGTGTAATGCGATTCAACGAGGTGTTTGAATGCAGAGAGGAAGAATGCTGATACAGAAATGGAGAGCAAGAGAGAGAGAGAGAGAGAGAGAGAGAGAGAGAGGGTCGATACAAATGTGGAAAATGTTTGGAAACAATCGCAAAAAACTGTGAAAACTGTGAAAAAAGAGAGGTGATCGCTGAATACGGACGAGTAGAAGAGTCGGACAGCGACGTAGTGGGGACGCGGAGTCGCGTCAGTGGCTGAGGTGTGCTCATGTAGATAAGCTCCGTTAATGACCGGACGTGCGCTCACCCAGCCAGAACTTTACCGACCCCTCTGTTCACCGCGCACCTCTGCCAAGAGAATCCTTCGAGCAGGAGGAGTTCGTAGCTGGTACCGTCGTTTCTCCGAGCGTCGCGTACATAGGTACCTACCTACACCTCGCTCCTCGCGGATCGCGATCACGCGAGCTCGTCGCGTTCTCCGTTGGAATCGGCAACTCGAGTGCCGAAGATGTCACCGGAGAACGGTGAGCGTAGATTTTGGAACGAAAAGAACCCAGCAACCGCGACGATTGGTCCCCCGGATGACTCGGACGCCCGCGCAAAACCGTACGCGCGCGAAATAAAAAAAAAGAAGACGAAAAAAAACAACGACAACGAAAAAGTAGTTTTCGCGTGCGTATTTCCGCGCTCGATGCTCGACGTTCTACATTTTATATTATACGCCTCGGTAAGTTCGCTGTCGTTTTCTTAACCGGCAGACGACCGTTGCGTAATGGCTTCTCCCCGCGGTACACGCATGCGCGCACACCACTCGCACTTCTCTCCAACCGCTGCGAGTTTTTAGCGAACGGTTAAACGAAAGATGCCACAGAAATGATGCCGCGTCGATGGTGACGCGGCTACTTCTTGTTCCGCGCTATTTCGTTCCATGTTCCTCCATTTTTAATCGCGCCTGCCGATTCATCGGGAACGTTTCAATGTGCCGCCGGTGCGACTGAATGAGACTCGCTTTCTTATCTGTCAGCTTTTCCTCCACCGTTTGCCGTGACATTGACGTACGTAACCGTCGCGACGTCTCGCCTCGCGAATACCTTTTTGCGGAGCTTACAGATCGGATAATTTGTTTTTTCTCTCCTTCGGTTTCATTGTCGACTCTCGTTTGAATACGAGTCGTTAATTGCCTATTTATTTATTTTCTTTCTTATCAATCAGCCGAGAATCGATGGATCTCCAAAAATGTCGCCGTCAATGTCGTACCCAACTATTTTGAAATATTGCAAAAACGAAAAATAAACTAAAAATTGGGCTCAGAATTGAGAGAAAAAAAAACCAAACACCGAAAATAGCGGAATCTGATACCATTTTTCCCAAAACAAACGAACAACGAACAGTCTATACGAAAAATTCACGCACGGGACGCGTTTTGAACGAAACGAGGGAAATTCCCTCGGTTAATTCGAACTGACGCCGTTCCGTTTGGCTGATCGCTGCAGCAGGCTCGGATCCTCGCGAAAGTGAAATCGGGTTTTTTCCGCGTGCAACACAGAGGCGTAGGAAATACGAATGAGAAAAAGCTCGACGCGATTTTTGCTCGTGATCCGATCGGAGGAGATCAAAAAAGCAGAGGACCGAAATTGTTCTTTGTTGGAACGTAGCCGGAGATAAATGTTTGCACGAGAGATTTTTGACTTTGTATTTTTTTTTTTCGTAGCAGAAATATCGAACTTTGAGGATACGCGGAGAAAATGACAAACTTAACGACCGAGGCGCGAAATTCATTGATCGTAAGAACTCGGTCACGTCGTTTGACGAGAAGCACGAAGAAGTGGTCGCGTTTGAAAATCTAAAACGAGGCGCGCAGAGAGCTCTGCGCGCGACCCGCTGGCCACTAGACGGTGTCGCGTACTACGAAAGTATTACAGACACGTAGAGGAGATAGTGCCGGAAGTAGGCAGTTGTCTAACAATAATGTTTCTCGAGTGTAGGAGAGGGCTTGGGCTAGCCTGAGCTGACAGCGGCTAGTAGCTCGAGCCTTTTTCGCTCGCGTCATCAACACCAGATCGATACCCTCTCGTCAGCCGTATCGATACGATTGCAATTCCTTTTTCTTATATCTTCTTCCCCCTTTTATATCCCCTGCCGAATATTTTTTTCATCCATCAAAAACCGCCGATTACGATTTTCGTCTATTTGAACGCGAAGAGCGACTCGAGATTTATCGACCAATCGCTGTTGTACGATGGTCGCGTGTAATGGGAAAAAACGCGACGCAATTCGGTACAGATACGCGAGGAGCGCGCGAAAAAACAAATGAAACGACACACGTCATTCGCTCCTCGAATTTGATGAGAGATAATGATGACATATACGAGCGATACGAAGTTATAAATCGAGTTATACCGTAACGTTGTGTGTTATGCCCCCCGTTGTGCCGCCTACCATTCGCGTAGAATGAGTCAGAGAAGGATGAGAACACTTGGAATAATCTTAGCTCCGTGGCAAATGAATATTCGCCTGGTCTACGCGTCTAAAGTGAAACGTCTCGTTCCATCTCTCGAAACCATCATCGACGAATCGCCCGAAGCTCGCAGCTTTGAAAAATAGTTTTCTCCTCCGATTTCCGGTGACCTACCCTAATTTTGGACATTCGAGTGTGCCGTCACGCGTGTACGGTTAAAAAACGTTACATCGCCTCGGGGAATGAAAACGAAGACGGGAAAATGATTTCTGGTGCGAAAAAATAACGAAGATGAAAGAAAAAAAAATGTAAAAATAAGAAAGACAGGGGGAAATCCAGTGGTAGCTTTAGCCTTGGTACGACTATCAGATCGACGGTGTTAGGTATACACATCTCGCCTTTGGTTGGTTCGGCCTGGCTTCGGTTGGCGCACGCCCGTCACTTGTTGCATACTGATTGCGATACGCAACCGAAATAACTTCGTCCGTCCTCCCTCGAATTTCCCTCCCCCCCCCCCCCCGAATATCCTCTCTCCCCCGCGCTCTCCTAACTGTAGGTATCATCTCGCGGCAACGTCTTCGTCTTCGTCGCCCCACGATACTTTTCTTGGGCCGCGTTACGAACGCGTAGCCTCGTGACGGGCCTACATTCGCTTCCGCCGGCGTACCTACCCCTGCCTCTTCCCTCGACTTCCGGTCTTCGTATGCTTACTACGCTTACTACGTCGCTATATATATACCATATACACGCGTGCAGCGCTCGCGTTATATTCCACTTTCGACCATACGCGAGCCAAGGATCAGCCCTGGCCAACTCGACGAACTAACCCATATCGCTCTTTCAACAGCCTCGAATTCGTGCTTCGCGTTTCCGGATAAAATGTCGCGGACGATCCACGGAGAGAAACATGGTCAGAAATCTCGAGGCCGATGCAGCGAGTCGAGAGACTGCCTCGGCGAAGACGAATTCACGACCGAATACCACCGGTCAGAACGGAAGCCGCCTATTGTTTCGCGCGTATTCTCCAAACGGCGCGAGTATTCGTAGCTACGTAGCTTTACCATTAACGACGATAGTTTATCGACCTCGCCCAATTTTTATGAAACGAATGATAACCGGTGTTGGAACGTTTGCCACCGAATAACTTTTCGCCCGTGATTCGTTGACCTTTATCTACCGATTTCCAATCCATTGGAATTTCTAACGTTGGCAGCGAATCAGTGCAAATCTAACTTGTGTGTGGAATTTATATGTCAGCGGTCCACGAATTACGGACATTTTGTTCGTACCTATACTCTCATCGTTGCAATTTAGATTCAGCTTGTGGAGCGCTAGTTTTTTTACCATCGACGGATTGATCATTTTTCAGCGATACCTAGGAGCAAATGATGTAGAAAAAGTTGGGAAGGTGGATGAAAAAAAAATTCAGGTTTCATGAAAGATAACGTTGGATGTTTTTGGTCCGAAAATATGCTTCTAATGATTGGTTTTATTCGTTTATTATACGAGCGATAGGGAAACGTGTTCGGAATGAGAATTTTTGAAATTGAATATTTTGGTCGGATATTCGACTGTTCGCGAGGTAGAAAAAAAACGCGATAAAACGATCGGTTATCGTGAGCAGTCGCGAATCGAACGAGTGAACATGATGCGGCGGCGCCTCCTTCTCGCACCGGTTTCTGTGTACCCGGGTCTCGCGAGTTCTCACGCTCGATCGAGTGGTCCGCGTCATCTTGGTGTTCGCGAAACGTGTTTGCCTACATGTAACGCCGCGCGTCTATGTACCCGCGAAGCAAGCGCGACATCACGCTCGGTCTACATGCCTCCGTTCACCGCGAAAGATTCGACTCCTACGGAATGAAAAAATGTGCGTATTCCGTGAATTTTCATCTCGTGGCGAAGATGCGATCGTGTCTACTCCATTCTCGTCCGTTTAGCGCAACAAAGTCGAGGTAAATTTTTTAATTGACGTCGGTGATACGCGCTTGGTAGATACACCTGAGCGTCAAGATCATTGGTGTAGGTGTGTACGAATGGAACTAAAATAGCAAGGCAGATGGGTGAAAACGATCGTTTTCCTCCTATCCGCAGCTGAGTCGTACCTAAACCAGCCGACGGATCGTGAGAGTAGCCCGAGAAGTCGTCAGTTTCCTAGTTTATAATAAACGATGCAAAAAGTCGAGCAGAAACCTGCCCCGCCCGAGGCTGCGCCGCGGCCGATCTTCATACGAAGTCGAGTTTATCGACTGCGAGGCAAAAGCTACCGTCGTCGTCGTCGTCGTCGTCGTCGTTGGGTTGAAATAGCGCGAGTGGTGGGGGGTATCTATGAATGGACTACGTAGCCCTGGGTCACCCGGTTAGAGCTCCGTATCCTGTTGATCTTCCTCCGAACTGCGATCTCCTTTCCCTTTTTCCGTTCTCCACGTCCCTTTCGCGGCCTCGTCCCTGCAAAAGTAATCTACTCTTATTTTCCAAACGTCGCGTCATCCGATTATATTCTCATCGCTATGAGAATGTAACTCGTTGCACTCCGCTAGCTCGTTATTCATTGCCGGTCATTTCAGCATCCTTGTCATATTTTTGTTTCTCGCTCGTTTTTCACTACCAACGCGACGTTTTATTATTATTTGCTCGCGCGTTCGGGTTTGAGAAAAATTTTACCAGCCTGCCGTGAGAGACACGTCGCGTTTGGAAAAGGGCAAAAGAGCGTCGCGACGCCGGGCCAGAAACGAACGGAAATAGACACGTCGCCGCGATGGAGCGGTGCGACGAACGGGGGCCGGGGAGGGCCGAGGAAGGAAAGAGAAGAAGCGAGTCAGAGCGACCAACGACCAACCCCAACCAGAAGAAGGTGCGCGCGTCGGCATGAATGAACAAACAAATGAATGAACGAGCTAGCGTCGCCAGCGTCCCTTCTCGTAGTAGAGTTCCGACGCCACTGGTTACCTCGTCGGTGCCTCCGATCCAGAAAGAGAGAGAGAGCGCGATAGAGAGAAAGAAAGAAAGAGAGAGAGAGCGCGAGGCCCGTCGAGAGAGTATTCATTCATAAAACTAGCGCGAACCGAGGCCAACTGCCGCGTGGGGGGCTCCCATGGTACGAGGTAGCGACTCGGCGGTGGTGGTGGTGGTAGCAGCAGCAGCAGCAGCAGCAGCAGCAGCAGCAGCAGCGAAGGGGACGACGAAGACTTCTCGCGGGTATCGAGAGAAACAGAGAGAGAGAGAGAGAGAGGGAGAGAAAGCAAGATGTAGCGAGGCGACTCTCTACGACGCCCCTCTCTCCGAATAGCCGCTGCTCACTCTTTCCTCGTTCGCCTCATCGTCGCCGCATCTCCATCCATCTCGTCGACCGGTAGAGGAACTATTCTCAAGACGCCCGAGGAATCGAGGGGCCCAGTAGCGCTATACACGGACGAAGAGGCAAGCTTCGTCGCACGTATGAACGCGCTCCGATGAGACTCGACGACGAAACACAACACGACGACGAGGAGTAAACTATACCAACACCCGTGTGGGGCTGCCTCTCTGCTGCCTGCTGCTGGCTAACGCTACTCGCCACGATTTTAGTCGAGTTCCGTCGAGTCGCGAAGGGAGTTTGGCCTCCTCGCGTTTCCTTCGCTCCGTTCGTGCTGCTTCGTTCACCTTCCTCCTCTACACTCGCGTTCTCGAAAACCTTTCGTTTACCGCGATTTTCTTCGCGCCGCGGTGCGCTTCCCCCCCTCTGCGTACATATACTTCTGTTCTTATCGTCGTACACGCGTTTCTCTTCTCCCTCTACTAGACCTCTGTTTGATTCTAATCCCCGGAGGGAGGGACAGAGAGAGAGAGAGAGAGAGAGAAAGCGAGCGAGCGAGCGAGTGAGAGAGAACGAGCGAGCAAGCGAGCGACGAGCTTGTCGACGATAATCTCTAGTGTATACACACCTTCATCGAGCCATAACGCAACGTGCCGCGTCACACGAAACCACGCCACGCCGGTTGTCTCAGGTACTACAAAGAGATACAACGCTACAGTGTTGTTGCGAGGGAGTCGAGGGAGTCGAGGGAGTCGAGGGACGAGCAAAAGGGGACAATCGACGGTGGCAGTATACCACCAACGTCGAAAACAATTGGACAACCACAAACGTGCCAATGTGACGTAGAGAGACGATGTTTGACGAAACAAAAGAGAACAGCGTCACGCTGCCTCCGTGAACCCGACAACAGCTAATCCGACTCCCGCCTCGTGTTTTCGCCGGTCGCGTTCGCGTGATAATCCAACCCGCGTCTACTACGTACGCTGTACGTATCTCTCTCTGTCTCTCTCTGACATAAATGAGAAACACATCGAAAGTTACGTGCATCAGCGGACGAAAATTCATCGTGCGGCGTCCGTCCGTGTAGTTCGTTTGTGTTTACCTTTGTGTTAACGCCGTGGACAGTAAACGTTGCGTGCGCGCGCCGGCTACTGACGTCTGACGTGAATTCAGTGCGCGTCGCGTGATACTCGTGTGAGAACGATCGTTGTTATCGGCGTGTGTTTGCAACGATTAAATTGCAGCTAGAGATTACGGCAGAATAATAGGGAAAAAGTGAGTGAAAGAGGAACGTTGAAGAGACAATCGCGCGACGAGGGTTACCTCGCCATGTCAACGAATACGACGCGGTTCGTCTTCGCGAGTGTTTTGTTATCAAGAGAGCCGTGAACGCGGCGTACCTGCCTGCGTTACATACGAAAGATGACACTTTTTTCGTGCCGATTTTCCAAATTATCCACAGCGAAGGGTGAATCCGAGGGTTTTTCATTGCCGCGCGAGACGAGTACGGAAAAGGGACGCGGATCGTAAATTGTCGCGGAAATGATCGAATCGGCTCGACTTTCAGATTAAAATCGTTGCGTTGCGCAAGGTATTCGAAAATAGTTGACAAGGCTGGTAGTAGAGTGAGAGCTTATGAATTGATAGTAGACACATGGTGGACACATGGTGGACACATGGTGGACACACGATACCCCGTCATCCTCTTTTCACTCGAGAAACAACGTTACGGCAACTACGAACTATGTCACGTCTCATCGCGATGGGATAAACTTCCGTATTTCAGCCCGGAGTCGTCGGCTGAACACCTGACGTCGAGTTTTCCACGATTGTACGCGATAATCGAGTCGACGAAGACCTACGTGAATCGCGTGTGTCTCCATTATTAACGCGAATCGTTGACTAACGCGAGAATGAATCGCTCAGCGGGGAACAACAACATCGCCGACGAAACGATCGGTTATGGGAAATGTGTGATATAAACGAATCGTGACGAGTGAGAGGAACCGAATGGTTTGACGAACGGTTTCGCGATAGTTTAACAAGAACCGCCATTTCGCGAGGAGGAGGAGGGATACACGCTCATGTTCGTCGATTACGCCGACGTTCACGTCGGTATGGGAATCAAAGCAATGATATCATTCGGCAAGCCCAAAGGTAACCTCTTTCTCTTAAACATTCTGGCTGCTACGTAATTCTCCCCCTCCCCCCTCCCCTCCCTCACTCCCATCTGGCCAACGCACTGACCAATCACAGCACGCCTTTACTTTCGCAATGTCTTTTGCGAAAGCGAAACGATCGTCAATTTTTTTCTTTTTCTCTGTTTTTTTTCGTTGCTCCTTACACGATCTACCTTTTGTGCCGCGGTTTTTTCTCGCCGATTCCACGTCGATGTACGACGAAGTTTAACCGTTTCGCGGCTATATCGAGATCGTAATTCATTACCCCACCGTTTGCCCCTCTCTCTCTCTCTCTCTCTCTCTCTTCCTTCTCAGCTGACGGCCGCGAACCGCTCCTCCTCGCGTACAGTTTGCCCATTACTTGGCCGTAAAGTGTGACGAGCGTATTTATAGGAACGAATTTTAGTCAAAATTCGTTTCTTGACGTTATGTCCCCGAGAGAAAATATTCGCGACGAGACGTGTTATTTTTCACGAATTATTATCCGCACTCTAGAGAATCGTCGAGTGAATGGCTAAAGCTGCTGCGAATTTCGAGTATTATCGTATGGTTATCATTTATTATGCTGTATCTTTCTCGCGCTGGCTGTCACGCGTTGAGTATTCTCAGCTTTTGCTGATCTTTATTTGCACAAATCTTCTACAGGGTGACGTTTTATTGTGTTCAAAAGTGGACTGATCGAACGATACTAACAACCGTGTCGAATCGACGCGCTGAAATGTTGACTATTCTACGCAGAAATTCTAACGCTTTACGCGCTGATGACAAAATTTGTACCGTGCGGAAGAAGTGACGATGGATGGAAAATCGCAGCGCGTTTGGAACCCGCATCGCGATCGAGACGCGCTCGCAACCGCGGCGCGACGAGCTGAACGGATCAGTTTTTCGGAAACGCGCTCTTTTCCATCGCGAGCCTCGTACCGAGGGACGGAACGCGCGCGGTCGCGGCGTTGATGGGGCGGAAGGCTCCTCGGGATGGGAGAACTCGAAGGGCTCGAAACGCCCGCGTCGTCCGCGTCTTCGATTCACCGCGGCTCGAGCCAAATGCCGATCGGGACGAAAACTCGTCTCCGTTCGTTTCTTCGGCGTCTCGCGGTCGCGTCCACGATCCGTCGTCGACCTCGTTGCATCGTCGACGAGCGTTGCGACGGGATCATCCATCGTCGCTCCTCGTCACGCCGCCGACCCTTCGACGATCTCGTCCGCGTTACCCGCTGACAACGATCGCTCGGTCGTTTGAAAGTTAATTCGTCGCTCGTTATCAAGAGCCACTCGGTGGTAGTGGAATCGACGTATCATCTCGTAGCCCGAACGCGTCAACTGTCCTTTTCATCAACGTTTCGCGCATCGTAATTTACAACTCGTCACCGCCTTTTCGTCTATGTTGTCATTCCTCGCCGCGCGGTCGCATCATCCAAATAATAATAAATAACAACTACTCAAACGATAAACGATAAACGATAAATTTATTCACACACCTCGTGGCTCGAGTAAAGTGCGAAAAATGCTGGAAATACGAGAAACACGAGTACGTTCGAACGAAGCAAAGCTACGAACACGCGTATCGCGCCGTTCGCTCGGTTCGTTACACGTTATCCAGAAGTTATATATCCGAGTCGCGTACAAACTCGAAAGCGCTCCGAATCCCGTTACGACGAAACAGCATGATGCACGAATCGTTGTGCCATTGCGTCGCCACGCCTGATGCACGATTAACGACGCGAACGATGTGCATCTCCCTCGCGCTTTCTTCCTCGCCGTATTAATACACGACTCGCAATCGGATCGAATAAAAACAAATTCAACGAGATGTCGCGCTCGCGCGATGATCAGCGTTCGAAGACGAAGGTTCGAATATTGCGCAGTCGCGTCGACTTAGCGTGGGAGTAAAAAGGGGAGGTACCGTGAATGTCATCCGTTGTGTTGGCACGTGTCTACGCAGCCGCGCGTAAACGCACAAAGGAGCCAACCAACTTGGCTCATCTCCTCTCTCGACAATTCCTTCTCTCCTCTTTTCATTTTCCATACCGCAATTTTATCACCTTCCATTTTGTTTTTTTCCCCTATCCAGCTTTTTCTCGCTCAGCTAATTCTCCTCGTCATTTATAATTTCCCCCATTATCATTTTCTCTCCACATTTCATTGCATTTTCCGCCTTTTCCCGCTGCCCTTTCGTAATTTTTTTCTCCTCGAAGCCCGAATCGATGCGGATAAAGTTGGGCTCGTAGAGAAATTGTTGGGAGAAAAAAAAATGGGACAAGTATTGGTATTTCGCGACAGCGGAGGATTTTTCCGTAGCGCTGGGAAGAGACGCGTACGTTGGCACTAGAGAATTGGGATGCGAGTAGTCGAGGCGCGCGGTTCGTCCGACGGCGAAATATCGCCGCTGAGATTCCGACGAAGAAAAAGTAACGTTTGATACGCGGAATACTTGCGCTTGGAAGTTACGAATAAAAATCCGCACGATGCACGTTACGTGTGTATAAATGTTGACATTTTTTGCAAAAATCATTTCCCATCGAAATACTATCGATACTAATCCTCGAATTCTGACGTTCGCTCGGTTCGCGCTGTATTTATAATCAATCCTCTCTGTGGATATTGAATTACTAAGAAATATTGCGACTGCAAATTTTCTACCCTCAAGGTCGGGCAACTCTGATTGGAACGATATTACACGACTGTTTTCACGTTTTTCAAATAAATTGTCACCCCCACGCTGCAGATTTTTAAGCACGTTTGTCTCATTCCCAGGGACGGACTATTTTCTGTAGGCAGGAAATTATTTCTCACGATTTGTTGGAACAATTAGTCTCACTTAATTTTCACGTACGCTGGAACAGCGTGGGACATTGAATTGGACCGTGAGATATTAATTTGTCTCTCGCCTCGCGATCAACCCGCGCGTCAGATTTTACGAAGATTATTACCGCTCGCCGCGTCGTTAACTCGATCGGAATCGGGCGCTGCGTCGTTTCTTAATCGTGCGAAATTCGACCGCACTTTTTGCGACGAGAGTGGGAAACGTTTGACGAATCAAAAAAAACCAAAACAATTGTTTTCCATATTTCGCTCGTTCTCCGGATCTTTTAACGCGGGTACACGCTTCTCCGCCGATTTCCATTTTTCAACTCGCAGCTTCTTCTCGTAAAGATGAAAATTCATCGTTCGTACGATGATCGCTCGAAACGACGATAACATTTCGTCGTTACTCCGATACGCAATTGGAACGGCCTCCGTTCGGTCGGGACTGTTTCGTAAAAGCAGCGGACGGTTGTATATGCGCGTTGTAAAATTGGCTTGGCCCAGTTAATCCACCTTTGATTTTACGACGACAAATTGCTCCGATCCGTTATTTTCACATATTCGAAATAACGATAACGCCCTCCGCTCTTTTCCCGATATTCCAACGCGGGGCAGCAACGAGCGTGCGAAGCTGCACGAACTCGAATGCCATTTCCTCCCCAACGTCGAATCAAATTACCCCACCGAAAAAATCCCTCGATCTTAATTTTTTCCGCTTGTTTCGCCCACTTTCAATTTTTCAAATTCGTTTCCATCCTCTAATTCCACAATGCGATATTTTCATTTATACAATTGACCACCAAATTTAATTCTCCACTCTCGAATCGGGCGTAAATTTCATTCTGTTCGCTAAATTGCTCTCTGCATTCCCGATCATAAATCGACCATTTGCATTCCAACCGACAAATTCTTGCGACCCGATAATTCTATAAATTAATCAACTCGATACAATGTTTGACTTCACCCGTTGGTTTGAAAAAAATAAAAAAACCGTATGCAAGAGAAATACGTAATTAATAATTATACGTTATAATTAATACATAATTATTCGAGAAATAAATCGAACGGTTGCTCTTTAAAACGAGAAACATCAGGTATCAAACGCTCCCCGCGCGTCGTTCACCAAATTCGCGACGATGAATATGGAAAGACGACGGAGCCTTCGCTCCATCGACGACACGGGCGACGACGTCGCGCGCGTCGATGGGAGCCTCCGCGCCGCGGTCTCGCAGTCGTACGTGACCGGAGGGCAAATGCCTCCCCGCGCCGTCACACCGCCTCCGTCGCGTCCCGGTCGTGTCGTGGCCCGTGCTAGCGCGACGCATCGTACATAAGTATTTAATCTCCGTCTACACTCTTTGCAAGTCAAGTACACGATAGCTCGGTTCTCCCCTCGCCTCACCGCGCCGCGTCTCCGCCTGCCGTCACGACGCTGTCACTTGTTCAATGGCCTTTCAAACGCGCTTGTATATTTAACGCTCGATCCTATCCTTCCGTTGTCGCCGAACTCTTGACTTTATTAATACGATTCCGACGGTTTTTATTCGCATCTCACACCCACGACGCGATATTTATTCGACGCCACAGATCAGATCGCACGGATCGACGAATTGCAATTTAACGTCGAACGCAACTTTCGTACCTCCGCTCTCCGCGATTCCGCCGACGGAAGCTCTTCGTTCGACTGACTTATTCCTCACCCGGAAACAGCACCTGCGAAAAGGGTCAAATTCGGAGAAAAGTTTGGCGACGCGGATGCTCTATTTTTTTAAAATTCTTTTTCTACAATTTCTTATTGGGGAGTCGTTGCATCGGCAAACTTCGGAATCTCGTATGCCCGATCAAAATGCATAGCTATACTTTACTACAAAATTCTCGCTGTAAAAATCGAAACGCCTTCATGCTTTTCGCGAATCTTCGATCTTTCCCTGACGCGTTTATCGCGACCCTGGATGTGATTTGCGTAAGAAACTTTGCAAATGCTGATTCTCGATGAAAATCGCGGGTTCGACAGCGTCGACAAACTACACGAATTTTCAGTGTGGTTTACGGGGTGACGAGATAAATCCGAAAATACTCGGGGACTCGTCTCCTCGGTGGGTCGTAACGCCTGGTAAACACGCGTTGAAAACTGACGTTCGGCTCGTAAGCAACGTTGTTACTTTCGTACCCACCACATCGATTTTTCCCCGCATCCGATCGTGCGTACTTGTTTTGTTCTCTGTCTGTTAACCATCGATACGCGCGTAAACAATACGTGTATTCGTCGTTGCAATCATTATGTCGATGTAATCTTTGGTACAGCAGTCGCGTTTGTCACATCTCTCTCTCTCTCTCTCTTTTTTTCTCTCGGTGAAGTTATCGCTCCTGGTCCTTGTCCCGGGTACTACTACGCTCGATTGGTGCGACGAACGGAGGCAATCTTGCCGATAGGGGAACGCGTTGCCACGAATCGCGGCAACGAAACAACGGCCCAGCTCTCTCGGTCCACTCGCGTTATCTCCGCGATTGTAGTCGTGCGGCAGACTTTCCTCTTTCTCGCGTCATCGGCTCGGGTAGAGGGTAGCTAATCTGATGTTTGCGGGAGTCCTGCAGGAAGTGGCTTCGGTATCGCGGCGTACACTCGGCCTCCCGTATCCCCTATCGCGAAGAGAACCGTGCCAGGCCTGATAATCGTCGCAACAATGCGATATCACTCGACCACTGCCACTAATGAGCAACCGATTACAAAGACCGTCTGGACTCTGGTCTCTCTTCTCGTTTATTTTTTACATTTTTTTCTTCCCGTTTCCAGCCTAGACTTTTCTCGATTATTCGCACTTGCTCCTTCGTACGTACCCAAGAACGATATAAACGAGCAAATATCACCCGTTTTCCCGCAACGTCGCACAATCTGGGGAAACGTACGAATATCTCGCGTAGGAGTCCGAATAAACGCGGAACTAGCTAGCAGGATGTAAGATTTTCCATGAAAAAAATACATTAATTTAATAAGATTAATTTTCACGAAAAATCAATTCCACGATTAAGGAACATTTTTGGAGTTGAAAAGATAATTTCAGCGGTTAATGGAAAAGCGTTATTGACGAAGAACGCTGCAGGGTTTCGTGGGAATGGCCGGAGAAGCGGGGCAAAATAAGACCGAGGAAAAAAACGTCGTTGACGTGATTTTTTTCTCGTTTTTTTCCCTGGATATCTGCAACGGCGAGAGGGATAAGTTTGTTGTTGGACCGTTGTGAATCGGACCGTGGTACGTGGCGAGTTTGTTGAACGTCGAGCCAAGGTTAGGTCCGTCTTCCGGTCGAAACTCGCCTAAAATACCATCCAACGGTCCCAAACCGAGCGACGAGCGGCTTGGCAAACGGAGTTGAAATCCACCTCGCACCGAAATCGAGTTAAAATTACATTTTCTTGGCGATGAGGAGGCGGCAGTCCTCGCGGTCAGACTCGCGGATCCCCTCGGCGAGCGTCAGCCTCGTAAACAAAGAAATTACGAGAGGGGCACCCGCGCGATGCAGCCGTGCGGAAAAGTATTTCACTTCCAATAAAAAAAATCTTCGATTAGCCTTTCGTTCGTAGCCGACGAAACGTCTCAATGTCGCCGCTGCAACGTGCCGATATCCTTTCAATTTATGCGAGGCAAGTACGTGAGCCGCCCGCCAACGAACAATCAGCAACAGGTTCGTCGGTGGGTGCCTTATAAGAACACGTGGAGTCGGTGTTTGCAGAGGAACCCATCGACACGCTCCTAATTCAACACCGACCACTCGCGATTTCGGTAGATACGATACCAACGATACGCATATAACCCCGAGACACGTGGATATTTATACGTAACACGTGTCATTCGTTGAATGCTTTTTTTCCCCACAATTTTCAGTGGATCCTCCCACGATCGCGGAATGTTTCCGTCCGCGCGGGGATTTGTCGCGGATTTACCATTTTTTTTTCAGTCAGTCCTCGTCTCTAGAAAAATTTTACGACGATCACGGTTGTCCCGACCAATTATCGACCGCTCGCCAAGCGACAGGTATTTTATCCAATGGGAATTTTTTTTTCTCCGAAAAAACAGTCGAGTTTCCAAGAAATCTGTGATCGTAACTTGTTTGTTTTTCGAGTAAACGTTTCCGGTAAAATCTACAGGCAATATCATACCGATGGATAATATTTAAAAAAAATTAAAAAAATAATAAACTAGATCGAATTTCGGTGTCGATAATTTATCTCGAAAATTCGTAGAGATCTCCGTAGAAATCTCAAGGGAGGCTGGGAGTTTGAGAAAACGTGAGGCCAAAATCGTAGCTCGGCTCGATTTAACGCGAAGCGACAGCGAATTCGTGATCGTGGAACGCGATCCTTCCTCATTTGTCTACCGCTGATTCCTCGATCCGACGTGAATCGATCACTCCTCCCTTATCGGGCGATCGCGATCAAATTTTCTGTAATTAATCAATGACCAGGCAATTATTCCTCGATGTGAACGTCGATCGATCGATAATTCTCCGGTTCATCTGTCTCTCGTTGCTCGTTTGTTCCCGGAACGATCGTCGATCGAAACTCGATCGGGTAATTAATACCCGATAAACGGCTGGTCATTCTGCTCGGTTTAGCCACAGGCAAATCGTTACGCTAATCCCCGATGCAGCTATCTCGCCGGCGGTCTGTCTCCCCCCCGCTCAAGTCCCTCGGCGTTCCCCTACGCCGCTCGGGAAGGGGTGCGCAACAGTCGTGCAACAGGTGTAAGGCGACCCGTCGCGTTTCAAGTTCGTATAACCCGCTCGCATGTCCTTACTCGCGACAGCAAACTTTTCCTGTCGCATATTCCCGCTCGTCCAGTCCTAAAAAACCGAAAAAAAAGAGAACTCGTAACTTTCTCCTCGCGTAAAAAAATTGTTTTTGCGCATTTTTATCGACGTTGCTATGATACATATTAATACAAAAGTTGCTAGATTCAATAAATACCTACCTCAACAAATATATTTACCATTTGTTTTATTCCTCGTACTGAATATTTATCTACAAAAAAGGCGGCTCTCCAGAAAGTACGCAAAGTACTTCTAATCTTTACTTTGTTTTTTGTTGTAAAATCGCTTTTTTATGGAAAGGTCCGCCATTTTGTTAATTATGCATAAAAGTTAATAATTGTAATTTGGGCTGGAGCCACACAACTCGAGTCACCTGTGCGTACTTTTTGAAAGAATGCTTGATCTGCTATTTTCTCAATAAATGTGGAGCAAAATGAATATTAGAAAAATTGTTTAAAATATTTTGAGTGTGAAAGACATTTTTTTTTTCGAGGTCTAAAGTAACAGATCTCTCGAGGAAATTTAACGCTGGATGATTTTCCATGCGTCTACCGTTCTTGCTGAAATCGCGCTCCGTAGAAGAGTTACGCCACCGCAATCAATTAGAAGATCGTTGGCCGTAAATCGCACGTCTCGTTATCGTTTGCAAAACCATCGCAATATTTGTATCACAATAAACGGAGCGTAAGAATAAAAGCGAGCTGTGCCGTCGCGAGAGGAGAGTCGCGTCTTTGCGGGCGCGAGCCGCCCTTTGGCGATTCGCTATCGTGGTTTGTGGCGAAACGTGATCTCGAGGAAGGTCTCTCGGTCCGTTGAGTTGCATCACTCGCGTCGCCACCGCCGCGCGTACGACGCGATTGTCGCCGCGGAGGGGATCTCTCTCTCTCTCTCTCTCTCTCTCTCTCTACCCGACGCATGCACCGAGTTATATCGCAACAATTGTAATTATTGCCCATTATTCCAGCCATATTATCCGCGCTTATTTAGTTTGCGGAACGTTGCACAATCGCCGCACACGAGTGAAACGCTTGGGTCTTACTTTTACCCGCCGAATTGCGATTTTCCATCGGTCTCTCTTTCATCTACAATTTCTCTCTCTCTCCCTCTCGCGACTCAAAACGCGGTCCAATTTTTCATTTCATTCGAACTTTATTCCTAGACGCGACCTTTTAGCAGCATGGGAAACGTGATCGCAGCTGCTCGATTCGTCTCTCTCTCTCCCTTTCTCTCAATTTCTCTCTCTCTCTCTCTCTCTCTTTCTGTCTGTCAGCCCGGCGAAGGAACGAATTGCTCGAGGAGGACAGAAGCGAACGGACAAATGGATCGGCACGTGCCGCGTTGTCGGTATTTCTTGACCGTTACACGATTCGAACTCTACTGTCGCGGCGACAACCGAACGATAAATAGAAAAAACAAAATCGTTGCCGAAAATCGAACACGACCTCGCGAATCAAGTTGTCAAATTCGAATTTCGTCAAATATCATATCGTATCGGGTTTACTTATCCACAAGGATATTGGATGAGATTACAGCGAGGTAATCAGGGAGCAAAAAAAAAATTGAATTAAATTGAAAGGAGATAATACGCGGCGAGTAGAGTTTGAAGTAAGCTAAACCGAGGTAATTTCGTGGAATGGTTGCCTAAAATCGAGTTGGGAAATACGCTTAATCGCGTCGGGAATGAAAATGGAATAAACGATGGAATTTTCTTGGCTTCGTTGCACTTCGGTGACCTTGAGACGCATTTCAGGGTTGCGGGGTCACGCGATGCGGCGGTGGGAAACGATCGAAACGAGGATAATTCGTTGGATCGGAGAACACGGAGCTCGATGGAGTTAAACGAATGGTAAAGCGATGAGAAGAGGAGTAGAAAATAGAGTTGAGGCAGGAGGAAGGCATAAACTGGAGTGGACGGCTCGCCCAACGCTGAAAACGATTCGAATACAAATGTACTTGTTTCGGGCGAAGAAAAAGGAGAAGGAGAGAGAAAAAAGAGAACGTTATCGAATATTCATCTACGTGTATAAAAATCGACGACGAATCCCAACCAACGGAGAACACAAACAGCGTAATTACGAATATTTATGCAAATGTATGTAGAGCAACGTGGGGTGGAACCCGAGAGGTCGCAGGTCGCACCGGCAAATTTGCATCCGCGTTCGTCCACGGTTTTGTTTCTCGTCGATTAATCGCCCAGACGCAATTGACGTCGCGTCTCGTGGTCGATGTTTTTGAAAAATTCACCAAACGCGTTTTCGTGCTCGTCGACGAATATCCAAGCTTTTTCGCGTAGTTTTCGACCTTCGCACGTCTTTTTCTACCTCTTTCCTTCGCGCTCTCGTCTCGTGGTCCAGCGTATCGAAAAAATGTCGTACAGCGAGATCCGAGGAAAAAATCGAGCAGAAACGCCAATCGAGTAGAAATATCGATAAACTCGAGCAGTTTCGAGTAGCAATGACTATCTGTAATAAAATGCGAGTCTACGTCTGCTCGATAAGCGAGCAACGGACGAGGATGGAACGGACAACGAATATAACGATGAAAAATAAATTGGAACGAGGAACAAAAAGCATCTTTATCTAAAAGAGCAGATAAAGGTGGAATAAATTAGAGGAGAGATTGTAGTAATGGGAGAAACTGGTATCAAGAGCGAATCGAAAATGACCGGTGAATTAATAAGGAACGGATGAAAAAAATGAGAAAACAAACAAAAACACTTTTTAAGGCCAGATACATATCTGTGCACGGTTCGCTATTTTAAATTGCTACGCATTATGTATGCGTTCGCGTAACAGCTGCCAGTCTGAAGTTGGTCTGCTATAGAACAAACGCGAAGCCATTACCTCTCTGATCTACCAAGCACCTCTCACGATTATTCTTCTCTGAAAAAATTTAAAAAAATGTTTAAAAAAATTTAAAAAAATGTTTAAGAAGATTTAAAAAATCATCCTCGCGGAAAATACACGACGAACGATTTATATCTTACGCAAAGATGAATCGTGCTGCAAAAATATTCGTTTTCTCGTATGAAACCAGAGCAATCCTCGCGAGTTACCTTCATGTTGCTCTTCTGCTAAGAATAATAGTAACAACATCCGTAGGAACGAATAAAAATATTAACGAAAATGCTAATAGGGAACGAAGTTTTTATGCGGATTGAAAATTTGTTGTAATCCTAAAACGAGGGGAGGATATTTTTCAAAAGTAACGATCCTCGCGGCCAGGTGGGTCAATGCACTTTGGATTTCTCTACACGAACCATTCGCGCGCGTTCGTTCACCTGTCGCGCGTTCCTGTCCATTGTCCCGGCGTCGGCCGAAAGTTCAAAAACGCGAAAAAACACGCGAGCAGTCACGTGGATAGTTGAAAAAAGAGGCTGAAAAAAAAGGAAGAAAGGAAACACGACGCGTACGGGGAAAAAGGAGCTCGGGTGTGACGCGCAATTCGTAGGAGTATCCATGCATGAGTGGCGGCGAGGTGAGACCACTTTACTCGCGACACGTACTGTTGTACGGTATGGTACGCACTTGCGACGAGGGGGGACCGCGAGGGGGACGCGGTGTGCCGGCTCTTTCGAGCTCGTTACACCTGCTTTTGCTGCTGCTGCTGCTGCTGCTCCTGCTCCTGGACAGTTGCACCCCTCCGTCACGAAACGATCGTATCTAGGATACGATCCCCTTGCTATGACCCTCGACACCTGACGCACTCATCGAACGAGCCATTACCTCGAGTGTGTGAAGTAGGAGAGACGCACCTTCTCACAGAAATTCTCCCGTCGCATTGGCACCCCCTCCTACATATATCTATATATCTATACGTATAGACATAGATAGATAGATAGATGGATGGGAATATCGGACCGATGTCCGTTGAAAGAAAATTAAAACGACTCGACTGTACGAAGAATTAACATCACGCGACGTAGCCGACTCGAATAAAATTCATTCCTCGCAAAATTGAAAGCTCTTCAATCGACTTTTTCCCCGAAAACTGCTCGTTCGCGATCCGTACACGATGGAGGGTCGTGCGCGTCGGGAAAAATCTCGCGTCGGCGGGCAGATTATTTTGTTGTCGATGTTTCCGCGAAATGTTTTTTAGCCACATCGCTTTGGAGCTAATAAAAAATCGGGCTAGCAGTTATATTCTGTAAAAGCGATTATTTGCGGCGATAATCCAGCCGGAATCTTAACGTTTGCTAGTGCAAAAATATCGGTGCTTAAACTCGCAAATAATAGTCCGTGAAAAATGGGGCTTCGCAAAAATGTAGAAAAAAAAATTCGTCTGTTTCCGACAAACTCGATGGTGCGCTATTCGACGAGTGCAATGAATGGTTTCGTTTTATTTTACAGACATTCCGACGCAGGTGCCACCGCTGACGCCAGGTACCAACATGAAGATGACGGAGGCATTGAAAGCCTCGTTCGCGTCGTGGGAGAAGGAGCAGATCCGCCTCAATATTGCTAAAGGTTGGAATTATTTTTACCCATTGTTTTTTTACCCACGTAATTCGGAGGTAGTTGGCTCGAATATTCATGGTGCCAGCGAAAAATACACGCCAAACGAGGAATATGGAAAATGAATAATCTCGCCTTTGCGAACCAGTTTCAAACTCGTTATCACATTCGGCAATATTTACGAGACAGTTTGAGTATGAAAACAGAATTACGAGTGAATATGCGTCGATGACGAGCAAAATCGCGCGTCGACTCTGTACAGAATTTCCGATGAAGACGCGGCCCGTCGCTCGATACTCGTTAATTAATGACTAATGGCACGAGAAATTCGTGTAATCAGTTTTTCATCGAATTTACGAGGGTAAACGGGCACCGGAAGTGGTCGAGAAACCATAAAAATATAACGCAGATCCGCCTATGGTAATACCGATCTTATCGACCTTCGACAACGTGGTGGTCGTCTGTATTACCTTTTATCGTCATTTTTCGACTCGCCTTTTTTCCATTTTTTTTTCTCCTTCGTTTTCGGTGAAAATATATTACCGAATTTATCGTGCCCACGTACCGTGATCGTCGAATTTTCGCCTCGCCTCATGCGAAACATCGCATGATCCTCCGTTACAATGGAACGAAATCAGCCTTCAACATCGAGTCTGGACTCAGCGAAGCGAAACATCAAATTTCACAATATCACCTCGCACGCTCGTCATCAACCACACCGCGATCTGCATACGTCGGGCGTTGATTAATCGAAAGGGAAAAAAGATCGGTTTTCGAAAATCCTCGGTGCAGGTGAAATATTCCATTTACGTGGATCGAGCCTCCTTTTTTTTGGGAAGGGAGGGGGGGCTTGGCTTATTAGAATCGTAAGATCTTGTTTTTAGCATAATTGCGAAAATACACCTCTGGGAGAATAATTAACAGAGCCTGTTTCGCCGAGATTTATCATTTATTCGTCGTTCGCACCGTTAACCTTGGAAATAATGTTTTCGGAGATACGTCGACGCTCTTCGAAGAAACAGAAAAGGAGTTGGCGAAAATCGATCGATATATACGCAATTATAATAATTAATTTCGCGTTGTATCTCCGTGTCGAATCAACGACTGAATTCTTCTGTAAATCCGGGTAAACAACTTCGCCGATAACAAACTACTGGGCATACCACGGCCACTCGCGTTCTCCTCGTTCGTTTTTCCCCCTCGCTACGTCGTTTGTCCCGGAAACGAAGTCGTAGAAAAATACGAGGAAAAAAAAATCACCCTCGAAAACTATTGAAACAATGCTCAAATTGGTTCGCCGTGGTTTCCCCTTAAACCGGATTCGCTAATAATCTCGCAGCGATACGAGATGCTTCGCGAGATAAATTGTATAATTCTTTCTCTTCGCTATTATCAATTTTATTTTTCCTCCCTACTTGAAATATTCTCGGAGCACGAAAATGATGCGAAAATCTGCCCGAGATCGGTCAGATTCCACGTTTCGCGAAACGTGACAGTATCCAATAAATTCTTCATTTTTGCCATTTATTTCTGGCAATTCGTTGGCGATAACGCTACGTAGCGCCGTTCCCAATATTGTCGGGTATATTCTCGACAAATTTCGCGCCGATCGGACGAATGGTTTTCGCGAGAGACTGGCAACCAGGTTTCTGCGTTTCGCTATTCCGCCATTCCTCCGCGTTTCGTTACTCCGCCATTTTTCTGCGATTCGTTACCCCGCCATTTTTCTTTTCGTCTCGCTGGAGTGGCGACCGTTTGAAACGCGATTTCCGAATTATCGTCGCCGGTACCTGAAATCAGTTTACCTGCAAATAACACAACGATGGGTCAGCGCTGCTCTCCCTCTCTCGCTCTCTCTCTCTCTCCCTCTCCATAATATACATACATATACATACGTACCTATATATATACACATATATATATATATATATATATATATACATATATGTACGTATGTGTGCGTCCCTCTCTGGTCCTCTCCGTATATCTACATGTTTACGTACACGCGGCGGGGACGGACACGCATACGCGCGGTTTGTGTCGTGTATGGCGAGAGGTGAGGTGATCTGGCCCGCGAGGGCACGTCTGAGGGTATGTAGACCGGAAGTAACGTCACACCCGCGTGGCTCTGAATGCGCATACCGGATGTGTGGCATCGGCTCCCCATCAAAACCATCAACATCGCATTCACACCCCCCTCCTCCCTCTCTGACATTGCCCATGGCGCGTTCCTACTCGACGACTCTTCTTTTCTCTGTCCTTTTCATTCTTCGATCACGAAATTGTATTTACGCGGGTATTTGTACGCCGTAGGTACGATATCTGCGCGCTTCGTGTACCCGAGCATAGTTTGTTTCCACAGATACGAATTCGATGGTTGCTCGTTGCGAACGATCAACCCTCCGTTTTTTCTCGCTCGTTTATTGGGCATCATCGCGATTGTTGGTAACACGTTGGGAAAGACATGACGTGGTGAGATATTGGGCGAAGAAGAGTACCTGATTCACGTTTTTGCGAACCGAGTGAACCGAGTTTGACCGGTTCTCCGCGAAAATCCGCGGTGGGAGGTGGAAAACAAAATCGCGAACCTCTCGAGTTAATTGCACGTATAAATTGATTATATCGGATAGATTTCAGCTGAACAAATACGTAAACAAGCCGAGGTGTTACGTTTGTCTATAATATTTCAAATATTGAATCCAATTCGAAGGCAATTGATGGTTTATAAATTGAGTCTCGGTAGATCCTAATCACAGGATTTTTCGCGGAACCCCGCCGACCGCCGAGTTGTTTTACGTATTATGAGACTATAAATCAGAATTTTTGCCAAAGGAATTTCCACCTCGATATGAGAGGTCTTAAGGTAAATATTTACCAATTTTAATCGGAGAGTCTTTCGCGGCGGGTACTCGAACATCAAAAACACATGCCCCATTCGCTCTCGCTGATATTTTACCGCTGAACAAACTAACTGCAATGAAAACTCGGTGTAAAACGAAAATTAGCGAACGGATAAAATATCGTCGAGAAATACAAACGAAACTCCGCAGGTGTGCAGATGTAGGATTACGAAACGTTCATCTGCAACGTGATCTCGAAAAATGTTGTAATCACGAGAGTTCTCGCGGTGTCGGATAGAATTTGGGAATAACAACGTTATCGACTCGGTTGTCCTGCAAACGACATCACCTTTGACAAACTTCGCCTTATCTCTAATATATACAGGCATAGAAAACGCTTGTTTGGCTTGCAGGTAAAACTCGAGACAGGTGACTCGCTTCTAAATCAACAAAGGGACCAGTTTCGGCATTTTCACGACTTCACGATCATCCCGAGATTTTACCGCGCACATCACAAATGTTCCTTTCCCTCGTATACTTTTATTATTCTCTCTCCCCTCGCCTCGCAGCTGATATCGTATAACGATCGAATAAAACTCATTCCCTTGTTTCACACGCCAGCATTCTTCCTCGATCCAGCCACCCATTTTCTTCTTCCGACGTGTCTGAAAATTCTGAAAAAATTCCATACCTCTCTACGCGTTGGACGCACTCTACGTGAATTTTCTCGAATTTTTTGGAGCCCCGACGCCGAAGTTACGCGTCTACTGGGAAATTTTCTAAAATTTGGTGTGGTGCGATAAACGTGCGTCGGACAACAAAAATGTTGGTATACAAATTTCGCGTTTTTTGTGCAACGTTTTGAAAAAAAAATTAATTTTAAAAAGCAAGCTATCTTACGGCGTCCAAATGCTAAAGTAAGCTTACAAATCCCATGTTCACGGATTTCGACACTTTTTCCGAATATTGTTCGCCAAATTTTTTTTTTCAATTATTTCCAAGTCAAAAAATCGAAGCTTTGGAAAATCTAAAAAAAATTTCTAACACGTGGAAAGGTATACATATTTTTCACAATTTTCAGAGGCATCGGAAAAAATAGGTGGGGCTGGATTGAAATTCCGTTCACGAATGAAATAATATCATCGGCGGTGAAATCATCGACGTTTATCGTACCTCGCGGGAAATTACAATTCAAGTAAAAATTTCTTGTCGCCTCGAGACTTTGCGGTTTTTGAGTTTTATAAATAGCATGGAAAACCACGATTCGTAGAGCGCCATTTTTCGCCAATTTTTCCGGCTCTTGATCATGATTCAAGTCAACCTGTCGGTAAAAGTCTTCGAATTCGGTGAATTGTTCGCGAAATCTGGTCTGCATAAAGAGGCGAGTCGAGACAAAAGTCGTCTCTCTCTTGTTTTTTTTTTCGCGTAAACTAAGAGGCTTTAAAACATATATGTAGACCTCTGCCCGAAACAACAAAGTGACCTTGAATAAGACCATCGGGAGTAAAAGTGAGATTTGCTGTTCTTTCTCAAGAACACAGCGCCATTGTTCGTGTCATTCGCGTGAAAAAAGCCAACGAGAAAAGACAAAAAAGTTGTAGAAATCTCACCACTGGGAGCGCGAATTCAATTCTGGTGTGCACCCAGGTCGAGTATTTTTTTTCTTTTTTTTGGACCACCGCTGAATTTGCGGGCGAATGGCAGTAGCTTGCAGGCGAGCGCAGACATAGACTGACGAGAGTGCCGCCAAATTACAGCTACGCTCGCGGAATGACGTGAAAAATGTGGCAAAATTCGAGAACGTAAATTGTTGGGAATATTGAGAAGAAAAAAAAAAGGGGTTTGGGGTTCGTTGAGTATTCTCTCGTGCGAAGTGAGGAGACAGATCTGTGAATTCGCGAAAAAATTCGCTGTCCATGGGCACAACGGCCGGTGAATGATGACGCAGATCCGAAAATTGATGCGGCAGACACGCCGCGTTTATTAGTGGTTGGACCCGTCGCGACGCGTAGAGGCGCGCGAGAGTTACGCCGCCCGTTGAGCTCGTCGTGTTTTTCTTCTTTTTTTTAAATTTTTTTTATTTTTTTTCTGATAACAAGAAACCATTGTGAATCGTGGCCTGAAGGGCGCGCGTGTCGTCTACTCCTATCGCCCGTTTGCGCGCGCGCGCGCGGAGAAAGAGGAGCGAGAGAGCGATGATGCGAGGTGTAAAGGAACGACGCGACAGCGAGAGAAAGAGGCGCGAGCAGCACCATCGGTATAGGAGGATATATACCTCCACTCGAGCTCGGCTCCGCAGCTCTTAACAATGCTGACAAGGAATAAGTAAGGCAAACATCGACACAATCCTCAAACATCGTTGTCGCTTACCTTTGATGCGTGCCGCGACGTGACGTATACAGTGTCACTAAACCTGGCGCGTAGGATTTTTTTCTCCTTTTTTTTTCGCCGCCAGTTTTTTAACGCTTCACTCGTATTTCGTCTCGTTCATCCTCCGAACGCAAACTCGACCGGTTCATTCAATTCTATGTTTTTTCGTTTAAGCATACTTACACTTTACCTACGTTTAACT
Source organism: Arge pagana (assembly GCA_963969455.1). Classification (NCBI taxonomy): domain Eukaryota; kingdom Metazoa; phylum Arthropoda; class Insecta; order Hymenoptera; family Argidae; genus Arge; species Arge pagana. Next base: position 18,687,497 of record OZ018310.1, read on the forward strand.
CACGCGTTACGTGAATGGCCGCGCGAGAGATATTCATCTTTTTTCCTCGACCCATTCAGCAAAATTTTTCCCCGGCCGCGCGACGACTCTCGTCGCGATAAGAAGGTTTTGCGTTGCGGTTTTGAAAAAACTTGGAAAATCGCGAATTTTCCGTTCTCCGCGAAAAGGAGGAAACGTGGGAAAAACGCCGAAGGTGTGCGAAAATTTGGGGAAAAATTTATTAGAGCCCTGAAATTTGAATTGATATTCGTATTATAAAATATTCCGGAGAGCTCGGGGAAGATTTACGCAAATGGAAATTATTATTCGTATCGTAAATACGGACAGGTAATAATACATTCTCGATAATTAATGCAGCGTCTCTTGGTATGCGTATCTACTACGTCAAGCGCGCACGTTTTCTGAATACGCGAACGTTTTTTCACTCGTTGCTTTGCGAGTTATTTATTAATCATTCCTGTTCGCGGAAACCTCGTCGATCACTTCAAAATCCCTGTTCTGCGTAGTTTTCACCGGAATTTCGGAGTCTCTCCATCATTTCTTTTCCCCGCTCTCGAACCTCCTCGACATTTTCGTCGTTTCCCGATTAGGTACGTTTTTCAAAGACTCTACTTGATCGTTGCGCGGCTCGACGTTTCCAATTGTTAATGATCTGTCAATATCGATACGTTTCGTCTAGGACTGTACCTACCTTTACGCGAAGGGATACCACGAAACAATGCATAAGAACACGCGTGCAAATATGGGCGCGCGCACCGCGAATGGGGCATTCCAATGTTTCTCCGTATTGTTTCTACCAAAATGGTTAGCTCAATATTTATTGAAATTTCAGCTTGACGTAACACACACTCCTCGTTGTCTAGTCGCGCTACCCCGCGATACCGCGGATTTCTCCATACAAATTTCATCCACCGTCAGCAAAAAATTGTCACTTACAAATTCCAAAAATAAAAAAATAAAAAATCACTTCCAAAAGCCATTCACTCAAAAAAATAATTAAAAAAAAATAGATAGCGCCGATAATCTTTGTGTTCCGTTTTAGGAGAAATAGGAAATTGGTGCTATTTTTTTTTTAATTTTTTTTTTTGGGCCGTCAGGTGGCATGGATTTTACTTTATTGGTATACGCAATGGGTGATCGAAGGAGGAGAGTAAAGGATGGTGGAAACGCAGCGTTGATGATATGTTTATCGCGAGGCTAGTCATGCGAGATAAGCGATGGCGCGCGGGAGATTCACGGTGTATGATAATTTCAAACGTTTTCTCTCGGTTTTTCCCAACAGATCCGAGACAGTGGTCGGAAACCGCGGTGACCCAATGGCAGCAATGGGCGATCCGGGAATTTTCACTCCAGGGCGTCACGATGGAGCCTTGGCGTATGACAGGGAAACAGATTTGCACGATGAGCAAAGAATCCTTCCTGGCGAAGGCGCCTGCATTCATGGGCGACATCCTGTGGGAGCATCTGGAGATGTTGCGAAAAGGTGAGCAGATTTTGTTCGTTTTGGTTCCTTCGAATTCACGGCCTTCGATTCACGTTTCTCGTCGTCCGGGTTTCCTGTTTTTTTCCCCCATCTTCGGATTTTATTTTCGACGGTGATTGCGGAAAGTTGGAAATAGATACGATGGAGCTGCAGTTTCCGACGCGCAAACGCGAGAGAAACGTGGAAATGCGGGAAAAGAAGGGAAAAATAGACGGCAAAAAAAAGCACAAGAAGAAAAAAAAATGTGAGAAGAGATGGAAACTGAAAAATATGAGAGAATCGTACAATGAGGGAGAAGAAGTAGAAAAGAAACGGGAAACGGACAGCGGGGAGAATTGATTCGGATCTGTACGTCTTATTTAGCGTTATTTATAGATTTATTTGGATGAGAGATGGTGAAAAAAAAAAACGCGTTCCCCATAGAAATTCGAGCTCCGGATATCCCGGGGGGATGCGCGGGCGAGAATAGCCTCGGGTCTTCTTCTTCGATACGTCGCGTCGTACCGACGTAGTAGGTATAAATCCCGCGCTGCGCCCGCGTTACATCGACCTCGTCTACGTAACGAGGCTTCCGGACCTTCCGCACTTTCACGGGAACGAATTCATCGGGATTTCCGAGAATACGAGGAAAACTAGTGTCAGGTGCACGTCTATTCAGTCGGGACTGCACCGGCTACCTGTTGACATTTGCCATTATTCGCCTCCACGTGCGTTCGTTCTATTGTTCGATGCTGTCCATTCATCCCCAACCTCGCTGCATCACTACTCTACGAACGTTGCTCCTCTCCTGCTGACCATCACGCCATTCGCTCACCCCCAATATCTCCGGACATTTACGCAAATAACTTTCGCAAATAACCCAGCCAAGCTGATTTCATTTCTCCTATCGGTATCGAAGTGGAAGAATCGAAATCCCACCCAGAAATTCCCTATCTGTACGCCCAAATTGGACCTCCGATTTCGCAAAAATCGTTCGATTGGTGTGTCCAAGAAAATTGGCTAAACGCAAAAATGACAATACGTTTTTTTATTATTTATCGCAAAACTGGTATCTGAGATAATTTGATGGAAAAATAATTTGGGCGATGCCTTTGGACCGATGTAAGTCACTGTTTTTGACAACTTGACTGTGCTAAAAAGTCCTGAGAATTTTGTTCGAGAACCTAGAAAAAGTATTCGCATTTGAGCGGCACTCGCACCGATCATTACCTCCGGATAACGTTCGCCATTTTGAGTGCCAAAAAAGTGCCATTCGGTAAATTGCGACGAAAAGATATTTAAAAAAATGGTATTCTTGACGACTTCTTTGAGAAATTCGAATCTTTCGCCAACGAAGTTGATTGGGGAACGAATGAGAAATCGAGGAAGCGCGTCGAATACGTCGGAAAATCGGCTCGATCGATTGGCAATCGAACTCGGCGATCGTTGCGTTCGAATTTGTTGCGCACGAGGGACGGGAAGTTTCGACGAAACCGGAGAACGTGACGGGCGAGCAGGAGACAGGAAGCGGAGGTTCACCCATGATTTAACTTGGGCTCGAATCAAAACTCCATACTTCCTTATCGCTCCTGCTACGTCATCGTTGCTCAAGCCTCGACCGTCCGCGACAAACGCCGGGAGTTTACCGTTCTTCGAAAACGAGGAACGCCGAGACGCGCTCAACTTATCGCGATTCGCGATAATCCTCGTCGGCCGAAAAATCGTCACGGTACCTCGAAAAACTAGCCTCGTACCTTTTTCTCCAATTTTTTAATCGCTCCGTCGGCGTTGTCGCCTCGCGTTTTTTTGCCACGCGATTCATTTCCCGCGATTTCTTTTTCGCACCCGATTCGATCCGATTTCATTCATTTCGGAAAGAATGAACGATCCACGGTACAACGCATCCGCGCTGCACGAGCCCATTCGATTCGCTTCCACGAATGGGAGCGGATATTGAGAAAACGGCTTGAGAAATCACAACTCGCGAACGACACACGCGTCGATACTCCGAGGATAACGAGGCAATTCCTACCGAACGAAGTCGCAACAAATATCCAAAAAAAAATTCCTACGATTTCGGGAAAATCGCACCCCGAACTCTTTGTTGCAGCTAGGAAGAAAAATTGGAGACAACTCGACTTGTACACTCGACAATTTTATTCGAAAACATAGGCGTTCTCGTTACATCAACGAACATAGTTGATCGCGTAATCAACATTCTATTATCGTATCTAAACATTATAAAATGATTTTGGACAAATATTTTTTTCGTACATAGGGCTCGCTCTCTGTACGGGATTTCGGCCATCTCCGGAATTCCATTTTTTTTTGAAACGACCTTGAAATTTTTTGTTTCAGAAGTTGACGTCGAAAAGTCATCTTTGGAGAACGTACCGGCCAACCTCTACGAGAGCGTCTGCGTGCCGGATCTAGGCGAATTTCTGAGCTACCAATCCGGAGGAAACGTGCCCATAACGGATCACAAGAGTCCGGAAACCCCGGCGACGCCACCCTCTACACCCCAGACTCAGGGTCAACCGAGCCAAGGTCAAAACCAAGGACAGAGCCAGACTCATCCGACCCCAGCTCCGCCGCCAGGATTGCCGATCTCGCGGCAGTATCACAGCGACGGTGAGTCCCGCGCATTTACCCTCGAACTCGTTCACCATTTTCGCCAGCGAACACCACGCGTCCGGATCGTCGTTGTAGCCGTCCAACCGTTGCGCCATCCTCTTCGCCTCGGCCTACTACAGATCCGCTCGTCAATGGTCTCTCACCCGCCTACCGGTGTTCCCAGTCGCTAGCAACACCGTTTCGGACCACGCTAACGAGCCAGCTCATTTTCCACGAACAACCGTTGTTCCCCGTCTTCCCAACCAAGTGAAACGCTCACCTTGTTGGCAAACTTTCCGCGAAATGGGGTGTTTTATTTACACTTACCGCACAAACGCGAAAGCGTCGCGAGTTTCTCGTCGCTGTTACGCCACCGACCTCTTCTTCGTCCCCGAATCCGGGGACAACGAGCCGTCGCGTTACCACCGTTTCTCCTCCGCACCTCGCGATACCCCCGTGACCTACCTCGATACCTGCCCTATGCTCCTCCTCGCCGTACCTCGTCGCCACGCCGATCACCGAAATAATCGAGTCGCTCGCACGCGCCAGATTTATCGATCCCCGTGAAGATCCCGTGTTCCGAGTACACTGCTTAGGTACCTATCCTTTGACCAAGTCACTCGGACTTCCGCTCTTCCACGTCCGATGGCTTCCGCTGATGCCAGATCAAACGCTTTCGCTTAGGGTGACGCGGTGACGGCATCGGTGCTCGCGATGTATATCGCTCTACCAGTCCATCATTTACCTATTGTACTGTCTGCTCGTCGCTCGTTATTAGCATTGCGTCATCGTCAGTGACCATGGACGAATGTAAGGGGAAAGCGAACGTTGCGAAGGGTCACGGTTCGCCACCCACTCGCCACCGTGTCCATCTTCCTTCGCTCCGCGACGGCGTCGTTCGACTGTTTTACAACGCGCCGCGCGGAGGCGCACCCGTTCCTCGCGTATTCACCGAGCGAAATCCGTTCCTTCCCTCCCCCAACTTTTTACCCCCCAACTTTTTACCCCCAACTTTTTACCCCCAACTTTTTACCCCCGATTCCTCCGCCCTCGGTGATCGATCGCGAGGGAAACTTTCTCACCGCCAACTCCATCGGCGCTCCGCACCACGCTCTCCGCGCTCGCTTTCGGAATCGTCCACCTGTCCGGCAGAGCCGCGCTTCGGCGCTCGTACAACGACGAGAACGAACAATAATGCGCTCCTACGTTTGTTTATTCCACGTCACGTGACGCGGGGCCGTGACGTCAGGGATTCGTTTAAGGAGAACCTCGCGCGCGCTTGGTCAATCGGACTCGGGGCTTCGAAGAAACGTCGAGCGACACGCGATTCATACCATTGCGATTTACTTGCCAGTCACGTGTTCGCGCGATTCATTTGTTGTTTATTCTCTCCTGTCGTTTCTTCCATCGTCTTTCGAATTTTCTTCGCTATCCCCTGGATCGTCGCTCCTACCTACCTATCTGGGTTCCTTTCTTACTTTATTTCCCCCTATTTTCGATTTTCAAATTTCTTGCTTCCAGCTTCGATTTTATTTCTCGTAGATAATTTTCGCCTTATTCGTTATTCCGTGACTTATTATTATTTTGATTACTCATTCGCTTGCTTATCCTTCTGTTTTTGCTTTCCGCTCGTTATACTTTCGTTTTTTTCAACTTTTATTGTTTTTTTAATAGTTTGCGCGACCCGATGATTCTCGGCATATTTTCCAGCTTATTTCTCTCTGTTTTCGTATTTCTGAGTGTTTTGTAATTTGCCATTTTATGACAATTGGGTCGCGTGAGAATGGGTCTTTTCTGGACTGGATTTCCAGAGGATGCGCTAGCCGGCGTACGCCCAAATCTGGCGCGCGTTCGTTTTTATATTTCTTTGGGGATCGTTCCTCGTTCGTTTTTATTCAGATTCGCGCGATGCCGTGCGTCATATTTTATGCGGTAACGCCTACCGGGGAGCCTCCGTCGTATCGCGGTGCAGTTTCAAGTGTCTCGAGTAGTCGAACAAGTTTCGAGAGATGCATCTGCCCTCTCGGAAAGTGCGCAACAATGCTCGAACAATACGTGAAAGCACATTGAGCACGTATCCTCCCGGCATCGAGGGTACTTTGCGGGGTGGAGCACTCGAGGACATTATAAAGCTATCTCGAGCCATTCCCCGCGAGTCCCTCCCTCTCTGTAACAGCTTCCGGTCGTAACAACGAGAACCTCGTTTGCACCCCGCTTTGCCCTTACCTAGAACGCGCGAGTCCGCGCCACGGCTTACCGATCGCGGTAAAAATTTCCTCGATCCTCGATCCGTCGTCTCCATCGGACGGACGTTCCCTTCCAAAAACGAACATTCCCGACGGTTTTTCTCGCCTCTGCCCTCCAAATTCGTCGTTTTTTTCGTCGAGCCCGCGGAGGATTTCAGGATCAGTCTCGCGAGATCGGAAATGTCGGAGGAAGGAAGTCGAGATGTGTGCCGGACGCGGAGTGTTTGCGGTTTATTCGTTCGTATTTGGTTTGGTCCCGTTTGCGTAATGATTTCTCGCGTGTCGAGAGGGTCGAACAAATTCGACTTGATTATTTGAAAGAGAAAACGAAGCGGAAATCGACTTTCGAGTTGTAGCAGGATAAAGAATTAATCAGGTATCTTGTCTCGTCGTAAAATAAAATACACTTCGGAAGTCATCCGTCCGAGTCGAGGTGTAAAAATAAAAATCGGAAATCTGTTTTCGATTTCTAACGAGGAAAAAACGAGCGCGACCCGAATCGCAGAGTTCGGTTGGTATCATCGGGAAATTTGCATAAGTAAAATCGCTAAATTTATAGAAATAAAAATAAAATCGGGTAGAGTCGAATTGAAGAGCTTTGGCGAGAAAAATGAATGGAAGATCGCTTACTCGGTGGAAATAACGAGGAGGAAGAGGAGGGATGTACAGCAGTTCCGGAGGTACAAGAGGCTGAGAAGGACGATCGTCGTCCGTGGAATTCGAAAATGAAAGAGGAAAAATTGTCGTTGCGGGACGATAGAAAGAATGAATCCGTGAAATGAATGAGTTCCGGCCAGAATTCCCCCGTCGTTTCACGAACATTTCCCAAATAATAGTCGTAAGCTTGCGCCCACTACAATGCAAGGGCTTGAATGCGCCTGACAATGGCACACGGTAAACAGGCCCCGGTTGTCATCGGCCCAGGACCTGTACCTGCACACACGCTGCTCAACCAACGCGAACGAACGACGAGAAACCCACCACCAACGCATCGCGCGCCGAGCTTTGCTCACTTTTTGTCCGAATTTCGAAAACTGACGCCTCGTCTCACAACCCACTTCTACGGAAACGACGAACGCGTGCGGAAGAATCGGCATCGATAACGCGTGATCCCTCATGAAAATTCCCATCTCGACCAGTGAACGGAAAAAAATACTATCGTTAACTCCGAATTTTTTCAATTTTTTTTCATTACCCGCAAAACGGAAAATATCTATTCAATTTTTGGAACAATAAACGGTAAACTGCCGAGGTACACAAACACAACTGTTTGAAGAAATGCTTTTTCAATGAAATGAGTTTGCGCCGTCGCCAAATCTTTTATTACGATTGGTATCTTGAATTGCAGATGAAAATATATAACCACTTCAACACTCGTCCCGTGTAAATTTTCCCGTGCAATATTCCATACCGCATTTGTGGCAGCTGTCTTATAGTACAAGTCGTAGCTGTAATAGACAGTCTCCTGGCGAGAGCTTTTTTACTCGCCAGTGTTAGATTTTCTGGATTTTTTTTTATAATGAAATCGACAGAGAAACTGCAGTCTAACCAAAGAAGCGAGTTATTACCCTGTATATGTTCCAAGAACCGAATAGATTTTGTTCCCGGCTTGGAAGCTCTCGCACGTTGATTCAAAATCAGAAGGCTCGTAGGAGCAAAATGAAAAGACGTTGTTCTCCAGTAACACATCTTCATTTTCGAACGCGGACATTTTTTTCCACGCACGTGTTGTTCTCGAACAGCGGTGCCTCTTTTTTGGTCCAATATTTGCCAAAAGAGTTGGGAATCGAGGAGTTTTCCGTTGGGGTAGGAGCACTCGAGAGCTGCCGGGGTAGGAGCTTGCATCGCGTTGGGGCGGGATCGCCGAGCGATAGAACGCGGCAGGCCTCATTGAGAGATAGGGATAGAGAGGTAGAGAGAGAGAGAGAGAGAGAGAGAGAGAGAGAGAGAGAGAGAGAGAGAGAGCGAAGAACTAGGGTTCGATGAAGGAGGATGAGAGATGCGTCTTGGGTCTCGCGAGCCAGCGACGTACGTGTGCCTGGCAAGGAGCGGCTAGGCAGCGACGCGAAGAGGCGAGGGGACAGCACTTCCGGTCCCCGCGCTGTATCACGTGCGTGCCACCGTACGAATCTCCTCCCCTCTCTAGCTGCGCCTGTACAGAAATCCCATACCATCGCTCTGTCACGGTTCTACTACCGCAGCTACCACCACCACCACCGCGCAACTGCTAGACTACGACGCCGATCGCCACCCTCTCGACATCCGGCTCCTCCGCTATCCCTTCCCCCGCCCCGGAGTTCGCTACGTCGACGGTCGCCCTCTCAAAAATAGGTCCGATGCCGTCTTCGTCGTCATGGTCGCCATAGGAAGTTCTCGTCGCTGTCGTCTCTCCGTATTCCTTCATCGACACCGCGCAACCGGCGTGATCGAAGTCGTTCTAACGTCCAGGCGAACAGAATCGTTTTTCCCTGACAAAGTCGCATCCCTTCGCACCAATTCGCAGTCGCCACTCTCGACGAAAATACACGCGCGCTAAACCCGTTTACTTATTAGGATCGTAATCCTCGCCGAGAGTGTGGGAACGAGCGGCGCAACATTCGTGAATTCCCTTAGCTTTTCACCGGAATATTTATCTCCGCTTAAACGTTTCGACTGTAGGTAGGTTGTAAAGCGAACGATTTCACGGTCTAGCGATCCCTTCCACCGCTTCTTCCATCGGTCGTTAAGGACTGTCCTTAAAAACGAAATTGTCCGATCGACAAATTCGTACAGGCGAGTCAACAGGATTCTGCTATATCTCGTCACCTTTGCTTCTCTAGCAATTCTAGGGATCGCTGAGCAGCCTAGGTACGGCGATTCCATCGTTGTCGTTTCCTATCCTCTGATTTTTGCCTCGTGCCTCGAAACGCAGGGCCGATCGCGCGGGGTGTTTCACGGAGGGTGGTAGGTTTCGGCGTCGGGGCAAGACCGGCAGCAGGTGGTTGGGCCATTCTCGAGCGCGAACGTTCGTAGATTTTCGTAGTTTCGAGAGGGCGTTCGCACGCGTTTCCCCCGTACGTCCACCTACTTCCACTTTTCGCTTCCACTTCCACTTCTCGTTTTACTTCCATCGCGACGCGCCCCGACGCAGGACGCGCGGTTCTGCCTCGTACCAACGGGGAATTCATTTACTCGACTACGCGTATACATAAGTAGTATAAGTATATCTCCGCGTGTAGGTAGGATCGTGCGGCGAACGGTGAAAAAAAGAAACGAAAATAGTAGTGACTATGGGTGGACAGAGGGACGACTGCTGGTAGTCGTAGTAGTAGTGGTGGTGGTAGTAGTAGTACTGGTAATAGTGGTGGTGGTGATAGTGGTGGTAGTAGTGGTAGGTGAACGGGGATAGAGGGAAAAGAGAAGAGAGAAGGGGGAAGAGTCACGGCGAGTTGCGCGGAGGAGGAAGAAGAAGAAGAGGTGGACAAGGAGGCAGCAGAACATAGAGAGGAGGTGGAGGTGGCAGTAGCAGAGGAAGGGGAAGTCGAGACCGCGGGTCGAAGGGAGGGAAGTCGAAAGCCGGAGAGCGGAAGCGAGCTGCGACCGCCTCAGTGACACACGCGGCTCACGTCAGGTCGAGTGGATATTAACGTGTGAAGTGAAGGCAAAAGTGGACGATGTACAGTTGAATTACCCGCCAAATTTCTCGCGCCCGTGTTTTGGAAATGGTAAAAGAATTGTGAGGACTCGAGTTTTGACGCCGGTTATTGCGCGACTTCGGATCGAGTACAAGAACCGCGAAACTCCTGTGTGCCTAGTCTGGTCCGGTCTGGTCTTCGCAGTTTTCGTGCGTCGAGCTTTTTACCCGGAGGATAACGTCGCGTCAAGGATGCGTCGTTGTGTTGCGGGCCAACAGAGTTGAGGGCTAGTGTCGCGACAGTTTCTTATACACGCGACGCTGAAGTGAGTGAAGTTGGTTCGGGCTTTCGCGGACTTTTCCTCCTCTCTCTCTCTCTCTCTCTCTCTCTCTCTCTCTCTCTCTCTCTCTCTCCCTCGTACGGCGAGAAGGCTCGTTTCCGCGGAGGGATGTCGAGGAACGGTACCAGAAGCGGAATCGGATACCACTGGTGAACGTTGATCCGCTCTTGCTCTCTCTCTCTCTCTCTCTCTCTCGTACTGTCGCGCGCGCGCGCGCGCCTCCTCTACGCGACTCCGCTTCTTCCGTCCTCGTCGTCCTCGTCGTCCTCGTCGTCGCCGAAAAATCTCGTCGGCGGTGAAATTTCGCGCGGTCGTTGTTTCTCCCGTCGAAGGAACTCGGTTCTTTCGCACGTTGCCGATCGGAGAGAACAGGCGAATCGTTCGAGGAACGTCGTAGTAACGGCGTCACGGCGGGCGTAGCGAGCGTCGGGACGTCGGGGTCGCAGCCTCCGGGGCAGGCGTCGGCCACCGCGGCGTTCCTCGGCTCCTACGCGGGCGCTGATAATCTTAGTGTATCGCAACCGTCGCATCAATCGAATCCGATCAACTCGGCCTCCTCGGCTTCGACTTCCTCGGACATGGTGCTGCAAGTGTTGGACACGCTCGTGGCCGTTCACGAGCCGTTTTACGGGGATTATCCCTCCTATCACGACGTCGATCCGCTACCAAATCCTCACCCCCAGTCGTCGCACTCGCCGACGCAACAGACTCATTCGCAAACGCATCACTCCCATTCCCATTCCCATCATCATCACCATCACCATCAATTATCCAGGAGCCACAATGGCTCGGGGATGCCATCGGTATCGTTGGACGCGACGCCGCACACGCCAGGTAAAAACTAATGCCCCATAAAATTACCTCTTACAAACTTCTACCGCTACTAATTCTCTCCTACCTCGCCGTATTCGGACGAAGTTAATCGAGGAATCCGCTCAAATTTATCGCCCACCGATTCCTTTTCAACTCCGAACAAATCGCGCGGAGCTGCTCGAACCTCCGAATGCTCGCACCTTGCAAAGTTATCGCAACGTTGGAATCTACCGCATCTAGCGTAGAACACACCATATCTTACACCACGATCCAGAGTCCACGTTTCCGCGCATTATCGCCAACCGACTCGAATTCGCGCAAGGTCACTCCGCCAATTCCCAAGAAATCTATCAAAACAATTTCCGAAATTATCGCATTCCAGTCGTAATTGCAGCCGCGGATCCGTCTAAATTTACCCCAAATGACGCGAAGTCGTTGCAACGTCGCGAGAAAATCGAGCCAAAGTTATATTTCGCGCGTATCAACGCGAACAGCGGTCTCTGTCGAAATCGTCGCGAGGTTCTATCAAACGCGTCGAAAACACCTCGCACAAATCGTGCCCAATCTACGCAAACGTAAAAATGATGGCAAATTATGGCGAATGGCCGCGAAGCTATTCGAGGAATGATTATAGGCGGAAAAACAGGGCGTTGATATTTTTCTCTTCTCGTGGAGTTTTATCGCGGAGTACGCGAGTGGCCAGGTACACGGGAACAGGGAATAGTAGGAACGCGTAGTCAAGGCCCAACGAGGTATGCTTATTCTCGCGAGTGTGGGAGAGTTCGCAGGTCAGCGGTTAACCAACGAAGAACAATGGCCGCGCGTTCCTACCGGAGTACCACTGAAAGCCCTCGAGTACCACCGTGGAACAAAACAGTCGACGATCGCGGTACCGCGCTACGTACGTAGGCGTATCCTCGGGCAACGTGTTTTTCCTCTCCAAAATGGCCAGAAATTCCTCTCGGTAAAATCGCGTGGTCGCTGAAATTCTAACGATAAGCGAGTACCCAGTCGTCGCCGATAAGACGAGGAGCGAGCGGTCAGTTTCTCGCCTGGTCGCTCGTTCGTTTTCCTCCGTCTCCCCGGGCGGAGCGAGGAAACGAAAACGCGAGTGTCGCCGAGCTCCGGCAAACGGGAAGGAAAATTGACGCGTGAAATATGAAGGGGACGAAAGTGAAAATACAGACGTTTAGGGGGTAAGAGGCGGAAGAAAAAAGAAGGTAGAAACGAGAACGCAAATGGAAGGGAAAAAATGAGAGAAAACGACGCGGAGTCGACGGTGTGCGTGGTACGTTAACGCCAGTTAAAGTCGGGAGTAGAGCGTGGCAGCTGCGTCAGGATCGGCGCGTGCCGCAGTCCCGAACCCCAGGCTCGGCACCTGTTGTCCAGCTGACTGATACGCGGCTGCTGCTCCGCTTCGCTGTCGCGCTGCCTTGAAAGGAGCTTCTGCCTTTAGCTGCTGTTGCCCTCCTCTCCTCGCCTCTCTAGCCTTGCCGCGACTCGTCGCCGAGGCAGTTGAGAAAAAAAGGAAAGACAACAAAATGAAACGCAACGTTGTTGGGAATTAAAGGCGAACGACGTTATTGAGAAAACAAACGAACGTTTAATGGAAAGCTTAACCCCTAACGCTTTTCTACATCTTTTCTGTTACAGCTCATTATCCCATGTACGACGAACCGTCCGAATACCACGGTCTAACGCAGGACCATCAAGCACCTCATAACTATAGTTTAGATGCATCTTCCGAATTTTATACTCAAAGCGGTATACATCTCGAACACAAGTATCAACCACCGCCAGCGTTCAAGAACTACTCGCGAGGTAACGTAGCTGTGATATTATCGTCAATGTTGCCAACCTCGCTTCGATACTCGAATCTTTATCGGACGACCGTTTTATTTTCCTGGTAGTACACAGACGAGTGAGCGCGCGTGTCCGGATGCGAAAAAATATAGTCTGGTAGCGTAGAACCTTTGCTTTTGGGAGCAGCCAATCGCGAAGAAAATCGTTCGCTGGGTGCAGAGGCAGATTTCGGGTTCGAGATCCCACAGTCGTCGATCCAACTCGAGACCGATGGTCTAACGATTCGCGTCGGAGCCTTGCTTCCAGATTTTCCAGCCCGCGACGCGTTTCTTCGTCGCGAATTTTTCACGTCTCGCGGGCAGTACAAAATTTGTTGCACGATGTAACGCGAAAAATGTGTGCCGAAGGCTTGTTTTTGTTACACTAAATTTGTGTTATTTCAAGACAGTCCGTTTGTGTCGATGGTGGGACGCGGCTCTGTGTCGAGAGTAACACAGTTGTGGGAAAAAAAATAACACAAACTTGTGTTACTCGAGTATGGGGTGACGTTTTAGTGTGGTCACAAGTGGACTGATCGAACAACGCTAACAACCGTGTCGAATCGACGCGCTGAAATGTTGACTATTCTACGCAGAAATTCTTACGCTTTACGCGATGATGACAAAATTTGTACCGTGCGGAAGAAGTGGCGATGGATGGAAAATCGCAGCGCGTTTAGAACCCGCATCGCGATCGAGACGCGCTCGCAACCGCGGCTCGACGAGCTGAACGGATCAGTTTTTCGGAAACGCGCTCTTTTCCATCGCGAGCCTCGTACCGAGGGACGGGACGCGCGCGGTCGCGGCGTTGATGGGGCGGAAGGCTCCTCGGGATGGGAGAACTCGAAGGGCTCGAAACGCCCGCGTCGTCCGCGTCTTCGATTCACCGCGGCTCGAGCCAAATGCCGATCGGGACGAAAACTCGTCTCCGTTCGTTTCTTCGGCGTCTCGCGGTCGCGTCCACGATCCGTCGTCGACCTCGTTGCACCGTGGACGAGCGTTGCGACGGGATCATCCATCGTCGCTCCTCGTCACGCCGCCGACCCTTCGACGATCTCGTCCGCGTTACCCGCTGACAACGATCGCTCGGTCGTTTGAAAGTTAATTCGTCGCTCGTTATCAAGAGCCACTCGGTGGTAGGGAATCGACGCGTCGACTCGTGGCACGTGGCCGCGATTACGGTTCGTGAAAGAAGCAAGGAAAATACATACGGTCGTCTCTGTCGCGTTGAAATTGCGCGTGATTCCGGATTCCGAATAGCATCGATAAATTCGCTCATCGTTCGATGTTAGGTCGTTATCACGAAGGATACAGCGAGAGTGGATATGGCCAATACGACACGACGTCGTTTCAAACGGTTCCCGGGAGCGGAACCGGTGTCTCCACGGCGGGAAACGATCAATGGGGCGTCAACTCCGTTGGCGATCAACTCTCGCATCACCCCGCGTATCTCGCCGCTCTTGGGCCGCGAGACTCGTCCAACCCTCATCATCCCTCGTCGATCGCTAACAACCCGGACCAGAAATCACTCTTGCAAGGCACGATGTTGCCCGGCTACGCTGGTACGTTCCTATTCCCTTTCTTCCGCATCTAGGTTCGCGCTTGCTAACGATGTATAAAGATGTAACGTCGTCAACAGGAGGTGGACCCTGCTTCACGGGGGCTGGACCGATTCAGCTGTGGCAATTCCTTCTCGAGTTGTTAACAAAGAAGTCTTATCAGGGTTACATATCGTGGACGGGCGACGGATGGGAGTTCAAACTGACGGATCCCGACGAAGTCGCGCGACTTTGGGGATTGCGCAAGAACAAACCGAAGATGAATTACGAAAAGCTCAGCCGTGGGCTGCGATACTACTACGACAAGAATATTATCCATAAAACTGCTGGTAAACGATACGTTTATCGTTTCGTCTGCGATCTACAGAGTCTTCTTGGGTGAGTAGAAAACGCATCGGTTGCCTCCTTCCCACCTTTCGGTCACGATCACACGGATTCACGTCTTTTCAAATTCACACCTCTTTCTCGTTAATAATTCTCGTTATAGTAATAATAATAATAATAATCGTCATCGCGAGAGCATTAATGATGATAATACTAGTATTAATTAATTCGTACGAAAATCGTCATTGCTAACGTGGCCATATCCTCGTTTGTCTCGCCGCAGATACAGTCCAGAGGAGTTGTATAAAGTGACGGATGTTAAGCCGGAAAAGAAAGAAGAAGACTGAACTTTTGTCAGATAACAAAGTGCGCAACGGGACGTCGTTGAGATAACGTTCATCGCGATCCCCTTGAGAGAAACAGCGGAGGCGAAGAATTTCCATTATAGGGGATGGGACGAATACGCAAACGTTTGATCAACGATTTCCTCATCACTCCCTCCTCGCCGCCGCCGCCGCCGCCTTCGCAACAAAGAAAAGTTGAAACACCAACGCAGACTATAATTCCTCGTCAAATTTGAACAACGTCCGAACTTTGACAAAATTCAAAATCCCGACGACGTTATGTAATCGAAATGAGATGGGAAAAAACTTGACACGCGAATGTGAATAAATGATTGAAAATCAAATGACAATAATCTAAACCGTACATGCAATGAAACACGCAGTTGGTTCGTCGATAAATCGAATCGTTCCGCTTTATTTATTCGCCGGTTGTTCTCGAGCCGATCGAAATTAACGTAATCTTTTTCCCGGCTGACGTAACGTCGCTGACCTATTTATATATATATATACACACGCGCACACGTATTTATATATATATTTATATATATATATATATATATATATATATATATATATATATATATATATATATATATATGTATGTATGTATGTATGTATATGTTTGTCTATGTACACAAGTATATGTATACATATGTGAATATATGAATAATGCGCGTGATTCTTCGCATGGAGTGCGATGAAAGGAGAGGAAAAATATTGACGAAGGGAAACGGAAAGAGCCGTTGACGAACCAACTGAACGAATGTTTGAAGTAAATAAATAAATAAATAAATAAACGAATGAAATCTAACGAACGTGGATAGGAAGAAGAATGAAGAATGAAGCAGAAGATGGGAAACGACTTTTCAATCGCCGGTGGTGTTCTTCTCCGTTCGGATATGTAACATGTCACATTGAAAATCGAGAATCGGTCGTATGTACCAAAGACAGGGTCCGCATACCATTGGTGCCTAAAAGTAATAAATGACTAAATTGTGAATTTGTTTTTAAGTGATTTATTTGCTACACAAGATTTTAGAGGATATTTATAGAAAGTAACTCGACAATTTTTACATATTATATATATATTATACATATATATTTTTAATGTTACATGATTTCTAAACAATGTCGCATCGGTTCATCGAGGATGATGTATCTAAATTATTTATATGTCCCATCCTTTTTAACACGTGTGTTTACATCTCGTTGATAGATGATGACACGATATGTGATTGTTATTATTCTAATTTTACTACAATAAAATAATTATGTCTACTTCCATGGCTATAAGTTAACCTCGTTGCGCGGATTAATCTGCGCGCATCTCATTTCGCGAACCGGAAGCGTTGGATCTGCCGAAAATTTGAATTCCCTCCAAGAAAATTTGGTAAGTTGATCAAGTTGAAAATGCTACGTTTTCTCAACAGTTTCGCGCATAATAATCGCGAGTTTCATCGGCAGTCCTCGACCAAAATCGAGGCTCGCGCAGGTACTCCTCGCAGGTAGGTAAGAAATCTCGCGATGTGACATTGAATTCGTGTCTCGTTCTCTCTCGTCACCCGTTCCGCTCGCCGCCCATACACAGCCGTAGAGTCGAAATCCTCTCCGTGTCGTTACGTTTCCTGAATAATTTCGAACGTAGCTACGTAAAGTTAGAAGAATCGCGTGAATTGTTTTTGCATTTACCGTTCAGAGATCGCTTCGTTGGCCAATCTACGTGGATTGGTAACAAATATTTGGTAAGTTAACGTCACCAGATATCACTAGTCGGATCCGCGGATTTTCAATCCGGCTAGGTAAGTGGAATTTGAATTGTCGATGTCCACAACTGGATTGGAGAGGCGGACACGCGCGTCGCGTCTAGCGTGTATCGTGCAAGCGAGCGCGTTATCGGTATCGCTCGTCGTTTGTTCTAAATCGCGTCGGTATTCTATCTGATACCTACCTACTTGGTTATTTCGTCGTAAAACGGGTTGTTTTTTTGTTTCTTTTTACTCGTGTAACGTCACGGCTCGGTAGATATTCGAACCGCGGCTTAAATATGTGGCTGGCTACTCGATTCGTGACGATGAAACAAAAGGTTAGCGGCTCGTAGGCCGCGCGAAACGAGAGAGGCAGCGTTACGCGTGGGACGATTCATATTTAAAGTACTTACGACTACGCAGAATCGACGCGCTCGAGTTTGATGCTGAGTCGTATACCTATGTAGCTAACGAACGATGAATAATAACAAAGGATTGAACGGTCGAGCGGTGTGGCACGGTGTTCCGGAGAGCAAGACGAGTATTCATGGGCGGTCCGCGATCCGATTGGTTCACAACGTCACCGCAGTCTCCGCCTACCTTGGCAGATAACACAATAGCGTCAGCACGACCTTTTCACGTTCGAATCTGCGCTGACAAAATTCCGTTGATTAATGATCCGCGATTCTGCCTCGAGATTCGCTGTTAGGAACGTGCCGAATGCCCTCGCGCGTCGACTGCCTCGAGAAAAGCAACGCTGATCGTCGTATGTTCG
Organism: Arge pagana; assembly: GCA_963969455.1. Lineage (NCBI taxonomy): Eukaryota > Metazoa > Arthropoda > Insecta > Hymenoptera > Argidae > Arge > Arge pagana. Next base: position 18,705,173 of record OZ018310.1, read on the forward strand.
TTGCTCTTTTGTTTCCGCGTCGCGGAGGACACCACATTCGCGGCGGCGGCGGCGGCTCGATCCAATAGAAAATAATTGCCATTGGTCAACAATCACGTGACGAGGCGATGCTCGCTTGTTTTCACCGCTCGGACGTCTTTCAGGTTATATTATACGACGTACGGTTCGAGGTGAGTCCGACAAATGCAGGCAACGATGAACGGTGTTCACGGAGGTACTATTTATCGAATTGTGCTTTCCATGTGTATCTATCTGTAGAGAAAAAAAGAAACGTTTTTCAACAGCCGTGTAACAAACGACGTCGGGGAACGGAGAACAAACGAAATTCGTCGAGATTCCACGTTATTTCGCGTAACGAACGAGGTGTGACGATAATCCGTGTCGCTTTTTCGTTTTTTTTACCATACGGTCGTAATCGCAACGCACGCGCGAACAATGGACCACCACGGATTTTGCAAAACATACAACTTCCGCCGGATATGAATCGACTGTTTTCGTGTTCTTGTGTCTCTTAATTAGGTACGCCAAAAATTCGACGAACGAGCGTCCATGAACTCATCTCTTTGAAAACGGTGCGAAACGTTTGACTGCGCGGCGATATCGAGTCAATTTGTTACGGGTGAGGTAATAATTGATCGATGAGAATAACTGGTATTTTCATCGCGTGTTCGCCGTATAATCATCGTTTAGCGAGCGCACGTTGACTTCTGGTTGAAAAAACATCGGAGCAGAGCTCGCGACTCGCGTTGGGTTTGTTAACGAATGGAAAGCAGCGTAATGGAAGCGAGGAATGTCATGAATGAGTCAATGTTATCGGATCAGCTCATCTCCCACGCGGTGACAATCGGTCTTACGTAAGATTATGTAATCAGGTTCTAATGGATTGATGTTGTTCGAGCGTGCGGAATTTCCCTAGTGCTTACATTACGATTCGTCATTTCCGCCGTGGCTTCGTCGGGGATTCGCTGATGATCTCTCTACATTCCGCGCGACGACCACGTAGACGCTTAGGTACTACGTATTACGCTACCGCGCAGATATTGCAACGGGATTATGAAAGGTAGAATTCCGACAGAAAGTACGAACAGCTTAAGCTTTTCGTAAATTCCGAATCGTGGATATGCAACGTGATTATTTTCGGTGATAATGTACAACTACTGCCAGTATATAATCTCAGTTTATGACTCCACAATAAATCGTACTTTTCGTCGTCATTCCTAAGCCCCGTTCTCGAGCGCAGATTAGGCTGGTAAAATCCCAAAGTGATCCACAACAGCTCGACCGATGCTTAAGGAGTTAGCGGCTAGGGGAGTAGTCACAGGCTATTTCACATAATTTCTTTTCTTCTTGGCATAAATTCAATCTATTGTATAGACCAAATGATGTAAAGTTATCAAGTTACGAGTTAACTTTATTTCACCAAAATTTCAACAACAACGATAAAATTCATTGTAGATCAAATTATCGCCCCAATGCTTTGCGCTGATCTGGCACTGGATTAACTATTAAATTAACGATTTTGTTGTTGTTTCATTCATTTTACATGATCCAGTAGAACGTAATTTTTGGTGAAATAAAGTTGAAACGTAACATAATAACTTTACTGTATTTGTTTTATACAATAAATTCAATTACCGCCGACATTTTTTATTTCAAATAGTCAGTTTTATGTTTGTGAGTTATTTATATCCGAAAAGAGCTCTTGGACCTGAGTCGCGCACGAGGTATTAAAAGTACCGAAGACATTGTACATCATACGCGCGCGTAGTCATTCAGTTCGTGTCATCTATGTAGGAGGATCCGATGTTTTTAAACATTTCCGAAATTTATTAAAGTATAGTTTGTTTCCGGTGTTCTATCTTTTTTTTCTTCATCTTTTTTTAAATGCAAAGCACATTTTTGTGCGCATGAGTCAGTTTCGTCTCGATCTTTGGTAATCTACTATTCCAGCGTGTCGTACCAGATCGTTTTCTAGTAAGTTATTGCGGTATTTAATTACTTACCGTGCAAAAATACATGTACTTGGGGAAAATGTCTTACATGTACCGTCCGTGCTTCGAATGAGAGCCGCTTCGAAGTTTCGTCGCATTGACCCACGGTTTGAATTTCACGCACGCGCATTCCGGTCCATGCAAGAAAACCTGGTTTGGCTAGCAAGCTTTAGCGGTTATACGATGCGAAGGTGAGGAATTCATCTCTTGTTCTTTTTTTTAGGAATTGGTCTCTAAAGGCGTTCTTTTTGCAAGGAATTTTCTTCACGCGTATCGCATGGTACGTGCAAAATCAAACGTTTTACGACAAAGAAAACAATTACAACGTATGAAAAAATGGATGTGAAGTCCTTTATTTCCATAGATAGACAAAAAGAGCCTCTTGGCTTGAGTACACAATATAACACACGATCTCTGAAAGTTATCAAATTTCATTAGCACTCGGTCACTTCGTAGATCTTGGTGACAATTATTCCAAAGGATTACGTCAATTAACACAAAAATATTACAAATGTGCGAAATTATTCGTAATGGTAATGACTATACTTTGCGATCAAACATTGGGAATATTCACTGCTCCGAGTTGAGCGTAATTCACAGATGTGCGCGACACAAAAGCCAACAGTATGGGAATGTCTTTTGATTCTTGTTGTAAACGAATTATATCCGCTAATTCCACGGAGGTGCTGTCTTCCAATCTGAAATGTAATTCATCGTTACGTGTGACGTGGACGTTAGATTGTAGCGTTAAAATTTTAATCTACCAACCTGATTACGACTATCCTGTACATAGGATTGCCGGGGTTTGCTTTTTTAAAGTGTACACTCGACGAAAACAAGTTATAAGAAATATTGTATTCCGTCTTCTTTGTTCTAGATTTTCGAATAGTTCTGTGCGGTGCTTGTTTTATAATTTGAAGTCGCTTAAACACGTCCGCGAAACTCCGTACATTGCGAAAATTGACTAGAGGTTTCACCATCTGTTTGACGACAGCGATTTCACTATCGTCGTTGCTTCGACCCGCGTTCTTATTGGAATCGTCGTCGTCGATCGTTATTGTCTTTTCTTCCAGTAATTTCCTCTTCATCTCTGACCACGACGAGCAATTTTCCATTATTTTAAACGACGGCTCGCCTATTTCTGTTGAATCCCATTGAGCGTTTTTCGTACTCTGGTTTATCGGGTTCGGTAATCTTTGTTGGGGCGGCGTTGCATATCTCATAGCTGAATGGTGATTGAACATTCTTGGCGGAGGGAGGAACCTGGGTGGAAAGTTCAGAAGTTGTTGTCTTATCGAAAGACTCAGATTTGAGAAGTAATTTTGGTTGCAGATCAATTGTCTCATTGGTGAAAAACTTTGTTGGAAATTTAAATTTACGAAGAATTGTTGTCGATTGAATATCATGTTGTTCGACACAACCGTCCGATTATAAAATTGAGAGAAATTGTAATTCGAGACGACGTTTCTTTGAAGGTACGTTTGTTGCCTCGGATTAAAATTTCTGTTGTCGAATCGTCTGAAATGGCCAAATGTGGGTGCGGGCATGTTATTTGGTATAAACGGTCTGTACGGGTGATTCGTAATGAATGGAGCACGATAAGCAAATGGTCTGATGAAATCGAAACCATTTTGATGCCCATAACTGGTGTTCACATCCATCCTTTGTAATTGTTCTCCGTTGTTTGTTCCTCGGGGCACTCCGTCGGGTTGCTTTTCATGATTTTTCAGTTCTTTAAAGTATTTCCATTTGGAATGCTGGACGTCATCTCTCTGAGGTATCACGTTAGGGGGGCAATATTTTTTTAAAACTCGTTCGCTCTTGAAGCATTCATCTGCCAAATTAGGCAACAAATTCAACATTTCTATTCGCGTCATGCGCGGACGTATTTCCTCGATTTCGTCATCTGACAGTTCTATTACCTGAAAAGAAAATTTCAAATTCGTTTACAAAAAGGTGTTTCCATCACTCTTGCTCTATGTAATGGGGTAACAAGCTTTTGACTTTCGACGCACTTATACTCGTGTTGCGGTGTAAAATTTTTCGAATACAGAAGAGTAGTACGCTCGAGAGTTATTGATACAGCGAATGTACCGTCCGAAACAAGGGTGCGTGATAAGAAAACGAAGGCTAAGGGCAGGTGAAAAAGTTGATAGAATTTTGCCCAACAAAATAGACAGCTAGAAAAATCGAAGATCGTTACCTCGTATTTCGTTCTTTTTATCTCTGCAGTCTCATCACGAGGGTCAACATTTTTTCTCTTCTCTCCGCAAAATGGGCTTGGTAATTTTTTATTTTTATCTTCGTCATGATTAGCTTCGATGGGATCTTTCGATTTGTCGTTTTGGCTTTCATTGTTGGTAGAAGCGATATCGCGTCGTTGTACCGTCATCAGATTTTTGGGAATTCGAGCACCAGGCCACATGGATATTACCTTAAAATCGCCGAGGAGTGTTTCATCCGATATAATTTGGAGTTTACCATTAGTTTTAGAGACCTTAGGCTCCTGAGGTGTGGCATTGCTTGGTCCTGGTAAGTTTTCAACCCCATCATCGTATATCTCGCTAAGTAACTTTTTACTGCCAGCTACAGGTTTTTTATCAGCAACAATATTTTGGATTTTCGAATCGCTATTCGTCTGTTTTAAAGCTTCTGGAACTTTGGACTCGCAATCGACGTGGGAATGATTATTTACTTCGGGTTCTTCCTCCCCAGTTTCTGTGTTGGTGGGATGTTGCTGCAATTCAGAGTCATCCGAAGTATCTATTTTGCTTGATTGGTTTGTTTCTTTTGCTTCCATGGAGTCATTCTTCGAGAATATACAAGAACTACTCAACGCCTCTGACTGATCTTCTGTCGAGTGAGGTTCGACCTTTGGCTCATCGCTGATATCAATTTCGATAAGATCTTTGGCAATAATGAAGCCACTCAACGGATCATGAATACGCTTTTTTTTCTTCGTATATGATGAACTGTCATCTTCGTATTTGAATCTTTGTAACTTGTAACCTTGCCGAACCAATTGACTGTATACTCTGTATTCGTACGAACAGCAATTTGATTGATCTGAATCAAGTAGAACGTTGTAAGCTTGTTGTACAGACAAAGCGACGCCGTTCCAGGTAAGCTCCAAACGATTCTGTAAACAGAACATTCAATCGATTGACGATATGAAATCTGAGTCAAATTTTCATTTCATGAAAAAAGAAATTTCTATCTGCATGCTACGTCTTGTGCGAACATCATGATTTTGATTAAACGGCGATCTCTGTGATTTCAATTACTGAATTGATATTTTGCAAGGAAATACGTATGACATTCAGAATTTTGGTCAAATACAGATACTTTTTTATATACTTAAGATTAATCATCCAATAGGAAAAATACTGGTTCATGAAATTTGCATGATATGATGACATTATGATAATTTATTGCAATTTCATCGTATTTTACCAGCTCTATCAGCAACAATGCTTCTTCTGGAAGCAGATACAACTGCCGGTTTTCTTCTAAGCCAAACGTGGTCCATTCTTGACCAGTTTTTTTTGTTACACGGGCTCGTCCTTCGTAAGGAAGCCATTCGGCAGCTCCGAGTTGCGAGCTCCGTTCTACTCTCTCGATCGCAAGCAGGTCTTTCCTGTCGGTCAGTCCTTTTTCAATTTGTTTGTTTTGTAGCCAAGAATGGTTCGGCTCGAAATGTTTCAGTCCCGTGCGTGGTAATACATTTGTGGTTTTGTCCCATTTTTTCAAAGTTCGCGCGTGAATCCCTCTGTTCTCGAGTAATTCTGAAGCACTGTAAATCGAATTGCGACGATAATCATTTTGAAAGTAATCAGACCAATTTACAACAAAAAATCACGTAGAGTCGTATGTTTTGCAAAGAGTGAGGTTATGTTAATACAGATGAATTGCTGGTTATAAGAACTTACGTTAGAGACTTTCCAAACATTGTGTCGAGCTTTGACCAACGTACGTTGATAATATGAGACTAATATTTTTAAAAACAAAACATCGATGTTAGCACTACCCATAGCCGCATTTGATTGTATGTAAGATAAGATAACATAGACATCAGCAAACGATTCTCACAACCATTCATGAATTGTTTGTTACATCGTCGATTATTTACTTCTTTTCCTGTTTCTCATGTTCGTTTAATCGATTTTGGATGTTTTCACACAAATAAGTACCGCATGCCGATTTGTAATAAGTGCTTTGCAATCACGGATAATAGGTTTGTTCGAGCTAGCTACACTTTCTACACTCGAGTGTAGGAGGTGTAAGTGGAGTGTAGGACCTCTTGCTCAAAAATAGGGAGGTGTACACCACAATAACGCGAACGCCAAGAGTGTAATATACAAGATGGCGTCGCCCAGCAGTAGCCAACCCTAACCTATTAAAATGAGCCAACCGACTGCGTGAAACGACTTTGCTACTTTCGCTTGCAACTGTCTTTCTTAATTTCTATGCAACGTCGGTTGTAAACACAAAAACCGTAAGGCTATAGCCTTCAGAAATCTCAGATTTTGGACGCATCTCAGAATCGATCGCCAATTTGTTTCCTGACGTATTTTTGAGCGTAGAATCGAATGACGTAGGTCCCAGGTCGATATCTTTAATGGAACAGAAGATACGACCAAAAAACCGACTTTTCAAAATCACAAAAACCGTAAGGCTATAGCCTTCAGAAATCTCAGATTTTGGACGCATCTCAGAATCGATCGCCAATTTGTTTCCTGACGTATTTTTGAGCGTAGAATCGAATAGCGTAGGTCCCAGGTCGATATCTTCAACGGGAAAGAAGATACGACCAAAAAAACGACTTTTCAAAATCACAAAAATCGTAAGGCTATAGCCTTCAGAAATCTCAGATTTTGGACGCATCTCAGAATCGGTCGCCAATTTGTTTCCTGACGTATTTTTGAGCGTAGAATCGAATGACGTAGGTCCCAGGTCGATATCTTCAACGGGAAAGAAGATACGACCAAAAAACCGACTTTTCAAAATCACAAAAATCGTAAGGCTATAGCCTTCAGAAATCTCAGATTTTGGACGCATCTCAGAATCGATCGCCAATTTGTTTCCTGACGTATTTTTGAGCGTAGAATCGAATGGCGTAGGTCCCAGGTCGATATCTTCAACGGGAAAGAAGATACGACCAAAAAACCGACTTTTCAAAATCACAAAAATCGTAAGGCTATAGCCTTCAGAAATCTCAGATTTTGGACGCATCTCAGAATCGATCGCCAATTTGTTTCCTGACGTATTTTTGAGCGTAGAATCGAATGGCGTAGGTCCCAGGTCGATATCTTCAACGGGAAAGAAGATACGACCAAAAAACCGACTTTTCAAAATCACAAAAATCGTAAGGCTATAGCCTTCAGAAATCTCAGATTTTGGACGCATCTCAGAATCGATCGCCAATTTGTTTCCTGACGTATTTTTGAGCGTAGAATCGAATGGCGTAGGTCCCAGGTCGATATCTTTAATAGAACAGAAGATACGACCAAAAAACCGACTTTTCAAAATCACAAAAATCGTAAGGCTATAGCCTTCAGAAATCTCAGATTTTGGACGCATCTCAGAATCGATCGCCAATTTGTTTCCTGACGTATTTTTGAGCGTAGAATCGAATGGCGTAGGTCCCAGGTCGATATCTTCAATAGAACAGAAGATACGACCAAAAAACCGACTTTTCAAAATCACAAAAACCGTAAGGCTATAGCCTTCAGAAATCTCAGATTTTGGACGCATCTCAGAATCGATCGCCAATTTGTTTCCTGACGTATTTTTGAGCGTAGAATCGAATGGCGTAGGTCCCAGGTCGATATCTTCAATAGAACAGAAGATACGACCAAAAAACCGACTTTTCAAAATCACAAAAACCGTAAGGCTATAGCCTTCAGAAATCTCAGATTTTGGACGCATCTCAGAATCGATCGCCAATTTGTTTCCTGACGTATTTTTGAGCGTAGAATCGAATGGCGTAGGTCCCAGGTCGATATCTTCAACGGGAAAGAAGATACGACCAAAAAACCGACTTTTCAAAATCACAAAAACCGTAAGGCTATAGCCTTCAGAAATCTCAGATTTTGGACGCATCTCAGAATCGATCGCCAATTTGTTTCCTGACGTATTTTTGAGCGTAGAATCGAATGGCGTAGGTCCCAGGTCGATATCTTCAATAGAACAGAAGATACGACCAAAAAACCGACTTTTCAAAATCACAAAAACCGTAAGGCTATAGCCTTCAGAAATCTCAGATTTTGGACGCATCTCAGAATCGATCGCCAATTTGTTTCCTGACGTATTTTTGAGCGTAGAATCGAATGGCGTAGGTCCCAGGTCGATATCTTCAACGGGAAAGAAGATACGACCAAAAAAACGACTTTTCAAAATCACAAAAATCGTAAGGCTATAGCCTTCAGAAATCTCAGATTTTGGACGCATCTCAGAATCGATCGCCAATTTGTTTCCTGACGTATTTTTGAGCGTAGAATCGAATGGCGTAGGTCCCAGGTCGATATCTTCAATAGAACAGAAGATACGACCAAAAAACCGACTTTTCAAAATCACAAAAACCGTAAGGCTATAGCCTTCAGAAATCTCAGATTTTGGACGCATCTCAGAATCGATCGCCAATTTGTTTCCTGACGTATTTTTGAGCGTAGAATCGAATGGCGTAGGTCCCAGGTCGATATCTTCAATAGAACAGAAGATACGACCAAAAAACCGACTTTTCAAAATCACAAAAACCGTAAGGCTATAGCCTTCAGAAATCTCAGATTTTGGACGCATCTCAGAATCGATCGCCAATTTGTTTCCTGACGTATTTTTGAGCGTAGAATCGAATGGCGTAGGTCCCAGGTCGATATCTTCAACGGGAAAGAAGATACGACCAAAAAAACGACTTTTCAAAATCACAAAAATCGTAAGGCTATAGCCTTCAGAAATCTCAGATTTTGGACGCATCTCAGAATCGATCGCCAATTTGTTTCCTGACGTATTTTTGAGCGTAGAATCGAATGGCGTAGGTCCCAGGTCGATATCTTCAATAGAACAGAAGATACGACCAAAAAACCGACTTTTCAAAATCACAAAAACCGTAAGGCTATAGCCTTCAGAAATCTCAGATTTTGGACGCATCTCAGAATCGATCGCCAATTTGTTTCCTGACGTATTTTTGAGCGTAGAATCGAATGGCGTAGGTCCCAGGTCGATATCTTCAACGGGAAAGAAGATACGACCAAAAAACCGACTTTTCAAAATCACAAAAACCGTAAGGCTATAGCCTTCAGAAATCTCAGATTTTGGACGCATCTCAGAATCGATCGCCAATTTGTTTCCTGACGTATTTTTGAGCGTAGAATCGAATGGCGTAGGTCCCAGGTCGATATCTTCAATAGAACAGAAGATACGACCAAAAAACCGACTTTTCAAAATCACAAAAACCGTAAGGCTATAGCCTTCAGAAATCTCAGATTTTGGACGCATCTCAGAATCGATCGCCAATTTGTTTCCTGACGTATTTTTGAGCGTAGAATCGAATGGCGTAGGTCCCAGGTCGATATCTTCAATAGAACAGAAGATACGACCAAAAAACCGACTTTTCAAAATCACAAAAACCGTAAGGCTATAGCCTTCAGAAATCTCAGATTTTGGACGCATCTCAGAATCGATCGCCAATTTGTTTCCTGACGTATTTTTGAGCGTAGAATCGAATGGCGTAGGTCCCAGGTCGATATCTTCAACGGGAAAGAAGATACGACCAAAAAAACGACTTTTCAAAATCACAAAAATCGTAAGGCTATAGCCTTCAGAAATCTCAGATTTTGGACGCATCTCAGAATCGATCGCCAATTTGTTTCCTGACGTATTTTTGAGCGTAGAATCGAATGGCGTAGGTCCCAGGTCGATATCTTCAATAGAACAGAAGATACGACCAAAAAACCGACTTTTCAAAATCACAAAAACCGTAAGGCTATAGCCTTCAGAAATCTCAGATTTTGGACGCATCTCAGAATCGATCGCCAATTTGTTTCCTGACGTATTTTTGAGCGTAGAATCGAATGGCGTAGGTCCCAGGTCGATATCTTCAACGGGAAAGAAGATACGACCAAAAAACCGACTTTTCAAAATCACAAAAACCGTAAGGCTATAGCCTTCAGAAATCTCAGATTTTGGACGCATCTCAGAATCGATCGCCAATTTGTTTCCTGACGTATTTTTGAGCGTAGAATCGAATGGCGTAGGTCCCAGGTCGATATCTTCAATAGAACAGAAGATACGACCAAAAAACCGACTTTTCAAAATCACAAAAACCGTAAGGCTATAGCCTTCAGAAATCTCAGATTTTGGACGCATCTCAGAATCGATCGCCAATTTGTTTCCTGACGTATTTTTGAGCGTAGAATCGAATGGCGTAGGTCCCAGGTCGATATCTTCAACGGGAAAGAAGATACGACCAAAAAACCGACTTTTCAAAATCACAAAAATCGTAAGGCTATACCCTTCAGAAATCTCAGATTTTGGACGCATCTCAGAATCGATCGCCAATTGGTTTCCTGACGTATTTTTGAGCGTAGAATCGAATGGCGTAGGTCCCAGGTCGATATCTTCAACGGGAAAGAAGATACGACCAAAAAACCGACTTTTCAAAATCACAAAAATCGTAAGGCTATAGCCTTCAGAAATCTCAGATTTTGGACGCATCTCAGAATCGATCGCCAATTGGTTTCCTGACGTATTTTTGAGCGTAGAATCGAATGGCGTAGGTCCCAGGTCGATATCTTCAACGGGAAAGAAGATACGACCAAAAAACCGACTTTTCAAAATCACAAAAATCGTAAGGCTATAGCCTTCAGAAATCTCAGATTTTGGACGCATCTCAGAATCGATCGCCAATTTGTTTCCTGACGTATTTTTGAGCGTAGAATCGAATGGCGTAGGTCCCAGGTCGATATCTTTAATAGAACAGAAGATACGACCAAAAAACCGACTTTTCAAAATCACAAAAACCGTAAGGCTATAGCCTTCAGAAATCTCAGATTTTGGACGCATCTCAGAATCGATCGCCAATTTGTTTCCTGGCGTATTTTTTTAATGCAATTGTTGGCGACACTGTTGATTGGTAATTGGTACTACTGGATGCTCCCTAGCTGGTATCTGTCAAATGTTTCTGATGCTCGTGGCGAAGCATCCCGCACATAACCTCAACGCCGAAAGACATGTACCAAGTGATTCGTTGATAAACTATGATGATACTTGGCGCTTTATTAATAGCCCTGTCGAAACCGAATCTCAAAATCAAAGATAATCGAGCTATTTCAGAGGTATGAAGACTTGGATATCTGGCGATAAGTTTGTGAGGAAGGAGGTGCTTGTGGAAGGTTTATTTTCAAAAAAGCCTACGGAGCGTTCGACATGTCGAATTTATCTAGAGAATGTAAATTATGCAAAAGAAAACGAAGCGACGACGAACGACGGCATGGAAGAGTCACCTATCAGCGAATATCTCTTGGCACCAGGAGAAAAAACGATAACTATTGGTAACGCGGCTACGTACGTCGATAATTGTATAGAGAGAGCTATTCGAATGATGTTTCACGAGGAAAAATCATTGGTTACTGTAAGAAATGGCGAGACTAAATTCGTCGATTTTGTAGTAACTTTAATATCGTTCGAAGCTTCGCAACCGATATGGGAATGGTCAGCGGAGGAAAAATACAAGACATCTATGATGTACAAAGAGATGGGCATAAAGTTGTACAAATGCCGTCGGATACACGATGCATTTTTCAAATTTTCTAAAGCTTGTAAGATCTTGATAACTTTGGAACCTATGGATGACTTAAATTCCGATGATAAAATTCTTGCTGCCAAAGTAAACGACCTGCGACATATTTTGTATAACAATTTGGCGGAGTGTCATTTGATTTGTAAGAATTTTGAATCCGCTATTGTTTTATGCGACAAAGTATTGACACGCGATGAGAATAACGTCAAAGCATTGTATCGGCGGGCTGTAGCTCACGGTAATTTGAGAGACTTTGAAAAAGCTTTGAGCGGCATGGAACGCGTGACAATATTGGATATTCACAACATTGCAGCAAAGAAGAAACTTATCACCTACAAAGCAGAAGTTGACAAAGCTACAAGAACATTTAATAATATGGTTAAAAAAATGTTCGTCACAAAATAAAATAAATGTAAATGACACGAGTAGACTATTTTTATTAGAAAGATTTTTTTGAACATGTACAAAAATGAAATGATAGCTTGGTAAATGGTTCTGGAAAGTTTCGCAGGACTAACAATGAAGAGATGAAAAGTAGAGTAGTTGAGAATATTTTATTTCAATTACTTGAATCGTTAAATAAATAGATGTTCAAAAATGAATTTCAAACTGTCATTCACAGTTTAAATTATGGTAAAATTGAATGAGCGAGTTTCTTGCACGATATATTGTAAATTGGGATTGTTTTAAATGAATTTAGATAATTATTTACACAAATTTGAGTTTACCGCAAACAAATTCATTAGTTGGCAATGATAATTGTTTTACCTCGATGTAGCATATTTTTGTTCTTTTTGTATTAAAAATAAAAACACATACCTTATAATTAGAAAAATACGATTTTATTTTTACTTGTAATCAATTGGAACATTTCGGTCGGGACAATACCTCAACTCGTTGTACAGCATTACGACAAATAAATGTAGAAATTTTTAGATTCGACTTAATCGATGGCACCTTACACGAGGATCCATAATGTTACTTGAATTGCTTATTTCACCAATTTAAATTTATTCTCGTCTCCCATGTAATCATTGATAAACTATCCATAGCATTACTTTAAAAGCACACCAGACTTTCCACTTTGCAATTTTTGATCTCCACTCTGACTGTTGAGGTTTTAGCTTCTTTTTGGGTTGTTACAAATTTACTCCAACCTCACAGCCACGATAGAAGCTGCAGGATTTATAAGAGTAACAATTTGTCTTAGAGTTTAGACCAAAAATTAAAAAAATATAGTAAAGACGACAATAAAAAGCAAACTACTAGAGAGGGCGGTACTTCTGATTAAAATTCACATCCGCAGGATAGAATAACAATTTCAATAAATTACAATGAAGTTTGGCAAAGTTATTTGCTAATAAAAAGGACCAGCATCCACATCCATCACCGTTCTTAATATACTTTACATAGCCTTATCGTATCTTCAGGGGAACCAGTTTTGCCAGCAAAATTTATTCTGTGAAATGGTATTGAGCGATACGCTTATTTATAGAAAAATGCATTACCCCCTAGTCAGACCCGCGATTATCATATAATATCATTAGATTATAAAATAAGTACATTTTTCGAGACAATTTATTCGGTAAACGAACAGAATTATTATAATTTTGATGCTGGCCGATGAAATTTAGTTATGTACTATTAAACATTGCAAGATAATTAGTAAAAACATTTTTATTGAAAAAAACATAGCAACAAAAAGAACATCGTAACAACAAAAGTTAGTAAAAATCATTGCTGGAAGTATTTGTTTAAGGCGTCGCAGGACAATACAAATGGCAAGAAAATCGATGTAAACAAAGCGGTACCTATCACTGTCGTGACAGATATTGAAGCGCGGTTCAATTCGAACGTACTCAAAAGGATTCGATTCGCAGACAGCTTAAAATGTTATGGCATGCGTGTCGTCTCTGCGAACAGAAATACAATATTCGCTCAAATGATTGAGTCGATGCCGCAATATGATATGTATTAAAGAAAAATGTTCGCAAGTCCGCGGTGTTTCTTGACAAATAAAGGTATACGTGAATCGACACAAAAATATGCATTGCACCGTTGAGTCAAGTTGTTGCTCGATTCCTTTCGTTCAGTTTTTTTTTTGTCTTATATCAACCAAATAGTACGAGTCATGGGGAGGAAGAGCAATCAGATTTGAAATGTATCTATGGTTTCAATGTGGTGTCTTTGAAAACTTGCGAAGATTATTTTTCAATTATCATTATAGCAGAGGAGCCTATCACCTTAAAATAAGAAGAAAAACTTGATGAACGTCGCGCGCACGTCATTCTTGTACAGAATGCGAGGAAAATCTTTGTCACCTGTGTAGAATTACTTTTTTTTATTATTAAAAGTAAGATCGTTACAATCCATTCCAATATTTTCTGGCACAAAAATGACCTATAAAAATTCATGCGATTTAATATTGTAATAAAAAGATAAGACTAATTTTGGTTAACGTGAGAATGTCATGAGACAGGCTCACAGTCGAATTACAAAATATACGAAACAACCCACGTAGAAACGTGGCGGATAAATTTTGCCCTTCAAATTGACGTACCGAAGACATGCGCGTTTTCGTCAAATGTAAGAAAACATACGACGATTCTTCGAAATGTGATCGACGCGTATTCGCACGGTAATCTTATTATTTCTACAACAATATTTTATAGCACTGATCATAAATTTCACTAATAACCATAATTTCAACAATCTGACGTATTTAAATAACGATCAGAGTATACTGTACATACATCCGCAGTGATCCAAGTTCGATTCTCTTTCGTCGACAACTCAATCGTTGTTGTGGCGTCAAAGATTAACGGCGTATTGATATACCTCTTTCTTGATTTTCATCAAGTGAAAGAATTAGTTGTTTTTTTTCATTTGTTATTGCGGTGGTGTAAATATATATATTTTTTTGCTTTTTTTGTTGTTGTTTTCTCTCTTTATCGTAACAAGAAAATGTGAGGGAATGACAGTTACGAGTATTTAGGCTTGCCGTTAGCACTTAACGTTGAATTTGTCGCCATTTCTGCAGCTTGGGCTACCGCTACAGAGACTGACTTCTCCACGAACTGTTGATAAAGTGGCTTCATGAACTACGAATATAAAAGAAACTCCGTTATATTTTCAATAATCGTGCAGCTAAAAAAACGTCTGATGCTATGGGGAGCCTAACAGCAAAAATACTCGTTGCGTGTAGGACAAATTGCGTTCAAAGTGTAGCATCGCTGATATTTTACATAATATTTGAATTTCCGTACCTTTCCTAATCCTTCCTTCCATTTTAAGAATACGTCGTGTGTACGTTATCAAAGAAAGTAAGGAAACGAACATTCAATGGTTAAATTATGGAGGATGGTAGAAAATTGAAGTAACAGTAAAAAGAAATGAAAATGTTTTAGCTGTACAGAAAACAACTTTGATATCAAAATGCGACCGGTGAAAATCAATCGTAAAAATTTACTCTGAAAGTAATGTAAATCATAAATAAGTAAACGGAGAGAGGAGCGTGGGATCAGATATAGCGATGTTTTCGAAGGTACGTGGATATGAGGGCGTAGGATGGAACAGAACATAACAATGTTATTGAAACGGAAATAATTAAATATCTCATCCTGTGAACGATATTCACACATAGCCAGGCCTGCAGGGAGAGAAAAATGCACTAAATATACGAGATATATGAACTAGACACAATTTTCTAAATAACGAGATTTAAATTTTATAATTTGTACTTTTGTTTTGTTGAAATTGAAATTTTTGACACTGTCATACGAAGTTCTCATACTTGAAAGAAAAAATATTACAACATATTCGTATCACACATGTTTAGGTGACAACTTAAGCTTTTAAGCTGTCCTATCTGATAATTTAAAATACAGTGACCAAGAGCTGAAACTTGTCCAACAAGACTGAACACATTAAACTTCAAGTTTTTCATTATCTCCGTATCATTGTTGTTCCTTTATCATACACAGATATACGCGGGTGAGTTTCATCGAAACATTGGAATATACAAATACATGGATGATTAATATTCGACTAAATTGGTTTGTGCTAATTTTCAGACGTCGAAAAAAAATGTATCGATACTTACATTTTCCCAAATAGCACTGGCTAACTCATCTATCTGAGTTCCGAGTTCTCGGAGTTCTCCACTATATCTGTAACAAAACGAATTGGTATAAATACAAAATCTCACATGGCACAATTGGTGCAGCTGTAAAAACAGTTTTGATGCTTTACAGAATTCAAAATTTGAGATCTTACAAACTCGTCGTTCAAGTTTTTTTTTTTCTTAGCAATTTTGAAAGTGAACAGATTCTATTGCTCACCTTATATACGCCCAGAGTACTAGCGTTAGTAGACCAATACCCATAACGAGATTACATATGTTGGCGAGCGTATATAGACCAACCAGACCGAATACTCCCGAGAAGATGTACATCGTCACAGCAATGGCGAAAAATACTGCCGGCGTTCGTGCAGCTTTAAATATATTTTTACTTTCGTTGTGCGCTTTGAATTGTTGGAATGAGTCCTCCATATCCTGTAAGAGAGAAATACACGAATTGATTGTATAATGCTATGGAATACGAGAAGCAAAATGCGTATCATTCAGCTGCATACTCACTTTCTGTAATTTTTCCATGTACGTTTGACTGAATTCATCTCCACCCATTTTCCGTTTATTTTGAAATTGATGCAAAGCTTTGTCAACACATCGCTGATGCTCGGACTCCAAATGTGCGGTGGCAAGGAATGGTTTTGTACCACCACAAACGGTCTCCATCATACTCAAGTAGAGATCCTTGGCATCAGCTACAGCAGATAGGTTGTTAGCTTCAGCTGTTGCCTAAAAAAATGATAATTGAGAGCCTATTCGAAGAAGAGTTTTTTCAATTCCTGTAGAGAACTTACCACAAGCATACTTTTGGGCTCGGGAAGTTCGTCTCCTTTATAAATTTTGATGTAACTCTTGAAATATTCCAACAAGTCTCTAGCTTTGACGTCTTGTCCATCAATCTTCTTTGTTACCAAATTTTCTGGTGCTAGTATCATAGGGATGAGCACTTTCAATTGAGCTTTGAATTCCGTTTCAATTTCTGCTAATCTACCATCGAATTTTGGATTCGTGGCAACTTTGAGACCTGGATGAGGCATGAGAAAGCACGATATGTCTGAGAAGCAAGATTTAATATGTCTTCGCAAGCTTTGTAATTCGGGATGCTGTCTATCAGATATTTCAAGTCTCCTTTGCAGAATCTTTCTCCCTCCATCCGAGCCATAGTCAGCCTCGTATGGGAAGCTCCAATCTCTGACTAAGAATTGCAATTTCTGGAACGGTGTGCTGCCTGATTTTTCCAAAGCCAGTCGACCATACTCGGTGAATAGTTGCAAGTGTTGAAGATCATCCTCTTGGATATTTTGAGACAAATTGTAAATTTGGACCGACGATAACATAGTACTCAAAGCAAATACAGTGGCGCAGTCTCTCACTGTGGATTGACTGTCGAAAGCTCCTTGCGTGTCCATCAGAATGATCGCCACTTCCTCCCCGCTCGGCAATGATCCGGTAAATACTTTCGACCACATTAAAATTCCTGTTGTATCTCGTTCCGAACCACCTCTCCAAGAAAAACCATCCAGAGGAATCTCGTCACCACCCAACCACGAATCGTTATCGATATTCTCGTCATACTATATGTTAGATCCGATAGATCAACGTCCACGGATAACAATGAAAAAAAATAAAAGTTATTTTCAATATGCAAAAATGAACGCCAAATATTTTAAATCCGATAAAATCAAGTATCAATTTTAATAAAGTAGTAGAAATATATTGAAATATATCGACAGCACTGGAGATCTTATCTCATCAGATATTCACTATTTCGCAATAAATTAAGATGATTTTCTGAGTTTGATTTTTCTGTAATATTGTGCATTTTTAGATTTTTAGATTTTATTTACGTGAGAATAGTCAATGATTGGTAACCAAAGTCAATACCTCCATTTTTCTTAAGCTATAATTCTGTATCATGATTCACATTTGAACGAAAAATCCACAATTTATTTTTCTTCTCTAATCTTAACGTCGTCTAAAGCGTCCTTTTTTCTTTTGGTTTTTTGTTTCTGATTTTAACTGTCTGGTCTGCCGTTATAATTAGATGTTTCAAAAAAGGTCGCGACTAACTAAAATATCACAGTTCACGCAAGAAACGCCACTAATTAACTAGTTGAATGCTTTGTCAAGCACACCCACGAAATATATGTTGATTTCTATCGTAGGTCATTAGTTTGAAGTTGTCATTCATCAGTGTCAATTGCCCCATGATGAGCTGTTTGATTGATTTTGGTATTTTTGTTTTTCATTTGGAAACAAACTATACATAAGAGAGTTAATTATTTTTGATTTATATTTCAATGATTTTTTTTTCATTCACCACGAGTTTTTAGAATAATGAGTGACGTCGAACGCTAATAAAGTAGGATTAACTCGTCGATGGTAGGTCAAAGCGTGAGAGAAACTTGTAATATGGTTTGATTGGCGTAGTCTAAGTACCTGTGTCTTGTATATTCGTTGATCGCAGATAAACGTGCAATACGAGTTTGGTGCATGGCAATTTCGATTGATGAACATTAATATTTAAGCGTGCTTGATGGTATCAGAGTGATGAGAAGCGATTTTAGGTGCGTTCACTTTAAATTATTGAACGTTTGAGAAGCAGAATAGAAAAAAATGAGGTCATTTTATTTTTGGAGGAGAGGATGGGAAAGCCTAAGGAATACGTACCCTGCAATTCATGTAACGGAGGAAGAAGTCCAATAAGAAACTCTTTCCCTTTCGGAATGCTCCGGCGACTGACACTACGACTACATTTCGATCCTTGATTTGCTCTTGCAATAGAATTTCTCCTAAGGCTTCTTCATCCAATTCGAAGGTATGGTCAGGATGGGCAAGAATCACTTGGACTGGTTTACCGATTATCTGTTCATCATCTCCCCGATCTTTTTCCGGGGACAGCCTTTCTATTCTCTCGACTGGCGCCGTATGTTCTGAATAGAAAAAATACAACCATGTAAAACTGTACTTTCAACAGGTCTCTTACATTCTTAGACAATATGCAACGCACAAATTATTCACAATTCTGAAAAGATGCTATGAAAGTCAATAGTGCGAAATAGTGAAATATGATTGATAAAAATCGTTTATCGTAAGATCAGTCTGATAATATATTGTCATGTTTCTATTCTACGTCCAATGAAAAGAATTAACGTCGATTCGAGTACGAAGTTGAGTAGATTATTAAATTTCATATGTAAATCCGCCAACACTCCAGTTAATCGTTAAAAGAGTCGAATCAGTCCTGACAGAACGTAGATGACGGCTACGATAGGTAAACGTAGAGACTCACCCACCTTGTTCAGTCATCTTTTTCCTTCTGTTTTGTAATATGCGGTTGACATTCTCATCTAGGGTCGTCATTGGTGATTTGACAACTGAAATTGAAAAATTTCAAAACATTATAATTTATAATAAGGAATCCGTCATGGCGGATGCGAAACGGACGGCTGAAGTATAAACTACGAATAATGACGCGCGACTTTGAAACAATTCAGATTGTATCACGTTCATCCCATCGAAGGTGACGCTATTTCGTCGCACTTCTTTTGATTTTCAAAATAACGAACGGCTAGAAAATATCAAGATGACAAGCTAACTGCGAATCAGTGGCAGATATAATAACTAGTGGAAAAAAAATGACTCAGCATACCTCGTCGACGTTCAAGAATAATTTCACATCGGTGAATCGATTACATAGACTGTACTGAAGTCTATATAGTGATGCGTACAAAGATCAGATCTCTCTAGAGACGCTACACGGATATCTATAGTAGTAACCAATAACGCTGTGGATGGCAATTATTATGAGAAATGACATCACAAACAGAAACGGTCATGAAAGCTGGAACTATTGGTCCAACGTACGATGTGTTATTCTGATCGGCCAAGTAATCAAAATTCAGCAAACGGATAGAATACTCCTCGTACAAAATGCATCTGGTGAGTCCGACCCAAGAAGAAATTTCAATAGAGTCTAATTCATATATTGGTATTCACTGCGAATAAATAGTCATTATTTTGTACCTATGTTCGGTTGGTGGTGTATTTTTAAAGCTCTATTAGATGATTCATGCGCTCGTTTTCTGAAAGCTCTGGACATTTGCGTTTCCGTTTCCTCATGTTTTCCAAATTTTATATGATCACCCGTGACATAATCATCTTGAGGATTTGTCATGATTTGCCTCTCATTTTGACGCGGTTCAATCGTTTCGCTCGACCTTTCGACGCGTTTACGCCTCGCACTCATTTTTACCGAAATTCGGTCGGCACGACAACGTTGCACCGTCGTCAACCGCGACTGAGAGGCCGGACGCCCGCGGACACGGAGCTGAGACAGTCGACGTTAAAGACGGAAATACCTCGATCCGAGACCAGCTTGGCACAGTTTTCATTTCGCGTCAGATCACACGACCCTCGAACGACCCCTGAGTCGCGGAAACACACGGAAATTCAATTTCAACCGTCATCTCGTTCCTTTTTTTGAACAGCATTTTTATTCGCTACTCAATTGTTTTCGTCAATTTCCGGCAATATGGCGCCGATAAGTTGTCACAATGTGGATTATGGAGAAGAGCAAAATTTATTGGCAAATATATCGCCTCGTTGGCGAATCTAATTAGCACTAATTTCTCTCGTAAATGAAAGTTGGATGCTGAAATGATCAGATGACAAACGTAATGGGGGAAAACATGGGGGGGAGACATGGGTAAAATCTACAGGAAACGAAACCGTTTGTTCTACAGCAATATACAATTCTTGTTTTAAATCAAGTTCCATTCAAGACTTCGGCTCTGTTCGTCCTGTATTGTCATGTCATTCTAGACTCTCCGTCGCGTGATACTTTTAAGATGGCGGCAAGGTTAGTCAATCATCTCACTGTACAAGGACATTTGGATATTGCAAGTTTCTTGCCCAACCTTGGAGCATATCGTAGCATTGGCAACTTGACATTTTGGTCACTTGCATCGTACAGATTTTTACGTGAAATGGTCGTTAATATACGCGACGAAATTTCTGGATATCATTTAACATTGAAATATATAAACGTTATTGAAAATAGATCGTAAAGCATTTTTTTAAAATTATTCTTAGACAAATTTGTCCGGATGAGAAAATCGTTCGTGAAACTGAGAAAAATATCACAGAAATGTGCAAGTAGTTTTATGTATAGAAAGACATTTCTAACTTTTACCGCTATTTTTGCCAACTCAGGAAAACGAAACAGCGTCTGATGCAAATCTCAATGCTGACGTCACACGAGCTGACAATTATACGATGTGCATGAATATCGGTAACAGGAGTGTTGTCGGCGTTCGTGTTGGAAAGAATTGCTAAATAAGCATTTGATGACGCTGTATCTTATTTGAAATCAGTTGGTGGCTGTTTAAATGCATTAATTACTATAGTATTGTGGTTAATAGCCTTGAACGGCGTGAGAACTTTTTGAAAGTATAAGGCTTATGCTCACCAATTATATAGAACTGTGTGGATACACGTATACAAAGGAACGAATGAGTGCGATTGAAAAAACGATCGACTGTAGGGAACGAGATACAGGGTCCTTTTGATGAAAGTCCATTCGAAACATGCTGATTCATTTCTGACTAGCAAACAAACACTATGCTCATGAATACTAACATTTCTTTGAATATTATTACTGAGGTCTAGAACAATCTTGGACGCGCAAGTATTTACATCGAAATAAAATATTGGAATTCGACTTTAAAATGGAACATATTCTGTGATAATTATTACTAAGAGATCATGTCACTGTGCTTTGTTCGATATGAAGTGGTTGAAATTTTTGTTCTAAAATGGTATTTTATCATGCTTGTGATAATAGAGTAGCCGCAGTGGCAATTACTATTCATGAACAGGAAACCATGTACTAAGATTATGGAATACGATGATGTAGAGTATTTTTGCACTGCGCGATATGGATCGTCAGACCAACGATACGAATCGACCAATTGCCACCTTTATCTGAAGTTTTAGATTTCCGTTTTCACATTTACGATAGACATTCACTTATGATTGACCTTGTATAGGAAAAGCAGTGATAAAGACGTGAAGGAAAGAGAATTTGAATCGAACCGAATCGTAATTCCCTCGCGAATGTAGTTCAAAATGTCGTCACGAGTAGCGCCACTTAACATAGCCATGCGTCAATTTAATACACCTTTTGACAGAAACTGTAGCAACTCGATGTATAAGAATAAATTTAATTAAGTTATAAATTGAAAAGAAAAAAACACAACAAATTATTCACTATCGACGTTATATCGCACCGCCACACATCGTAGATACCAGCATACTTCTCTAATCCACGAAATCTAGCTACAAAGTCGTTGAAGTTTGCAGCAATTTTTGATATTTTTTTCGAGGTTATTGAACCATCTGTTCGTCGCGTACGATTCAACCTCACTGAACGCGCGATTCTCACCTGAAACACGTCGTTTCAAACACGGGATTGTCAAGAACAACGAAAACGATGATGAAAAAAAAAACACGAAGGAAAAACGTTTGCGCAGTGATGTTGCGGATTACAGCTGTACACACGCGCGAGAATTAATCTCTCCTCGTTATTGATCTATCGCTGATATTTATGGTCGCGATGGTTCGTCAGAATTGACGATGAATGATAACCGACGAGATGTAACAGATTTCGATGTAACTCACCACTCACACCAGTCTTATCGTGGCCGTGGCGATTGGTGCTCTGTTTACGTTGTTTAGCTTCGGCCATATTGAATGTCGCGTGACGTCATTTCCCGAGATCCCCGAAAGCGCCCGAAAGGCTGAGAGTCGTCTGCATGTACTGTTACGCTCGTTTCAGCCGCGCTCTTTCATGCTTCGTACTTAACTGGGCGATTCTTGTTATCGGCTTCGAAAAATAATACTGACAACAACCTACTTAGCTGGCCGCGATTACATCGTTCGTTATTTGGCTCGACAACGCAACGCGAGCTGATAATCGCCCACGACAAAGATTTAATACCGTATTCGCGCCGCCGATACCTGGGACTATATTCGCTGGTGGATTTATATCTGTCTTTATGAGTGTTGCGGTCCTCGGATTCCCATAGAGGAATTTGGATGCTGTGTGTTGTCTGGTGGTTGATTTCGTGCGGTATTTTCGTGTGACCAGTGATGAGATTTCAGTGAAAGTATCCGCGACGTGGTACTGTGTTATGAGTGAATCGTATTTTCACGTCAAACTTTTTCCTCGATACAAATTTTTACCCCGGTTCGCTCGTCGAGTGTTTGTGTGAAAATGGTCGACGAGCTAGTAAACAAATGTCAAACGGAGCGAGAGAGATAAAACAATCGTCCGTGGAGGTAAGATAGATGTCAATCTTTTTCCCCCCTCGTTTCTTCTCATCTCAATCTCCCGCTTCTTTGCTTCCCTTGCTCGATGATAATGATGTTGTATTTTATTTTATTTTAATTTTATTTTTTTCTTATCCATTTTCACAATCCCCGACGAGTACTCGCTGTAACATCTCGCCGTTTTATCGCTAACCCCCGCTGAGAAATGCTCGTCGATAACCTTCGCTCGATCGTCTTTTGTTCGACAAATTTGTCCAGACTCTACCAATCAGCAAAAGAATTGGCAGAAACTACGACAAATGTTGTCGAAGCAAGCTGTTTCATACAAATATGCAATTCTATCTCGCACCCTTGCATATTGTGCGTGTCAAAGTCTACGCGCGTCTATTATTTTTTTTGAGTTACAGCTACATCAGACATCACATATTTACCAAATATCTGGACTACCCTTACGGATACTTTCACTGGCACACAATGCGACACGACCTTTGACTCGATCGTCTTCAAAATTTGACTCGAAACCTTTATGCGTACCTGTGCAGTCTTATCTTTACGATTATTATTTTCAAACGTTGTTTTCTGTTATCGCTGTTGTTGTTATTATCGTTAAGTATTGTCGTGTAGTCGTTGGTATGATCGATATATTAATCGTAAGTGTATTCTCGTTTGATTATGTCGTATCGTATCTTTCACTGTTGTACGTTTTCATATGATATGATTATGCGAAAAGTATGCGATTCTTGTAGTAAATGAAAACAATTGGCATTGAAAATGTGTTACTTTTTTCAATTATCATTCCTCCGTCCATTTTATTTCGCCGCTTCGTGCCGGATCGGGACTTGGATTGTCTCGGATACCGAACGCCCCGGCAGCAGTACTCGGTAGCTGTTGCATTTAAAATACCCAAATCACGTGGTACCATATAAAGCCAACTGCCAGCGATCGTTTGTACTCGATCGTCTCTATCTCTCACGACGTGAGTCGAAAAGTTTCAACGAGATTGCCGAAGGATAAGACATTTTTAACCACCATTACCACTCCGCTTATCAGAGTGGAGAGAACGTGTTCAGGTACATTCGAGTATTCGCTGCAGCGAATCATAGTTGTTAAATGGAAACTTCGAGGAGGAAAAAAGACATCGACGCGAAACGAATTACATGTCGAGTATCGCCAAAGAACATTCGTTTTCCCAAAATTTGGCTCTCTCTCAAATGGCATTTCGCACGAGGAACGGGTAGAGCGGAGTCAAATGAGTTTTTGCAAATAATTTCATTACCAACGAATATCGGATCCAATTAGTTATTTTGATACATTAGCGTTGATTCGAGCATTACACCGCGCAGAAATATTCCCGGCTGATGCGCGATGTCGAAAATATTGTTACGACACTTCCGAATATTGATTT
Source organism: Arge pagana (assembly GCA_963969455.1). Lineage (NCBI taxonomy): Eukaryota > Metazoa > Arthropoda > Insecta > Hymenoptera > Argidae > Arge > Arge pagana. Next base: position 18,729,829 of record OZ018310.1, read on the forward strand.
TGCCGAATCGAACAGCGATATCGCAGATGCATATTTATTCCGCATCAGAATTCATTCGAGGAGATCCCGTCCTCGTCGTAAAAGCATCACCGCGAATATTTTCAAAAAATTCATAATTTCCCAGCCATCCGATTGCTCCGCGACACCGAGTGCCAGATATTTTGGCATTCCGGGCATTTGGAACGAAATGGTACAGCATTAAAAATAATATCGAAGGCTCGTAGAAATTGTCTTCGCGACTGTTCAACTCCGGTATTTCTCGCTCGTCCCAGAACATGATTTTCTTTATTTCTAATAGCAATCGACGGGTATATTTAGAAGCGGAGAACATTTTTCGCGCGGATTCTGTTCGCTCGTTACGAGGAATTTTTCAGGCCAAACGACAAGAGTATTTTTAATGCGAGACAACTTATATGAAAATATGTAATCGTACGTTGCATGTTCCGTGTTTCCGACTCCGTTTTTCCGCCCACACTCAAACGAAGTGTAAACGTAGAAAAAGTATTTTTTGCTTCAAGAGCCAAAGTTCGTAGGTAATTGCAATTAAAATTTCCTGGGTTAAACACGAGAATATTACCATACCGGTCATAGACATTCCGCTTTAGCGTGTGCGTACGTGCGTTTGCGTTTGCGTATGTTTCGCTACCAGAGTTGTAAATATACAACAAATGTACGTAGCTGTATGCGTAGGCAATCGAGAAGTCGTACCGTTGATATTCCGATAACGAGGTGAAATTCCACCGAACCATCGCTAACCATACGATTAACAGTGTAAAATAAAAGAATAATTTTTAAAACAATAAAATAAACTATGTATCGACTAGGATCATTATAAATGCTTAAATAAGATGAAAACCTATAAAAAATATTGTTATATGAACAAGTGAAATAAATTGATTACTATTATACAAAAATTACCATGTTTCATTTGTGTTTATTTGTCACTAGACTTCACGCTGTTGGCCATTCGTCGCTATTAATCACGATAACCCCTTATTGCAGCTCGATACCTGACCGCATCCGAGTACTCAAGGCCAAGGTAATGGTAAACTTGCGTCCAAAAATGAAGTCATCGTTCCTCTGCGAACGAGCCGCCCACATCGATTTGAATGGAAAATTACCATAACGACGGTCGGAGGCTTGGAAATCGAACTACGACTCAATTTTGTCACCTCGATGACGCGTTATTCGAAACGACTCGCGACAATTGATCTCGCATTTGCATTTTATTTCGTCGAATTGCTCGACGTTTGTTCGGCCCAGTATTTCAGTGGATACTGGTGGATACTCGGAAAGCGTAATGGAACAAGGAGGTGACGGGAATTACGTACCGATTTCTTCAGCATTATTTCCCCGTTGGCTTCCCTCGATCGACGCGCACTTTGTCCGAACTCTGCTTTCACGAGAAATCCGAGTTCCTTCGCAGGTCTCGGTGTAGTTGCCCCGGATTTGGGTGAAATTTATCATCCAGAGAAACTTGTCAATTGGCAATCGCAGTGATAGACGACGGAACGGTCGAGGGCCGAGTTTGGTCCATATCAACCGGCCTTTAGTGAAGTTTAGATCGCTAACCGGCGAGTAGAGCGTTATCCGAGGCTGAGAGTCGCAGCAGTTGAAACTTCATCTATGCACCGAGGCATTACCACTTCCTAATCTCAATTGCAGCCGATGCAACTCCTCTATCAGCTTCTATTCTCACAGTCTTCCTTCCTCCGTCGGTAACTTACCTTCGGTAGGCTTTGCATCTTCGCCGATCTTTGATCCGTGCCGCCACCTGGCCGACCACAGCCCCCCGAGAAGCATCGCGCAGTATCGATTCGATCGAATTTCTCGGTTTGATTGTCCCAAACCTACGACGTTGGAGCGTCGTCGAGCGATCAATGGCAAGTGGAATGCCATTCATCGGATCAAGCGATGAGTTATCACGTCCGATAGCGGATCTAGCTGTCGTAGAAAATCTCACCTTAACGAGGAGGATCCGTTCGATATTATATTTACCCGTGTGTCCTTGAGGATACGATTCATTTTATTCCTACGAGTTGTGGATGGTCGCGCGTGTATTTCCTCGGCAGTCGTTAATTCAGGCAAGAGAAAGTAAGTGGCTCGTTTAATTTCTCGGAATGTGTCAAGGAGCCTTTAACCCCGAGCAGTTTCGGTATCTCTGCTCCAAGAAGAATAAATCGCGTCCCTCTTTTACTTCCTCTTCGTCCTCGCGTATCCTGCCTTTTTGTCTGCCCAAGGTTATACATATATACCCTACCTTTTTACTCGTCCGTCTTCGTTTTACACCGTGACCAGGTAAAGACTACAGACAAAGAATATACTCGTCGTAAAAAGCTAGGAGAAATTAGTTTTCGAGTGAATGCGGGGAAAGAAAAACGAGTAGGGGGAAGAAACGTAGACGCTAAGGAAAGAATGGTAGGACCGCAAAAAGATGGCAAAGACAAAAAAAAATCAGACGCTTCTTGTATATTATAGGTAGGAAACTCTTTTGAATTTATTCCTAAAGTAGGTCAACTTTCGCAGGTCGCCACGCCTCGTGAGAATTGGGATTCTAGTCAGCTCGCAAAAACAGCAGACACGCGCGCAAAATCCACCCCATTGCTAGCAAGTTAACCCAAAACGTTATTGGTTAATGGAAGAATATTTCAAAGATCCTGGTACTACCGCAATTAAGGTCCAAAGCTAATTCCAACCACGTTCATCGAGGGCTAACAATATTTAGCTGATGCGTTTAATTTGTATGGAATGGCGAAAAATATTCCACGCACAACATACTATGCGCTCTCCCAAATGCCTCCTTCGCAGCGTCGAACTCGAAACTCACAGATTACTGAATTTCATGTGTGTACATATACATATATATATATATATATAAATATATACGTATACGTACATACACACATATAAATCCCGGGACTAATGAAATTGAGGGCTGGACTATCGAAGAGGACTAACTTCGAGGCCTTTTGAAAGTTAGCTGTTCGACCAGCAAACGATGAAAAGGTCCCTGGTAATATTTAATGGATAGTTGAGTAGGGACGGTGGCAACGTGATTCGAATGCTGTTCACCATTATCCGCGTACATTGGTAGCTGCACGTATACGGTATTGCGAATCTCGTATCACGTATCTCTATCTCTATCTATCTCTCTCTCTCTCTCTCTCTCTCTCTCTCTCTCTCTCTCTCTATACGTGCTCTCGAATCACGCAACGCAGTCAACCGCGTCGAATAACCACACCAGACACGTTCTGACCTTACCCAGGCTGATAGGACTCGGACGCAACGTCCCTATTGCCGATCCCTATCCAGCGATCGCAGCAGGGTTGGGGTTTCGCGAGAACTACGGTTGCTTGGACGTTACAATTTAGATTACTCAAGCGCGATAACTTGCTTGTCATCCTCGTTATTAGCGTGGTAGACTCGACCGAGATATTGAGAGCAATGAGCATGCGGTTCGGTCGTCGGAAGTTGGTGTACGACCACATAGATACGTACTCGTATATATCAGCGATCATCGTCGTTGGCCCACAGCAGCAGCACGCCGCGTTATCCCCGTAGGGATAGTCGTGAAGGACTAATCGTTCGAAACGTTGCAAAAAGAATCCACTTTCGGTCGGGGCAGGATCTCCATTTTTCCCCCAGTCATCCTTAATGGGCAAAGATTACAACAACAAAAAACCGTCGAGATCGATGCGGTAGATTGTACCTGCCTAGGCGATCGAGGCAATAAAAATTGATCCTTTTATCACTAATGTCTTTCCCATCGAAAGTTTGGATTATCGATTAACGTTAACCTAGATGAGAGAACCTGTATGGAAATACGAATGATACGAGAGGTAATTTCGCTACGGATTATTCGGCTGTAACCTCGTAGATCAATACGTTCCAACCAATAACAACGAACCAGCGATTTGAATCGTTGGTGACATATGAGTCGAGCATAGAAACCGACTGATTTGCAAACACCCAGCGTATATTAGCTCGGCTGTAGAAATTAGTCGAAATATTGAAAGCTGTAGAAGACAGGCGCTGTTCAAGGGAACTAGCCCAACCCACGCGTAACCTTGGAAATTGGGGTACGGAGTATGCGGATGCTACGCTATCCTGTGGAACGACGGTAACAGGTGTGGCCTAGAGCTTCTGTAACGTACTCGTATACCGGAGATTTCCATTCGCGAGGCAGACATGCCATGCGAATTATGCTTTGCATCCTCCATAGAACGTACCGTCCGCGACAACTGTACCCTGATCCTGCGATCCGTGCTTTTCTAATTTTTCCCCATCCTTTCTCTCCGTTACTCGAGGAAAAAGGGTTCGATTCTCTTGTATAACTTACGCTAATCGAGTCACTTCCTCGGCAAACACCATTGGCCCGCAGTCCTGTGACAATTATATCACGGCGAATGGCTACCTATATCGTGATATGGTTGCGTTTGTGTGAAAATGGCTGTTCGCAGTCTCGTGGACTTTCTTCGCGCGTGGGGTAAAGTGCGGAGGTTATAATGAAATGCAGTTCCAGTGGAAGTTGGCCGTCGGAGAACAATCGGAGATTCATTTACTTCTCGGGGTCGTCATATTTTTGTCGGCCTTCCACGGTAGGCAGAAGGTACCATTATGTATCTGATTCGCGAGTCCGTTTCCATCCTCATTTCGAGCAGCACGTATATTATACAGCTATAGACAGGGTAGTAATCATTGTCACCAATTTATCACCGTGCGATCGCGCGCGCCCAAAGGGGCTATCAGTCTCGTCAAACGAGTAGCGATCTTTGGCGAAGATCTTCGCGGAGGTAAGATGACGCCAGAAGGACTGATAGCGTCCTTTTAATTTCGCTGAAATTAGATTGCGAGTCTTCGGCTGTGAGAAGTAGTCGTGTAAATCTAATTCCACGACTTCTCTCCGTTGTCGGTGTCCACGACTGTCTTCGTTCTGTTCGTTGACTAGAATAGCAAAAGCCACGTGGAATTCGCGAAGATGGCCGAATGGAAACCTTGTGCCAATTTCTACATCCTCGACAGATTTCCCAGAATCGTAAGATCTATTATTCACACCGCGACAGTAGCTACGAGTGCTGCCTCACTCGCAAAGACGCACGTGATCGCGGATTTCCTCGTCTATGTAAGCGCCGTTGATTCTGTGTCGCTCCGCGTTGTGCAAGGACACTTAAGGTGGACCGCTTTTCTGAAATTTTCAAAAAAATCCATACTACAATTTCAACTGCGGATCTCCAACATTTTTCAGTAACAGCCTTCTCAAAAGTAGTCGCTCATCGGTTAGAAAGTCCATAATTTAATCTTCAAACGCCTTTAAAGACTAAATTACTGCAGTTACATAACTCGATGCCAAATCATGCGATGGATCCGATTTTTTTGTCAGTATATTTTATATCCATTTCTCTGTACAGTGACCTTCGAGTTTTTCGAATGGATAAAAAATTTAATTTGGCGTGCTAAAAAATATCAGATTTTTCAAGGAAATCTTTCTTTCAACAAAAAAAAAACAACATTCACCTTTTTGGCGGTCATACTAGTGGTTGGCCTTAAACGGTTCCTCGGAAACAATCTATCAAGGTGAGCATAGCACGTACAGATGCTATGCCATTTTTCCCCTCATGTTAACATTGACGATTAGAAGAAAAAAAAAAAATAACGGACAGGCAAAGATGTAGGAACATAAGTCAGACGCCAGATCTATCTATATAGAAGCCGCCTCCTCGTTCACGCTACTAACTATATCGATGTACGTTGACGTTGGCTTGCGCAAACTACACGCTCGATGCTTTCTGATTTCCCGCGATACAGGCCACATTCGGGATTCCAATTCCTTTGGGCATACTGATTCGTGGAATATGTTTGGAAATTTAGGTGCATTCAGAAGACTTGATTGATCGCTGGAGCGGAACCCGGAGCCGAGCGCAACTGTAACCGAATGACGCATCACCGTTTCATTGATCACTACTATACTACGGCTATCGTATCGCGTTATGCGAATTACCTTCGCTTCGTAATCGCCGACAAAACGGTGGGAAGAAAATGGCAAACGGTATTTCATAACCCGTACGTGATAGTAGCGGCGATATTGTTTTTCGATAAAAATAGTCACTTTTCCTGGGTCAATGCAATAAATCATACGCGAGTTGTCTTGGCAAAAATGTGGGAGGAGGTATATTGCTTGCGCGTCTCCGAGGATAACAAATTTACGAACAGCTGTGTGCAGTGTTCTGTCCGTACGACCGATGGAACAATTTCAGATTCTCGAATTAATTCCCTAGCCTCCGCATTTCGAGTAAAGTCGAGTAGAGGCTACGAAATTCGACAATTTCCACCAATTTTTGCGCCATTCGTTTCTACGCGTTACACGATTTAGCCCTACAGACGCAACTCAAATTTGTCACACGAACGAAAAATATCGACGACCAAGCTGTAATTCGTTGTTCGAATAAATTCATCTATTTCGTATAAAGCGGGGGACATAATTTCCAACCGACTGCTCTCAAAGGATAACGTAAACGCTGCTGCTCGAAAATTGCTTTCGAAATTATTGCGCTAGACAATCTCACCCAACGGTCCCATTCGTCATGAACTTGCGACGTAGTCTACAGGGAAAGGAAAAATATTTCGTTCAGCCGTAACTCTGATACCTTCCAAAATCTTGGGGCTTATAATTTTAGAACTTGTCTCTCAGGATGTTACGCAAGAATATGCATGATTCATCCCGAACTCCGAGACGCGAGATCCGAGATAACGTTTCTTTTCTTCCTTTCCTCCGCGTTTCCCCACATCGGCCGTGGTTTGCTCGATGGTTCTTTCTCGTATTTAAGAAACTTACGATCACAGAATTTTCGCCGAGCAAAAACTTTCGCGTCCGAGGAGCAATACTTTTCTGCCATCCCGTGCCAAAGGTTGTACGTACGTACGAAGTTATGTATGCAATCAGTTTACGTGGGTGTTCGCAAATATAGTATGTACAAGAGACAAGTGTTAACGACGAGTGGTTTGCGGATCTCTCTGAAAATTTTGCTCGCATCTGTGCTGTCGTTCAAATAAAATGGCTCGCGTCCAATGGCTGTGATTATACCTACCTTTTGTTATTTGTATACCGTTCCCAAAACTTTTGCTCGGCTCCTACGTTTTCCCGTTTCCGTTCCCCTCCGTACGAAATATCCAATCCCCTTTGAATTTTGTACCCGCGGGTCGAGATTTTTTCCTCGCGTCTTCGATCGTAGTAAATCTCGCCCTCGAAGTACAATCAAACACCGCGTACATTCCTCGACGCGTTGGATCGATTCGCTGTGATTCGTTACAGCGACAACGATATATCCTCCGTGTTTGAGGATAATCCATCCTCTCGAGCGCAAATTGTTGCCTCGAAGTTTTCGCATTCGAGGCAAAAATGAAGGACGTCCGCGAGAATAACGAATGTGCACGGATCGAGAGAGTCGGCAAATATCCGAATAACGAATAAAAATCCCGCCAACGAGATCAATCGGTCGAAGTACGCGCGCGACAGTAGTGGGCGTTGGAAGTTCTATAGCGAATAATTAATTGATAGCCAGCCACAAAATCCGTCGTGACGAGAGCCAATGATATAAATGGCGCGGATTCCTGCAAATCAGAGCGGAGTGAAATTCAGCGAGTAGTAGTATAGGATCGTACCATAAAATTCTGTTAATTACTTAAGAGATGACGAGGCGGAGAGACGATCTAGCTGAGACGAGGCTCGAAGAGTCGAGGTGGCAAAGACGATAACGCGGAGTTGGCCTTTCTAAGAGAATATGCCGAAGTCTGTTCCTGCAATGAAACTGACTGCGAGCGCAGGATACTCCTCTTTCTTCTAAAATCGTAGAGCAGCGAGTGGCTATCAAAGGATAATAAATAAGATTTGAAGAGCATCTCTAAATAATCTCACAGATTTCGAGATCCTGAGCTACGAGGTAGAGAAAGGAAGAGAATAGAAGTCATCTCGTGTCATCGTAGGATAGTTGCAAGCCTTTGGTTTTTGCTCGTCGCTGGTTCGTGCAAACTCGAGAGCAGCTTTGTTCGCTATTAGTTCAGCGAAATAGAGTTTGCTCCGTGCTACATCGGTCGTCCCGTTTTCATATGACTTCTTGGTGAAAAAAAAAGGATTAAGCGAACTCGTCTTCTAACATTTACCTATGTATCTTGCGATGGACTCTCTGTGCTCTGGCAACCGAAACGGAACTTTTGGACAACTTTGGTGCGAAAAAAAAAATTGTAAATCGTTACTGGAATGGTGAATTATTATTCATCGTTCGGTTGGTGAAAAAATGTACTCGGCTTGCTGTACGGTTTGCAGGTAGTTAAAGGAGATTTTGTCGGAGCTGGGCAATATTCCCGGATCCGCAATGGAATTAATCAACGTATAAAAAAAAAGCGAATGGAAGAGCGAAGTCGATAATTCCGAATAATTGAGTCGTTCTTTAGCACATCGTGGTGGGCAAAGTCTGCCGCTGGTGATTTTCGAGCCGAAAAAACAAAAAAACAAAAAAACAAAAAAAAACTCCAACGCTATCCCGCATGAAACGTGTCAATTTACGGCACCGAAATAGATCTCTTCGTTGGCGTGAATAAAATTGGAATTCTGTATTTGTCGAAAGACTATCGTTGCTTTTGACGCGTGTCGGGATATCGTAACAGGCTTAACCATCCTATGAATAAATCTCCTGACGTAAAAGAATCATGACAATGTAATAATGGCGGGAATAGAATATTCGCTCCTTTCGTCCTGCCCTCGCATTCGTGTAAGCCCTGCGAAATATAATATATCATTTATATGAAAAACGCGGAAAACCAACGACCATCTCGCGACATCTCCGTTTCTCCATTTTCTTCGCGCTATTATTATTATTATTGTTGTTGTTCGAGGAAAGTCAATATATTCGACCCATTTTCACGACTTTATCCGAGGATAAATTTGCAAAAACGTCGAAATTCTGTTCGAAGCTGATCAAAAAATGGCCTGCAAGATATCTGTAACGCTTATCAAACTTCGTGGTCGCAAAATAGGGGAAATGGAATAAAAATAGAAATTTCAGGTCAGTTTTGTCGGCGTGTTTGCCGCCAGTCGACTTATATATCGTTCAATAACTCGAAGAGAATTGCACTTACGCGAAAACTGTACTGAACATTTTTTATAGCATTTTTACAAAGCTTTCTTTTTTGGTGAACATTTTTTTTTCTAAGACCAATATTTACGGAGATAATCACAAAAATAGCTCGAATACACAGAGGCAAATGGCGAGTCAACGATGGATAGGCGCGATGAATCCTGGGAGGTGCTTTCTTAGTTCGTCGATCCAAAGCTTCGGGCAAAGTTTCACATCGATCGAGATCTCGACCGTCTAAACTTGTTTCCAACTCGAGTTATACATTTTTTCTCGCGGAAATTGGTTACGCCTAATGAGTAGGCGTAACCAATTTTGTCGATCAAAAAAAAAAACTTTGATAAGGAGTGGGAAATGACGAGGGCTGGTGTTTTTCTCTCTCCTGTTTGTTTGTTATTTCTACGCGCAAAGTGGTATTCGAATCGAACGCGAAATGTACAAGGTGGAAAGGAAAAACAAATAGGAAAACACGACGAGCTTCGTAATTAACGGTGCAATAAAAGTAAATGACGTAATCCCTTGATAGGAGAACAGAAATAGACCCATTTCATTTTATTATCGCGTCAGAGCGCGCGGTACGCGCGTGAGCTTGAATGAAGACGTAACTCTTTTAATTACGGAGGAGCCTAAAATATAGCGATCCGCCCTCTCGAAGCTCGCGAGGCAACGAAAAGGGTTGCGCTTGTCGTGTTTTTCGGGGTTCGCGAGACCTTCGAGTATGAAGCTTTATAACGCTAGCACTAACCGTTTGGCGATGTGAAAGGGCAGAGTGAAAGGGAGAGAGAGAGAGAGAGAGAATCGGAAGTAAACGACGCGAGGGGTGGGAGCATTGAGAAGAAGAGGTTCGAATTAAAAGGAGTCGAGTGCAGTACACTGTAGCCAAAAAGCAGGAAGAGAAAGCCTCTTGAAACGATGAAGCATACCTGAGAGTAAATTGAAATTATTAATTATCTCGAGGGTGTCTTTCTTACCCCATCCGGGGTCCCAACCGTTTCTGCTGTACCTTTCCATCGCCTCTTTTCACAGCCCACCAAGTTGAATCTCGTCACGACGTTGCGACCTGGAAAAATCCCCAAACTGATTGGATCTGTCGCGTTAGGAGGAATATATTCCACCCCGAAACAACGAACCACGCGAATCATTACAATAACTCCGGTCCATCAGCCTCGTCATCCGATCATTCTCGTTTTGGTTTTCGCGGTGAAAAAAAAATTCATTTCAACGCGAAGGGTCATCGATGAGATGTTTTCTTAACGAAGCTGCTGTAAATATGAAGCGTAGACCGGTGTCGTGGTTCGCTTTTTGTCAACATTTTTATCATAATTCCGCAGCTAACGAGGGCGGTAAAATCGTGTTCCACGGTTTTTTGCACCGCTAACAATTATCGAACTTTACAGGGGCAGCTCGAGAGATTATTTTTACAGATTTTCTTTACAAGCGACGATGAAAGGAACAAGAAATTAATGGAACGAGGACTAGGGTCGAAAACATTTCGGTGACTGGGAGAAAGTAGAGTAACTATAAGACGCACTCCGAAAGACCGATGGCCCTGGCTGACCTATCGCCAATGCACCTGTTACAGTGCACTCCTGTCGTCGAGGGTGACTCTATGTGTACTCGTTAAACTAGCCACTGCACTTGGTGGGACGAATTACTTTCCATTAGCCGAGTAACCACGCTCGTTTGTCATTCCTTTTTGTCCTTCTACACTCCTGTGATCGCTTCTGGGTAGCCGAACGAGGTGCTTGCTTTTTGGTCGCCACAACCACATTTCTACCACTCGGTCCTATTTTCCTTTTGTTTCATCCGCGAATAACCAAACTTATCTTCACGATCTTTTGCAGGATGTACGAAGACGAAATAGCAGGTAGCGGCAGGCAATGGCTAGGGTAAAACATCCAACCCTAACTCTCCCCCCGGCCATCCCTTCATGGCAACTACCGTAAGTTTGTTACAATTATTCCGAGCATTAAAGTTTTCTCATTTCTGTAGCCCCGTTTCTTCGAAAGATTCGCCGAAAAATGTTCTTCAATTTGTTCAAATTTGTAAGCCACGACCAAGTGGGAGTATTTTTTTTCAAATACTCGTATTCACGTCCAATTTATTATCGACTTGCAAATAGCTTGAATAATCTTGAAAACTATTTGTAACAAGTTTAAAACCTTCCAACTCCAAATCCTTGTACCAATAAACCTAAAACCCCAACTGTAAAAAATCAAATCCTTTACATGAACAAAGTTATTCTGAAATGCCGTTCATGGATTCCATATTAAGAACTGTTGTGCTTTCGCAACTTGATACGTCACGATACCGCGATATCCTCGGCTGTACAAGAAAACCGGCGCGAATACGAGTATTTAAAAAAAAAAAGGAAATAGAAGATCGTGACGATTTTTAACTCGTTATTGACGCGTCGACGAGCTGACGAATGTCTTTGTCTTCGGTCGACGCAGCCTCGTGCGAATGTGGTCCGCGGAACGGCTAACGCTCGATCGAATGAGAGAGACTTTGCTGAATTTGCGGTTACGTTCGATTAATAGTTATTGGTTGCGATGTCGGTTCCGTTGTTGTATCGAATCTCGTCTCGCCTCTTCGTTACCCGACGCGGCGAGAGTTGGTCGGGAATCCATTCCATTCCGGGTCATGCAACCTGCAAAATTCCAACCGATTTAGCGTCGAATAGGGTGGTAATACTTTGTCGCAATGGCTTTTCCTACCGTTGCGAAGCCGCAAAAAAAATACGAGCAAAAAAAACGTTCAATTTTCAGCGAGCGTCGCAGAAATATTAAAAAAGTGCGGAGTCTGATCTGCGGACGAGCTGAAAGCGACTGGAGAACAAATATTAGTAAAAACGGGTAAAAAACGAACCGGAGCAGATCGACTAGATGGAAAAAATAACGAAAACTGATCGATAAAAAACGCGCGCAAAAAAATAAAATAAAACGAAAAACGACTCCCGCGAAAGAAGTCTGTCGAAACGAGGATGGCGTCCCATTTTTCACAAAATTAAACGAGGTATGCTCGTAGAGCGGAAAATTTGCGAAGGAGAAAATGGAAGGGGTTCGAAACAGGCTGAGCCTACGGAATATATTTATCGGAAGAGAGGTGAAATTTCAGCAGCCAGATTTATCGAAGCTACTTCCCTTCATCGATCGCGTCGTTATATCCCGACCAAGAATAGGTACCATTTGATATTCAATCCAGTCTCTCTCGCCATATACGGAGATGTGTTTCATAAAACGAGATCCAATTACTCGTTTTTGCAATTTGCCAACTTCGCAGTGACCGTGACGTGTAAATTTCTATTCGATCATTACGAAGTCGCCAACTTGAAGAGTCGTTATTGGAATTTGTAAGTTTTACAGAACAGCCTGCAGACCTTCAGCTTTCCGGTGAAACTCGCCTCGGTAGCTGTGTTCCGCAGCTAGAATCATCTATGATGAGAGAGACTCTTGATGTCGGGTAGTTTTTCTATACCGTTGAATCTTCTCCTGCACGTTCTACCTTCTGAAATATTGTTAGAATAAATATAACGAATTTCAGCCCCATTCGTCACTCGACGACGAAAATATAATTGAACAAAAAAACTCACACGTATAGATTGCAAGCAAACAGTAGAAAAGATGTTCTACGTTATGCAGACACATTTGCAGGGGGAAAATAAAAGCTCAAAATTATACCGTGATAAATGCGAATTTATCACAGCATAAGCATCAATGAAAAAAGCAGGATTTTGTATTTTCAGAATTCGAAAAATAATTTTACGATAATGCTGTATATTTTTCATTTGTTTATAACTACATGTCTAAGATGTGTCGAATTTTTTTGAATTCCTTCAACTTTCTGAATGACGTGAAACAGCTTTTTTCAGCTGTCCCGAAATTTCGTCTGTGTTTAGTTATTTATCCCAACAGATGCATTCGTCGCTAGATGAGATATTAGATTTTCGCTCACTGGATACTTTGGTTTTCCACGATTTGTTTCGATTTCTCTGCCGACCGTAAGATATTGTCATACTCTAAATATGTTAAGAAGTTAGGGGTAGTCAGAGACTCGAAGCAAATGTCTATTTTAGATCACGTTTTTTGGCAGTAGTTTAGCTTTTTTTTTTAGTAATGTTAGTGAAATAAAATTAAGACGTAGTATAATAACTTTATATAATTTATTGTATAAAATAAATCAAGCTACTGCTAAAGAAATGATTCGAGCTTCTGGCTACTCTTAACCGCTGGAGAAAAGCGAAACTGGAAATCAAGCGAAGGGAGTTCTTTGGGAGTCGTGATATTGGGATGAAGGGATGAATACTCTTGACGACGAAAAATTGGAGTTGCTAATTTCGAGTAAGAGAGGAAAACGAAAAAACCTGTAAACGGAACTAAAATAGTCGTCAGTTGTGGAGAAATGTGTTTCGGTGGGAGAGGAAACGTATCGATGAGTGGGTTGACGGAATGTCTGGTACAGACATGTGTAGATCTCGGTATTTATAGTCTCGTGCCATCTAAGAGGCTGTTACTCCATCGGACTCGTGCGGATTGGGTAGACCGAGGGCCTTGGCAAAGTAAACTGGGTCTTCTACGAGGGATGCATTAGGGAAGCCCCAAATACCACCTCCGGTGGCTCATACGGAATACTCAAGTGGATGGCGGTGATGCTCACCTCTCGCATCTCCGTGGAACGATATAAGTGGCTACCCCCCCCCCCGACCGACGGTACTAGTATACCTATCCGCATCGGGGTGTGCCAAAAATTGGAAAATTGCCTATATACCTCTACCTCAAGTTAAAATATACGACTCGCGTTTCAAAAGTTATTTCCTCGCGGCGGTACCAACAACCGACAAGAAGCTACGAAACACGAAACCTTCTTCTTCGGTGAACGAAGAAATAAAAACGGTCCGGAGACTACTCGACAGCTGATATAAATGATGCGAAGTTTTCGACGCTTAAATCTATTGCCAAACGAAAAATCGATGCAATCCCCTCTGATAACTCAAAAATAAATGAGCGTCGAACGTTCAAGCGATGATTACAAAAATGAAAAAATGTTTCCCACCACATTCGAAATTTCGGAATTTCGTATTATATTAAATGTGCGACGCGACTGCAGGGAAAACCTGGGTAAAAATCCATTTTTCATGGGACGGAATTGGTAAATTTCGATAAACTGCTTAGAAGCAACGATGTCATTAAAGTTTGAGCAAATAAAGAGCTTACTGCCCTTTGTCCTCGTCGTCGTCTCTTGTTACCATTGTTTTAGTTGGAATTTAGAGATCGTTGGCATGATCTCTCGACCGATGGGTGGTATCGGTAGAATTAGAGTCGCGAGGAGAAAAGAAAATCTTCTTATAGGAGAGAAATAATAAATGTAACAATAAATAACAAAGGAGATTAGCCGGGGAAAAAGGATCTGGCGGAGGCAAATCGGTGCTCGTTGTATCTATGAGCGGAACATTTTTTCCTTTTTTTTCTCTTTAACGAATAGTAGTAGAAACATTCGGGGGAAAGAGATCCTCGCGGTGGTTCGAACCGTTTATCAGTCGGGGGGTGTACGCGGCACGGTTTTGCGGAGCGGGATGGAGGGGTGAGAGAATCGATGGTTCCGGGTCGACGGGGTTGAGGGTGGTAGAGATGGATGTGAAAAATGTATTCGCCATCCTGGTCTGGTTCGGTTGGCATGGCGTTGAAGGAGCTGTTCGGTAAATCCAGCTTAAAGCAGCTGTGTAAACGTTGACCTACATTACAATCACCGCCTCAGCACTGCTTCGCCGTCCTCTCTCGCATCTCGCGAGGAGAGTAACCATTTAGAAAGAACAAGTAAATTAGCGAATGCATTTTTAACGAGACTTTTTGCTTTCCCCGTCGATCGAACGGACAACAAAAGAAAAAAACGAGGACTACAGCCGAACAATCGTTCCAATTCCAAATTCTTCGAATACTTCTTCCAGTCGAATCCAAACCGAGACGAAAATTCCACCCGAAACAGACCAAAAAGCGACCGTTTTTACACATATTTTTTATCAATGTTCGAGTCTCGTTTTCGACGCGAAGTAAATATATTTACTTATTATTATTATTGACGAGTCGTTACACCAAATTCTGTTTGATTCAAATTTGAGGGTTTTTGTAAATATTTGTGGAAATAATGTTCACGTTTTAAAAAATTGATGTACAATAATCATCTTTTTTCATGCGCGGGGAGATTTATTTACAGATCGAAGAGATTCGAACAACGTAAGGCGATTATTGGGAAAAAAGCTCGACGAGGGATTTTTTCTAGCCCATGCAACGAAACGCATCGGCAACCGCTGATCCATTTCTCCGCGCCAGTTTCGACGATTTTTGCTGAGATGGGCTCGATTTTTTAATTGCAGTAGGAAGAGTCTCGTAGAAAAAACCAAAAAGGAATTGAAAAAAAGCGATTCCAATTGGATTTGTCGGAAAAAAGTTCCGTCGTCGTGGCGTCGAGTCAGCGCTTTTCGGTGCAGAACCTGTCGCGGACGCGGTTCTCTCGATTGAATCATGGGACGCTAGTGAGCTACTCCGTGTTTGCGCAACGGATTTTCCTAGCTTCGCGTAAAATAAATTAAAAAAAAAAAGTCCGGATCTCTAAT
Source organism: Arge pagana (assembly GCA_963969455.1). Lineage (NCBI taxonomy): Eukaryota > Metazoa > Arthropoda > Insecta > Hymenoptera > Argidae > Arge > Arge pagana. The sequence goes on from OZ018310.1 coordinate 18,745,567, forward strand.
GATTATAGGCGAAGTTATTGCCTAGGAAAAGTCGGCTGGTAGTTAAGCGCGTGCTGAAAACAAGTCGATCGACGTGCATATCGAAGGCGATAAATTAAGTAGATAGAAAGACGAGAGCAAAGCTGTTTAGCAGGGAACGAAGTCCGTTAGTCGTAGTTGATGTACGACGATATTCGCGGAAACTCGACTATTATAACACATTCGGAATGGGAAAAATATTCCACCACGCCTGGAAACACGTAACATCGCTGTTATCATTTCCCCGGCCACGTCCCTTATCGTTTCTGAGTTAGTTCCAGCTTCGTCGAATTTTACGCACAACAGCAACGAGCAAAAAAGTCAACAAAAAAAAACTCAACTCGATTCGTAAAACTCGAAAGAATTGCTCCAACCAACGCGACGGGATTAGATGCGATATCACATGCCTCCGCATGGCCTTAGCAGAAACAGTTCTTCGCGACTTTGCAGAGTAGTTTAGAGAGATCCGAATCTCATTTCTTTCATGCGGGTACCAAAGTTGTTCGATTATGTATGCCCTGATTCCCGAACGGTTTCGACGCATCGATTAGCCTGGAGAAAAGATTTGGAAGCGTTGAAATTCAAATGAAATGGCTGCCGAAGAAGAGTATCTTCTCTCGGTGGTGCACGGTGAAAAGCGATGGCAATTGTGACAAGTGCGATGGCCATGTACGACCCACGCGGGTCTCGTGCCACATGTGTGCTACACGGGGTCGTTTAGTTACGCATTCAAAGTCGTGGGAGGAAGTTTTTTTTTTATCCGCCGAATGCGTACGTCTTCCGCGTTGGTTTAGAGGATTCCATCAAAAATTCAGGCCTGGTGGTGTTAACGGGGTTATTTTGCTCTACCTCTTCATTCCTTCCTCGCGCTCGTTCATCTTTCGCAGCTCGCTCCGAAATTCCTAATCTCTTCGCGTGTAATTGAATTTTTAGGACAGATAGGGCAGACCACTTTCGTTTTTCCAATTTCGAATCTAGTTTCAGGAAATTTGAGGAGAAAAAAATTTAAACAAAGGAGAGAAAAACAACGTGGAGTGGTGCAGTCGTAATAGAAAGCACGACGCTGCAGGGGAAAGAGGAGCTGGATGGGGCAGTTTCTAAGTTCGTAGAACCGTAAATCCTTTAAATGCGTTTTCACTCTTTCCTCGTACCATAAGAGAGGCCTTCTGGCAGAGTGTTATGCCATTTTTCTCTGCCAGGTCGTAGAGAAGTGGTCCGTTCGTATCGTTGGATTTCCCTTTTGGAGCAGCGAAGAAAATTGGATGACGTTACTTCAATAGTTCCTCTCAACCTGGTCTTTCCGAACTCGGAGTAGCTCGGGCGAGTCGAGATCAAAGAAGGAAAAGTCAGAGGATTTTACCGTTGTCCCGATACTCGTTCGGCAGGTATGCGTAGGCCGTGGAATTTGCTCGTTCGAATCGACGAGAAAAAAGGGAGGGAGGGAGGAAGAGTCCCTTGAAATTAATGAGTTAGTAGTAATAATGAGAGTTGAATGATGATGCTTAAACTAGGAGTACCGTTACATGGAATGGATCGCGAAGTGGAATGTTTAATTGCTCGACTTTGCCGTTGCATCCACGTGAATGGGTACCGACGATTCCGCTAATTATATATAAGGAAGATTGGCTTTAAACTCGGTGGTGGTCCGCTCGAACAAGTTCCTTTCAAATCTGCAACCACTCGAAAACTACAACGCTGCGATATGAAATTCCTTGCGAAAGGAATTCGTATTCCCGATTTATCACCACGGAAGCTTATCGGCGATATCACGGACGCTGGGTAATCAAAAAAGAAATCGCTATGGCGTGGCCGTGGTTGAAAATCCGAGAAAAATTTGACGATTACGATGATCCGTTGTTCGCGGACCCTCGTGTTGCTTCGCACGTAAAGATTGTTCTGTTGGAAACAGACACCCTCCAGATTTGATAAACGGTCGATAAAGCGTACGATCGTCTATTGTGCAGAGGCGCGGTTGTGCCGACACATCGAGGGTAGATAAGGAGTCAGCAACAGGATACGAAGAAAGAGGGGGGCAGGGGGTGAGCAAAATTCTGAGAGCACAAGAAATTTCTATTTTAGCAGCTTCGTTTATGGACAGAAGATATCAATTTTCATTGAACGCGATAGACAGATATTACTCTACTCGCACGAAATTTCACTTGGGTTGAGCATCGGTTAGTTACTTTACTATCTTGCTTACTCTTAGAATTGTACCGTGCGTAGAAACGGACGGAGAGCGATTGGCGCGAGCTGGTATAGCGTAGCGCTGCGAGAAGCCATGTTACTGACTGCGAGAAACGACCGGCGCGCTCGCGGCGGCGACGCGCTACACTAGCGCAGCTACACGACACGGTTAGTTGTACATTCGCATAGGTAATAGTTTCTCTGTTGACTGTGTTTATTGCCTTCCTTCCTTTCTTTCTTGCGAGACGATTGATGTGTGAAATCACTAAAGCTGTCGTGTCATAGCACGATACGTCGGTGATATATGAAACTTGTAGGTACCATCTGACAAACTGCCAGTCGTATTATCGAAAATGTTGTTTTCCGATGAAAATGGTCACATTTCCTGTGTCAGTATAATAAATGACCGGGGAGTTGTCTTGGCGAAAATGTGGGAGGAGGTGTATTGCTCGATCGTCCGTGGGGATGACAAATGTAGGAACAGCTGGTTACAGTTTGTACAATCAGCGAAACAAGATGTGGTAAAAAATAAACGAGTAAAAATCTGCAACGAGGAGTAAGTTATTGTCACCAATTTCTGGACCACGAATGAAAAATCTCGCCATGGAGCGTACTTCGGTGGAATTTATTCGTGGCGTGTTATCGGGTAGAATGATTTTTATATCACTCGATTTTCATCCGTTATCGCCCACGCGAACGAGCGAGTGGAGGAACGAAATGGGACCGGATTGCGAAATATCTGGTGGTTTTAAACTTTGGAACAATGCATCGACGCGGGCGTCCTTGTCGAGGAAATCTGCTATTACGTTTTTTATGAAACCCATCGGTGGGCGATATTCGAAATCAATGGAGCTCGAGCGCGGAGTAGCGTGCAACAATGAAATGTTATTTGCAAACATGATTCGACTCCGCGTCGACACGCTCGGTAGCTCCAATGCAAGCTCTTCCAATAGCGCGAGATTCTCGAGTTTCGTCTGTCTCGGTCATCAATTAGAGAACGTCGTCTCCTCGATATTTTCCCATCTCCAACGAGTATCAGAATCCTGGAACTGGAAAGCTCGAAACAATATCCTAAAGCTCTCCGCGAATGCGACGGCAAAGAATGCGCGGTGAGAACGATACAATTGAAAATGATGAAAATGCGAGAGAAATCGAGAGATCTCGCGACGCGGTGCTGCCGAGAATGCGAAGGCATTGATGTATCGACCACGCGAGCGAACACACCGCGACACCGGATCGTACAACCGTATAGAGAAAAATCCATCTTGAATTGTGCTGACCACCATTGTCCGTAGTACAATAGGAAGGACACCGAAGTTCTGAGAAACTCAGGATTCTCAGATTCAAAGATCCGATCCGGACTCGAAAGTTTCGCGAAAATATAAGACAACCGAGTAGGATCATTTTTCCCCGATGAAGACCTCAGCGAACGTATCTCCACAAGTCTGCAAAAGAAAATCTGTTACGAACATGTTTTACAGTAGTGTTGCTGTTTGTAATAGTATTTCTAACCGTAATCTAAAGCTATGTACTTCGTTACCGAAATGAAATCATACATTTACTGAAATTAATCAAACATTACTCTGAAAGTAACGCTTACCCCTTCGAGCACACATAGGGTCATTCTGACCCTATCATCGACTTTGACCGAAAGTATCGCGTAGACATTTGAAAAACGGCGCACGAGAAATAAAATCAAATACGGGTTTTTCCAAAAACTTAATTTTTTCCAAAAGAAAAATTGTCTGCGAATTTGTTCAAGTGTGTTAAAGACTTGCAAGACGCTTCTAATACTTAAAAAGTATTTTCACGTTATTTAAACGATAATTATACATTTTTTGAGTGAAAAGTTTCAGTAGTTCCGAAGTTATAGACGGTCAAAAAGTGGACAGGGTCAAATTGACCCGGAGGATTAATTTGAAATATGTTAGAAATGGTAGGCAATTGTAAGAGTGCAAAAAATTCACGCGTGCGATCGTTCGAGCTCGGGGAATTGAAAAATCGAGTGATTCGCGAACTGGGAATGAAAAATCCGTCTATAGATGCGAGACGACGCCGTCGAACGGTCGTTTCATCTGTCATATGCAAGGGAATCGAAGAAAGTCGTTCGTTAGACGCGACGTCGAGCTTTCAGCTTTGCAAGACTGAAACTGCGATAGCGATAACAACAGGAACGATAATGGTGGGAAGTGACCATGGTAGACCGCTCGATAAAACGTACGAAGAAAAACGATTGACTCGAGTAATCGATCTTTTCGTAGGGACATTTTTATCGGGACGCGTCGCTTTTATCGGCGTTAGAATGCTGTTGGAAGGTGGGTGGCTACGGTCGGTCGGTTGTACCGTAAGCACGAAAGCTCGGTGGGCGGCGAAGTGAATTCCTTGCCACGGCTCGAGAGGTAGGAACTACGTTATTAAGTTTCATTGATTATCCTCGCTATCTAGGCTGCCCTGTTATACTTTCCGAATAGCTTATCTATTTGGTCTTTCATTCTTTCCCCGCGCATTTCCATTTACACGAGTTACGTAAACGAACATTGGTGTTACGTTTGCAAATGTCTTCCTCTCGTTTCGTTTGCATTCGAACGAGCATTTTAGCATTTGAAACAGCAGCGAACCGAATTTCTCAGCGGGAAAAGCTCGCGCCGCAAAAATCACAGCTGGCATCATTTTACGAAGCTTCGAGCTTTTCTGACCGAACTGAACCGATCTTTGGCGAAGGATGATTCGAAGATTCCATCGAATTGGATCTCGCGGATCGAGCTTTGCGAGAAACGCTGATCTGGAAATTCGTTCATCCTCGGCTCGTCGTCAGTGAGATGATGCGATATTATATATACTTCGCGGTTTGATCCGACATTATCTTTTTTTTGCTACATTTCCGCCAACCGGTACGAATCGCTTCGTTCGACTGGTTTTTACGGCTCGAACTTTGACTAATATTCGTTCGATAAACTGTTGTTGAGGTAGGTCTAATAAATGATGAGCGGAAAATGGACCGAGCTTTTATGAATGGTTCTAAAAATATCCTCCGTTTATTGAACTTTCCTCAGTTCTGCGCTGAACATTTGTTGACTGGCTTCTTGCACGTGTAGTTTTAATTCACGGTAATTTGACAAGTTTTTTTGTAGACCGAGCTTTCATGACCGGTGACCTGGAAAGCCGCTGTAAATGATTTTTACGGAACGAGCTTGCTTCACGGTGATTAAAAGCGTGCACTATTGATTCTTCGCACCGAGCTTTCGCGACCGATGACCTGAAAAGTTGTTCGATTGATTTTTTTTATGGAACGAATTTGCATCGATACTTAATATGATTCGAGGGCGCGAGCTTTTCTGAACAATTATTCCAGTGCATAGATTCTCGTTGCCCGATCGATAAGCTCGTTTGGTCTTCTGGTAGATGTGCGAAACGTGAAAAAGAGCCGCGAGCGAGTTTTCGCGGTAGAAAGTGTAATACTTAATGGATATTTATGATCTCGCGTGCACGATGGTATCGAATGATTTTGGCTCGGCTGTTGGGAAAGGAGCTTGAGCTAGGAAGATGGTCTTAATTTAATTATTTGTATCTCATGGGGTTATCGAACGCGCTATTATTACCTGGTTAATGGAATTCCGGGATGCCGTACCCTATTAGGAATGTTTGCGAATTCGCAACATCACGGCAATACAAAAGCGGGTTAAATTTATTTGACACATACCAACCGGAAATTCGTAGCTCGTGTCGTTGCGGATTTCCATCCAGCAACAACAACGTTCGATCCCAGAAAGCATCGCGTCCAAATTCCAATTGACAAGCTCGGGTTCGACCCTTACCAAGGAAATGGCTGCCTTCCCCAATCCCAAAAATCCCTTCGACCGATCGTCGTTCGCAGTCCCGAGCATCGAAGAAAAAAAAAACCACTCCTTTCATTTTCCATATCTGCCTCGATTTCGTGCCCTGCCATTTTTCAACCACTCGACCATTGTTCCATATCTGCCAAACCACAATCAGCCCATCAATACCCCTTTTGATTGTAAAAAGTTTCCACAATTTTCTACTCGTTCCCCTGACAATAGGCCATTGATCATATTTATTGTGACGACGAGTGTCCAGAGAATCTATCGTTCAAGTGCCACTTCTCGCACCATTCTTCCCCACTGAATTCGGACCATCAACGGTCCTCTTCATTCGGTCCGAATATTTGTGTACCGGGTTGAAAATAATCGCGTCGTTTCATCGGGACAAAATCGAGCTCCGTATCGCGCGGGGCAAAATATGGCATAAAAACTTCTCCCTCCCGTGAACAAAAACATGCCGTGCACGTTGCTCTCTATTCGCATTTTATACTGCCAATTTACGTGCGAACGATGCACGCGAAGATCAATGTATTACACACCATTCGCCAGCGCCTTTCCGAACTGATTCAGAATTATGGGCTGCATGTGACCACGACGAACGAGACGTGCGAAACGTACGCCACGTGTTAAGCACGTGAAACTTCGGAGGTAAATTAGTTCAGATCTACGTGACGATCGAACTTGGAGTTACCTCCATCTTACGAGTCGGATATCGATATTTGTCGCGTTATCGCATTTGCGTCACGAGTCCCAAAGTTTGCGGAAAGTAGAACACGTTGTCGTGATAATCTTGCTCTCGCGCAGTTCACCGGTAACGTCTGTAAGAAACAGATCCGAGTGCTGCGCGCTAGCGGGAATCCGTCGTCGGTGGCGCCATCTGCGGACGATCGGAGAAGCTCGTCGATTTATGTTATCTTCTCCGTGCGGAGGCACGACTTTTTCAAAACCGACAACTCTCCCGAAATTCGTTGGCTACACACACGGGTGACCTGTAACAAGAAGCTATATTTCAAACGGTTCCATTTGAACGCATCCTCAAAGGGTTTTTTTCTTCTTCCTCGTGCTCGTATCGCTCTTTACCTTCGCGAACAATTCTATAACTGGACCGACTCTCCCGACGTCTCCAAGCAACCGTGCAAATATCTTCAAACGTTTCATTCGCCTGGTATCGGAGAACCTGCAAAAAAAATGGACAACTCTCATTTCCCAGTAATAGATTCCGATCGGAACGATATTCGATTGTTAGGATTTTAACGAAGAACGTGATGAAGATCTGCCCGACTTCGCGGAGGCATTTACTATCTTTTTTATGCTTCCTAGAGAAATTCATTCGAGACTCGAACGAAACTGGGAGCGTTCGACGTAATGAAAGGTCTGTAACCTACATCCACGGTTTCTAGTTAAGCACGATGCGCGGAAAGATAGGCATCGTGGCAACGCTATGAAATTCAATATGGATATAGGGAGGCTTTGTTTCATCAAAAAGCTGAACTGCAGGCGAGTAGACCGGGTCAAATTGCGGGGTATAGCATGGCGTAATCAAAAACGTATCGTAGAACACTGAAGAGGAACCAATTCGGTTGACTAATGATCAAGAGCACAGAGAATCGAGGCTCTTTGTAGTCCTTTGATCTTCCAATCAATGACCACGCATGCAAAAGCCGCGGGAGGATCGGTAGCTTTTTTCCAATCGTCTTATATTTGCGATATATCATTACCGTAGACTGAACCGGAATGTTAATTAATTGGGGGAACGTCGCGAATAGGAACGACACGGAAAAATTGTCTCGCGGCTGCCAAATTCAAATTCGTAGGGAATTGAAGAAAAACTCGGAGACAAGTCGAGAGGCGGGCACAACGCCGGGTTGATATCCGTTTTTACTCCCTTTTCTTTCGCCTCTTTCGCTCTCTCGCCAGTCCCCCTCGTTCGCCACCACCCCGCGATCCACCTCATCTTCGGCGTCCGCGCCTTATTCTGCTCCCTCTTCTTCATCCTGCTCATTCTTCTCCGCACCCGCTCCTCGCGGGGGTAGACTGCTATATAGACGCAGGTCCCGACGTACGAGGACGCACGTGTCTTTTGTACGACACCAGCGCGAGTCCAAGAATCGACGTGACTTTACAAAGTATCCAACCTCGTGTGTGTCAGATACATAGAATCGTGCACGTGGCACTCGTGTTATATCGTACACAATGGACTCTACACTCCCATGTCTTGTGCGAGAAAGTTTTTTCCCTCCGTTTGCCCCCGTCGAGCAATGCTCTCCGATGCTTCTATTCCCAGCCCAGGTACCTACCCTGGTAAAAAACAATAAATAGTATACCAACGAGAATACGGGCTGAGAGAAACGGGCTCTCGCTTTTTTTTTTTGGTATTGTCAAATTAATCACCTTCCAATTTGCTCTTGATCGAGTTCCAACGAGTCGCTGCAACGACGCTCGACTATTTAGCGCGTCCGTTTCGGAACTCGTTACAGAGTGCACCTGCAACTTTGTCTCTTTCAGATAGTTGCAGAACGATCCAAACTAATAATAGGAATACCGAAACACCTCTCGGTCTCTTCGGTCCGCAACAAAACGCCGAGCGAACTCGATAACGCCAAAGCTGTGATAACGTCATCCTCGTGGCCAAATTGACGTAGCCTCGTGGGTCGGACTATTTTTTTTTCTTTTCTTCAAACTTCCGCGACTTTGTCCCCTATTACGGTGTACGTTTTTCCGAGCATCTTCGGAAACTGCGTTGAAAGCTTGACATGCACAGTTTCCAAAGACCGAGCTTCTCAGATCTCGTTAGTGGAAGTTTGTTCTCATCGCGTATCGAGATGTAACAAAGTGACGATAGTTCTCGTTATCCGTAATCCGAACACCAACAAGACACCGAAGTCCAATGTTGGTATCGATTGCAGGAGGATGGCCTTCGAAAGAGTACCGAAAGCGGATCCCTTGGTAACCTGGGGCAAAATTTCCACTGCCCTAGTCTGCTTAGTTCGGTTTCGCCCCGAATGCTATTTGTCAAGTCTGACCATTGAATCTCCGCCGCGTCCTCTCGTTGTCACTGTGTTTATCCTATCCTTGATTTCGTTCAACGTAACGACCCAACAGAAACGTGACTTGTTTCGTACGAGTTTGCGACACTCGAACAAGTTTGTCCGGGATGTCAGTGGGCCGATGAGGAGCATCCAGAAACACTGATCCTGCATGCTGATTTCCGACGGTCAAGCCAACGAGAGTTGGTCGTCGTGTAAAGCCTGAGAGTTTTGTGCTCCATGCGGGGCTCGTGGGTAGTTCACCGCCGAGTTTCTCGCTGTGGACAAAAGTTTTTACCTCGCATTATTCGAATGTGTCGTGTTTGGCGAAGCTGCAACAACCTCGCACCTTACAAATCGCGTGGATTTGAAAGTGGTCGAAAGCTCGAAGAGATTCGGGATGGCCAACAGGCGAAGAGTCGGACGAAAGAAGCGTGGGAGGTCATTCCTACTACCCAATACGCGAGGACCCAAGAGACCAGAGAGACGCGAGAGATACGAGAACGCGAACGAGTCTGCGGGTCGATACGCGCAGCTCTCGTTGCTTCTCGCACGTCGCTGTTGGCTGTGGGCACGCTGTGGCCCCCCGAGCTAAGCTCCTCTCCTCTCATTCCGCCGTAAGCCCGCACTTCTGGCACATCCACCAGCCACCTGCACCAACCACCACGAACCGCGACCCCCACCACCACACAACTACAACTACAACTACAACTACAACTACTACTACTGCTACTACTGATACTACTACTAGTACCACTACTGCTGCTACTACTAACGCTACTACTGCCGTTGCTACTATCACAACCACCATCACCACCTCCTCCTTTGCCACCCCAATAGTACAACCATCCACTACTCTATTATCACCATCCACTACACAATCGCTATTATTACCGTAATTGGTCACCGCGATAGACGTCAAAAGTTGCAATAGTGATAATTTCCGAGTGAACGAAATATTCGGGAGAAGTGTGTCGAAGATGAGCGCGAGTCGGATTGACGGGAGAGAAGAAGAGAACACATGGAAATCCACGAGCAACGATCGAGTTGCGTGAAGGAAAGTGTAAACAAAATGACTGTAACGAAACGGGAAAAGAAGGCCAACGAGAACGATCTAACGGTGGATCTATTTTTCATCTCTGATAGAGTTGCTACACGCGAGTTGATGGTGCAGGGAAAGCTATTCTTCATCGTTCTACGACGATGATCCGCTCGGAATACAATTCGATATTGGATACTAAACTGAAAGCTTTGTGGGTGTTGATTGCGATGAAATTGACGCGGGTGAGCGGTGTTTTCCAACGTTGGGATCTGTGTCGTTGATATTGACGGTGTTTTCCAAAGACTGACCGTGCGATGCGATGGAATCGATCTGGAAAAATACCGTAAATTACTCGTGAACCACGATTGCGAACGGTATCGATCGTTGTTTCGTCAAGATTGATTCGCCGTTTCTAAACGCGAACTTGCGAGGGTAGCTAATATTTTGGGAGTGTCAACATCGGGAAATTAACCGCGAATCGTATACCTCTCTGCTGGTTTTGGAACTCGGCCGAACACTCGAAACTTCTCAAGTGTCGAGAGGTTCTGAGCTACATCATCGTTCTAATTTAACTAATCTAATTTAACTAAAAAAAGGATCAAAGTTCGGATGATCCTTTTTTGGCCCTTCGATTCGCGCTCATTACTCGACGGGCAGACATTGCATCAAACACTCGTCGTCGGGGCGATTTAAAAAAAAAAAAAAAAAAGTAAGCAGTGAATTCTTCCCGTGTACAAACCGATGCGGTGTTCGTATCGTCTCGAATCGAATTAACGTGGGTATTCTTGAAAAAATGGTAACAACCGTCGAGTTTTACGGAGCGGTTAACGATTAATTCGAGTGTTCGCGATGTTCTTCTCGATCGTCGTCTCGTCGTTCGCGAGAGTAGGAAGATGAAGAAGAGTGAAGTGTTTTTCGTCGGAGCAACGACGTTGATGACTAATTGTAAGACTTGAGGTGAAAAGTTCGTTTTAAAAAGCTCGCGTCGTCGGAGCTAATTACGAATTCATCCTGCGTTTTGATGCCAATCAAATATTAATTCCGTAGGTGTGTGCGTATGCAACGTTAGTTAGTCTAATGAATATTCAATTTGAATAATCCAAGTCCGTAGCTTGGTAAAGCTCGCGTGCATCCCGAGATTATGCGTCGATAAGGACAATATCCTTCGCGCTAGTCTTCTAATAAAGTGCACCGCTCGAAAATGTGGAATCGCGATGAAACATGAGAGAAGTTCGAAGTGGACAAACAAAACGTCGAGTGCGAGGGGACATAATTTCGTGATGAACGCCTTGTTGGCCAAATACCAGCCATACGTGATCAACAACGACGAACAATAGCGCGTGCCAATCCTGCTAATTGACACCCGAATGCGATTAAATATTTGGAAGCAGCGAGGAAAATTTCATTTTTACGAACATCCCCGTTCAATTTTGCTACTAACACGCGATGAAGAAGTTCTCGTGGTTTCGACTAGACGACGATAATTTTCCTGTAAAAACGTGACTGTCATCGACGCATCAAAATAACATATCAATTTGACGATACAAGTATAAATATACTACGACTGTAAGGTCGCGTCGATATCTAATCAATAAGAGACGCTCCGTGTTCATCCACGGAATACAGTGATACAGTGCCAAGTGAGGGAACGTTTCGCGAAAGTAACAAACAAATCGATCTCAACAGTGTGGTCAAACAGGAGTAAATGCCGAGTTCAAGGTGGGTTACGTTTGTACATGATGTCATACGTTAAAGAAAGAGCCACTAACCTCGTTAGAACGCTTCATCAATTAGTCTTGCCGCGGAATAAAAGAGCCATCCGATGCGTTTTTGGTCGTAGAGTAGTAAGACGACGACTAGCGTGAAAGGAATGTTACATCGGACTTAGCGCGTAGTACTAATAGTATCTCGTAGAGCTCGTGGCATCATTGCTCCTAGTAAGATCAAAGTTCCCCGCAAACAGTTCTGATGATATTTCGTATTGCAGTATCATCACCACAGAACGCGGCCCTATCAAACACTTCGCAGGTATTAGTTGCGTAACAGCTCGCTAGTGTACCTAAGGCTGATGATATTATCCGGTAGTATCATCGCCAAGTAAACCAATGCTACATGCAACGTTTCACGAGTTGCGTGCAGACGATACTAGCAGTGTTATTGTCCCTAAAATGGAGGTGTATAATAATAATTCACCAGGTGTATAATAATAATTTACCAGGCTGGATCGCGAGATCCTCGCAACTGAACGAAATGTTACGCAACGTTTGATCCTTGCAATGCTTGAAATGTTATTTATGCTGAAATCAGTGTTACGTCGAACTTGAGGACTCGCGTTATGAGTATGTCACGCAACTTTATTAAGCATCCCTACAACTGGGAGGACTACTGTTTTATACGTTTCGAAGAGGACCCCCCTGGTACCTCGTAAATACATTTAAATCAACGTTGCGTAACACTTCGCACGTAGCATTACCGTAGTGTTTGCAGTGCTTCTAACGTACAATAGTACTATCGCCGTAGGAATTATGTTTCTGTAGTGCTAAAAATACTCCGTAGCGCGTTTCGAGTGCTAAAAATATCCGGCAGCGCTTGCAACGTCGTCAATATTGAACGAAGTGTTACGTTACACTTTGCCAGTAATGTCAATAATATTGTATTTGGCGGAGCCGGCGTAGAGAGCTTAGGATATTCAGTAGTGCTGGAGCACTTCTGAATGAAATCATACGAACACTGTCAATAACGAGAGCCAACGATACACGATGAACTGCAGCTATGCAAACTATTACAAGTATACTCGAGATTTTTTCACGGGGAAATTTACAATTAGCAATAGCGTCTCGTTCTCTTTGAGTAGTCATAAATAATTCACGCCAGATTTATTATTTGTGGCCTTGAAAAATATAAAAGTTATCGTTGACGTTGTAGTAAGCTTGGAATTAAGATGATATGCCCTGGGAAAACTCCTAGAAAAGCATGTCATTTCTTGCTTGAATAATTTGCCAGTGAAACATCTGAAAGGTGGAAAAACACGCTGTGTGTATACGTGTATAAATTACTCTCAGCTTGAAATTCCTCTGCGATGCGGAAATGATGCAACTTTCTGATAATTCATTAGAGAACGAGGCGGCTATTCGTCAAAGTTCCAGGAATTCTTCTGCTATTCAGCTTATCTTCTCGTTCCTTCCTCCGACAACAGCAGTAATATCGTGCATTCGGAGTACACAGCCGTGTCGTCGGTAACACGCTAAATTGTCGCCAAGCCATCGAGCGCAATTTCCGTGGAAGATGGCGTCTAACAACAGGGGTATTACAAATGCACCTCATCGATTTCGCTGAAACTTTGCACAGCCTTTGAAGAAGATTCGAAAACAAGGCGCGTTAAACTACGGGTCGCGGATTTTCGTATTTTTCGAAAAAGCCTGACTTTACGAGAGTACCTCGCGTATAAATATACGTCGAGGAGCATCACGTTCAGGATTTTAGTGGTCGAAGTTGTCGTCGAAAGGAATGTTGTTGATGAGATTGCAGGGTGGTGCTGACTCGTAAGAGTCCTTTTTGAGCAGGAAAACGTAATGGGAAAGTACGAGTCACGCGTAAATCAAAGTGCCAGGACAGGACGTATAAAAAAAAAGGAAAAAGGGGAAAAAAGAAGGCAGAGGAGAAAAATAATAATAAAACAAGCGGGATGTCAAGCGGAGATGCCGACTTCTTCTTCGCGTGCACGGTTATGAATACTTCCACGGGGAAAGAGAAAACAGCGTTTACTCTTTGGAAAATTATATCGTATCTTTTATATTAAAAAGTTAAACAAAAAGAGGAGACCGGAGCTCGAGGGAAGTTTTCTCGACGTCCCCTTGTCGCCCTAGCCGCCTGTCGGCATCCCCCGGGGTTACCAAGGAAATTAAACTCGAGTGTTTTGATACGTTGGAACATCCTTCGCCGTCGACGCATGGCCTGGAGCTTCGCCTTACACTCGCTCGATCGTTCGCTAAGCCGAGTTCCCTCGTTTAGGACTAATACGCATCATATATTACGCGATGCGCGAGGGACACGTCGCATGATCGAGTTGACAAGATCGCGGGAGAGAGAAAAATATCTGGAGGAAGAAAATACGAGGATATCTTATCGCGCGAAAATAAGCTGTACGTCTTTCCCGAAAAACATGTTTTCATCGCACTTGTTTTCTGCCCGAAAGAGCCAAAAGGAACAACATCGTCCATTTCTTTCGACGACGTTCGCCGTTTGAATACGCCGCGAAATATGAACAACAGGAAGCGGGGATCGATCGGAGAATTTTCACGGCACGGTCCACGGAAAAGTTGCGCGCAAATGGATATTTAAGGAGAAACAGAAGATCACTCGATACAATACTACTCGAAACGCTACTCGAATTCAACGATTCGAATTCGTCGGCCGTGTCAAATATTTAGATACGGAAATGCTCTCGAAGTTTCTGGAGAGATTTTCCTTCGCTCGGTTCCGCGTCGAATGAAACAACGTTCGCGGTTTTCGGTTCCGTTTTACCGAAGTTATATTGAGATGAGCGCGGAAGGATGGGGAGACTCTCGAGCGCTGTCGAGGAATCTCCTTCCGATTGCAAATTTTGGTACACAATAAAAAAGGCTTCCGTCATCGTGTAAAGTGTGAAAATTTGTGCGTACAATATTTAACATTTTACCGCGTTAGTGTTGTTCTCACAGTCCATTTTTCAACGCATGAAAAAGTTTATTTGTTACTAAAGTAACACTTTTTAAGTATTACTCCAACACTGGTTTTTGGTTTACTTTTAACACAGAGCTGTGTTACGTTCGACATAGAACTCTGTTACTTCGTCACGAAACACCGAGTGTGTTGAAACAACACAAAATTTGGGTGAAAGAAAGATGTTAACACAAATTTTTGAATCAATCGATTTAGGTTTCGTGGTTCGTTGAAGTTGCGAGGTCGACTTCGGCTCGGTGACAGTTTCACGTTCGCGGAAACGCGAACGTGACAACTTGGCCTCGACGCGATTCCGTTACTTCGATCGGAGGAATTAGCCAGCTACGATTCGTAGCTGGCGAAGCGAACGCGAAATCTGCCGCGAGCTCGAGTTCCCTCCTCGCGCGGACACCCTCGCGTCAAACGAGCGTCTCCAACGGGGTCGAATCTTCGTGAAATCAGGAAAACTCGTCTCGGACGCGAGACGATCGTCCGCGCGATTCGCGCGACGAGCGGCGACCCGCGGCGAGAAGCTTCGTATCGTTTCGAATATCCTCCTCGCGAGGGCTGATGACTTTCGATTAGTCATCGTCGCACCCTCGTACCTACGCACCGTAGTCGAGCGGAGGCTGGAGGCGCGAGCTATCGGACTTTGGTTGCGAGAATTTCGGCAAGCGAACCCCCGATTCTCGTCGCGTAGTCGGTGCGACGACGAAGGAGGACGATTGGTACCGCGACGAGCCGCTCGATTGCCGATCAGGATCCGGTCGATCCGCCCGAAAATACTCGGCGGTGCGAGCTATCGCGAATGATCGTACGAAGACATGGAAACGATGACGATCAATTATCTCGCGAGCGTTTCAATTCGCACGCGAACATCCCGGAGGCTTTTCATAGCTCGCCCGATGGAACGCGATAAAAACGTGTCGCGAGGAGTCGCGTCGCGGACGCAAGAGTGTCACTCGGCTAGTCGCCTCGATGCACCCGATCGCATCGCGAGAACGAACAGTTTCGGCATCGTTATCGAATCGACGCGTCGCGGTTATGGTAAAGGTAGACGACGCTTTGACATCGTCTATTTTCATCGAGTCGCCGCGCACGGTGTCCACAAAATGATAGAATCAACGTTCGGTCCTTGTTATCAAAGTCGACTAGTAGACCGAGTACACAGTCGCAACTACTGAAAACACACCGTCGTTACAGTACTCCAAAGAAATACATATTCACCACTTTACTCTCCGTGAACGTTCGCCTACGTGCATCTCGACATTCTTCGATACAGCACAGGCAAAACTCCCATCCAAAACGACACTAATTTCTAACACTTTCTCATTTCCAGCAACTCTATTAATATACCTACATATGACAAAAACCAAACCTTGCATTTCAGTAACCGTATCGAATCCGCCGTGTATCTAGAATCACATTTCCAATTCAACAAGGATCATAACCTCGCCGGTGACGAAATACTTTTCAATTGTTTTCCTTCCGTCGTCGACTCCTCCTCCACAATTTCAGGCTGTTCGAAAAGCAAAGAATACGCGTACATTTAACGTTTAACCAAGAAAAACTTCCGACCGTCTTTCGACGTCCTTTCATACGTTTCTACATTCGTAGAAATAAAAGAGATACGCGGCCGCGCACGCGATGCTACTGTCATTTGTTTTCGTTTCTCCGCTCCCTCAAATATACATGCGTCGAGGAAAGGTGCAATGAAGATAGATATCTAGTAGATGCGAGACTCTACAAGACGCGAAATACGAACGTTACTCGTTCGTACGATTATTTTATGGACCAATCAGCATTCACAGCGGTCAGCTGTGTTAAGTGTAGAGCAGCACAAATGTCTGTAGAGTCGTATAAAGTAGACGGTGATTGTATCGATCGGGTGGAGGCGCAAGTTCGTCGCTTCTCCGCGAGGGACGCTGCAACCAATTCAGAATTTCTGTGCCACAACTTGAAATCGCGAGGTAACTCGATTCAATATGGCGAACATATTCGTTACACTCCTTCAAAGAAAGCGGACATCCGGGGCAACGAGATTCCCCGCAACGAGCGTCGCTTATCGTCAATAATTCTGCAAATCCGTCGTTCTGTTCTCTCTCTTATTCCTGCCCCAGTTTTCCCAACTGCATTAGCTTCGTGTCTCTCGTCTTCGCGTTCCTCCGCCATCTCACGCTCGTACATTCGCATGTTCCCTGGTTACCCTTCGATACATCTCCGTCCCTTCAATTTTAGTCATCTTACTTTCTCGTCATCCACCAGCAGAGTATATTCGACGCCTAATTTAGAACCACCCAAATTCATAATGTCCAAAAAATTAAAAAAAAAAGTTTTGGAATGTTAAGAAATAAATAGTAGTTCGCCAATGCGTACATCTCCTGCGCTACGAATGGCTCACATAGTCTGATGCAAATCTTTCTACACTGTAAGGCTATCTTGATACAGGGTGCGTCATTCCTCTTGGATTTCAAATAAGTTGGTAGAGTGATTTTCCGGCAAAATCGACTGACTCACGAGAGTTTCTGAATTTTCATATATTGTTCAACACGTAAAGTAGTTTATGATTACGACATTTTGGCGTCAGTTATCAGGTAAATAAGAGAAATAAATTATACTGAAATTCGATGTTGTTTTCCGATTTGTCATTGTCAAAATTGTAATCGAATGTGGTTCGTGCCGAACGAGTTACGATTTACACAAAAAACGTTTGAAATATGACTAACTAACTAACTATCTGATTTCCTACGTTTCGTCACCTCTGAATCGCCCGTTTTGGTAAAAATGCTAGTTAGATTATGCTCTGTCGACGAGTCTCTCAAGACCGCAGCTGCAGCGGTTAATAATACGAGACTCCAGAATTCGATGGTAGCTGGTCCCACGATTGTTTTTCGCCGAAGTTTCCCGAAGATATTGCAGACCGCTTCATCGGAGCTTGATAGAAGACCTAAAACGAGGCAAGAACTTAATCTCGAAGGGTAACTTCGATCCGGAAACTTGGTAAACCGGTAAAAAATGTTGCCGGTGTATAAAGAGTTGGAGAGAGCTTAGTTGTCGAGACATGGGAAACTTCATCCTTTGGCATCGTCCAATTTTGACTCGGCGGTTCCAAGTGTGGGCGTCGTAATAGGTTAGATTGAAGGGATAACGAGGTTACGATGTTCAGCTAAACTATACGCAACTCGATGAAGCGATATCATTTGCATATACAGCGTCAATTAGGCGAGATCCTTCCGAAATACGAGCCGGATGAAAATTCTGGAGCAAAGCGAATCCGAACGAACGACTGACAGTGAAAAATCCGAAGAAAATAAGAATTCAAAGGTAGCAAAGGGAAACTGATTGGATATTGATCGACGTTCGTGGAACATCGGTAGCGCGAGTGTCAACACTCGCGTGTGGTGAAAAAGCATGGAGATTCAAATTCAGAGGAGGCTTTCGAGTTTCGTTGGGTAAATCGTCATGGCGACGGGACGGAGAGAGAGAGAGAGAGAGAGAGAGAGAGGCGAGAGAAGGGATGCGTGGTTCGCATCGGCGTTGACGCAGCGGGGGATTTATGGCACAGAAAATCGATCTGGCCGAAGAACGCGGGTCTGGAAAATCAGAAAGTTTATCGGTTTATTTAGTAAGAAGAAAAAAAGGGAGGGGATTGGAAAAGGTGGAGAAAAAAAAGAGGTGGAATTGACGGGAAGAGGAAGAGGATGAACGGAGCGACGGCGTTGGCGTTCGAGCGAAGAGGAAGAGAGTACTCTGGAGCAAAGAGAAAATTGATTTCTTTTCTCCTTCGTCCTTGGGAGTCGAGGTCCTCGATTTTCCAATACGACTGCGAACGAGTGATCCTAGCTTCGAAACCCAATTCCCTTCGTGTCACCTTACTACTTGTATCTCGCTCTCTCTGTCTCTCTGTCTCTCTCTTTTGGGCTCGCACTCGCCTGAGATTGTAGCAGCTGTAGGTGTATCCTATGCCGCTGAAAAATATGCTTTCATCCAGTTACGAATGAATTCACTTTTGGACTCTCGTGATCCCGCGCGAATATCGCGACTACCGATCATTTTCCGTTCGATTACGAGTTGCCGTTCGTACGGGTCCCCGCGATTCTTCGCCGAGTCTTATCGACGTCCAGGTCACATTTTCCATTCCGGTTGTCGTAACGCTCCGCGAAGAACGCGCCGTCGCAAAGTTTTCAGTCGAATTCGATTAGGACGCGAAGGCCGCGGAGTCGTCTGGTCGATCAGATTCCAGATGACGAATCTCGGTGCACGATTTCTTGCTCGGAACATTCTATGCGCTTAGAATCCTCGAATGTTGACCGCGATTGGAAACAATTCAGACATAACCGAATCCAATTCGATTTCACATTTCGGATCGACGTCTCCGACACTTTCGGGGGACGCGATCCTTCGGACGAGGAGATTCGTAGGAGTGTTCTTTTTCAATTCGCGACGATTCGGCTCGCCGGGATTCGAATTCGATCAAACCTGTCGAAACTGCGAATTTCTACGCGTTCCAGAAGTGAATTATTTTCACCAATTTCTAGACCACTCGTCCGGCCATGTTTCACAACGATGTTCCCGTTTTCACGATCCCGTTTCCTTCCAACGGACGAAACAAAATTTAGCTCCGCCGAATGAAAAATATTGCCATAATTCCTTCTTCGATCTACTATTTTTATTTTATTTTATTTTATTTTATTTTATTTTATTTTATTTTATTTTATTTTATTTTATTTTATTTTATTTTATTTTATTTTATTTTATTTTATTTTATTTTATTTTATTTTATTTTATTTTATTTTATTTTATTTTATTTTATTTTATTTTATTTTATTTTATTTTATTTTATTTTATTACATTTTATTTTATTATTTTGTATATATTATTATACTATTCATCGACGTTGACGTGGAAAATCATTTCCATCCGAATGGCTCATCAACATTCCATTCCAGCAGCAGCAAATGTTCACCTTTTTTTTTAGTAGATATCGCATCGCCAATTATCGTTTCTCCGTTGAATTGCGAGTCGACCGCTAAATAAACCCATATTTCCGAATCCCATTTCTGTTTGTATTGTTTAATTTAACGAAAATAACGTTGGCTTGTTTCCCCTTCCAATTCTTTTTCACATTTGCTTCATTGCCATTCGTGATGGGCGTATTTGCTATGACTAGACTTTATTACGCAACAGGCTAGAAGTTATTCTACGCCAAGGTGAATTATGCGTGCCAGCTGCGCCCAGTCAGAACAGCAACGTCTCTCCAAGTTTATCCAAATTTCATCTGTACCGAGTTTAACTTAATTTCCCATAAAACGTTCGTTTTCCCGTCCCGCCGCGCTACTGCCAATCGTACACGTACAATTTATCGCCTTGTGATCACCGACGCTCTGATTTTCCGCGGTCCGATGCAAGCGATCGTTTTGGAAAAGTGGAAACCCAGGGCGATCGCGCCCCAAATACGCACCTGATAGGCACTATTCGATTCTATTTCGTTGCCTGCGTATGTAGGCCAGTGGTTGACTAATTAGAGACTGATTCCGCCGGTTGAATTGCAGGTTGTAAATTAGGCGAAGACACTATTGGCTAACAGAATTTCTGAGAGGTCCAACAGTCTGGCGGTCGTATAGTGATAAACCACGAGACAAACCAGACGCGAGTGTCTCGTAAATGAGCGTAGAAGTCAAACGCTGAGAAATCGAACGAGACTTCGTGACCAGAATTCAGGGATGGAAAAAAAACAGAACACCAAACACATCCACGAGATGAGCCCGATATTCGGCCACATCGATGAGAACTCGCGAATTTGTTCTATCTCAAAAAAGTATTCTAGTCTGGAACCGCCAATTTGCAGTATTTCTTACGAGTTCCCACCTTTTTTTACTTCGATGCTACTTCGATGAATGTTTTCTTAAAAAACTATAAATGCGATGATTCGTAAGGTCAGATGTATAGCTAGGAGGAATAATAAAATAAAATGTACAACAGAAGAAATTAGAAGTGAATTTTCTTATTTGGAGAAAAAAATTAATCGCGACGTGTTTCGCCAAAAACAATGGAAAAAATCAGCGTTTCCAAATTTCCCTACGTCGCGTTCTAGAGAAACGTATATCGAAGATATGCACACGATTTGAAGGTGTTCGGATGCATAAAAATTAGTATATCGTGTCAACAGATTGGTAAAAAAAGCATGGAGATACAAATATTCGAATAAACCTACTTTGACCTTGAGAATTTCAAGAATTCGATAATTTCTTCTCAAATGCGTATCGCGAAGAACCAGAATCCCGCGTTAGAGGAATTTTTCTCCTTCGACGTACCCCCAGATTTCTCAGGTCAGTTTATTTCGTCGAAAGAATAAAAATGATTAGTGCAGCAGATTTTACGACACTGTTCATCCAGTACAGATTGCAGTTTCTCCTCAGGACTCAAAGCTGAGACAGTTTTCTATTAACGCAATTTTTTCCCTTCCGTTACTCGAATACCAACCAATCATTTTACTTTAATTACTTAATTTCATCGCACAGTAAAAATATCCGTCAATGCAAATCATCCTTCTGGCATGGAATACAACCCTTTGTTGAGTATTGCACGTAAGCGGCGAAGCCCGTGCCAAGAGCAGTAAATTTTTAGTCACGAAATGGATTTCTGTGAAGTTGCGTGAAAATAACTAAAACGGTGGCACGGAATTCACGATAGTGTTCTTTGACAGCATTTAAACAAATCTTTTTCCAGTCACGTTTGTTCCAACGTTTACATCTCGATGAAATTGATTATTCTCGCGGATCGTTTATACGCGTGTTCTTTGAAAGATCCGAGATCCGTTCCACGTCATTTGCTCGATTCGGGGTGTCAGATTAGGCCTTACAGCAAATGTACCGCGACGCGAAGGCGAAAACGCCGAGAGGCGAAGAAGCAGAAGAAGAGGAAGACGAAGAGGAAGAAGAAGAAGAAGAAGAAGAAGAGGAAGATGAAGAAGAAGAAGAAGACGAAGAAGAAAGCTTCTTCACGTGCCGAGTCGCGTTCGAGTCATTAAACGCGGCAGCCTAATGCTAAAAGAAGAAAGCTCGAGCAACTGGAAGTAGCGAGGAGGCCGTCGCTGATACAGATTCCAACGAGGTTACCAACAATGCCAACATTACTGATCGTAACGCCGATAGTAATGGGAAAGTTTCTACTATTGTGCCAAGTTTCGTTGCACTGCGCGCGGAATTCGACTCGATGGCTACACGAACGGAAACCCGAGTCGGTTCTGGCGCCACCGGAAGTGACCTCGTAATTCTCTTTTGCCTCCCGCTCGACTACGACGACCATGAACTACGACCAGTTTGAAACCTTTTGTTGAATTTTCTCCCGGCTCGCGATTTTTTCCCTCAATTTTGCTCAGCGCCTTCCACTTTGACCGAAAGCACTTCAATAATCCGACTCGAATTCGACGAAACCTCGTTATTCGAAGAGGACGATGTGATCGAATGTTCGTTTGTTTTCCATTTTCATTCGAAATGATTTTATAAAACGTCCAAGGTAGATGAAGAGGCGTGAGTTTTTGTTCTAACAATTGGCGCCGCGAAGAAGTCGCTAGTGACCTGGATGCTGTCAATCCGTCGCTGAATTTTAGTCGCTGATTGCATTTAATTACACGAAGCAGGTAACGAGCCGTAGAGCAGCCTCTACAATTATTACATTGCACTGCATTGTGCCGGGAGTGAGATGGAACGAAGCCAAGCCTTAGCGGACAGATAGGCAGGTGCAGATAAATGGGTAGGTGCAGACAAGCTGTCGGAAGATGGAACGTCGCATTCCGAATCGCGGACGACACCTCCATCTGTAATCGTCTCGATGGACGCATTCTTATAAATGACTCGATATTTTTATCACGCGTCATCGACGTCCACGTCGCCGCCGGTTGGGCCGTGAATCGCACCAAAATATGAAACGCTCCTGGACCAACGGAGAAGCGGAGGTGAAGCGCGGCAAATTCACGACGATAGACCGAGAGGAAGAGGAGGAAGAGGAGGAGGAGGAGGAGGGTGGCCTCTCCAGATTCTCCGGCTTCTCCACCGTTGTTGCTGTTTATTATGCCCTTCTTTTTCCCCGTGCTGACGTGGGCAGCAAGCCAAGGAATGTGCCCACCGTCGAGAGCAACACAGGACCTATCACAATAACCCGAAATCAACTTGTGCGTAATGAATTGAATTTCGTCCAATTTTCCGCCAGGATCGAGAGGGAGAGGGAGAGAGAGAGGGAGGGAGAGAGACGAAGATGAATCGGCGATAGTTTGATCACACAGATCGATCGGTCGCGATGATAAGACGATTATCATACTGAAACGAAGTTTCTGATTCTCACCGCCTGATAATATCGCGGCCTCTCCTACAACCCTTTCGGCCACACCGGGAGACCAGTGTCCCACGTAGACACTATCGATTCTTCAACGTTTATGAGCAGTTTATCGATTTTGTTGTGGTTTTTGAGTGTTAAAAAAAAAAATAACGATATTGCATAACTATTTAAAGTAATTATTAAATTATAAGATGGCGGATATGTGGTCATTTTTTTCGGAGCTGTGGTAGGTAGGAGTTGGTAATCTTGCAATCTCGACAGCGGATTCGTAATCAACATTTGTAAAAAGCTTTCGCGAGTAAATCGTGACCGAGAGGGTTACGCGAATGCCAATTTTCTTGAACGATTCATAACCGATTCTCAAATATACGGAGCGCGGCGATGCCAAGTGAGTATGGTATGTCAATTTGAGGAGAGTACTTGTCTGCGGGGTCGATAAATCATGGGAATGAGAATCGCGCGTCTCCGTTGAAATTCGGTTGTCAAATCATTTTGAAAATTGACTGTCACGCGCGTACAGATTTCCATTTATAAACCGACTCAGATCGCGAGTTATAACGCGTCGGATTCCGGATAACTTACAGCGAGGGACAAACATTAATTTGGCTGGGTCACGTCTCAGGAGGCTATTCTGTTCCGTTAACGGATGGTCCTCGTCCTCAGACGCATTGATCCCTCCTCGCCAAAGAAAAAGCACGGCGACTGTGAAATCTAACGACTCGACCCGGACGCCGCCACTGATACGAAGCAGCAGACGTGAAAGCTTCGATTTTTAATATCAACGTCGATGCGATTCTTTTGACCGCGGGGATTCCGAAAAACGACCAAATCTCTACTCGTCGAATTCGCACGACCTTGAAAATGCGACAGCTACGCTGTTCGCTCGAACATGGCCAACTAAATCGAGTGCGAATTTTCGCGAAAATTGAGGGACTGTATATTCATCGTGATTACATCAAATTGCTCGAGTCCAAATTTCTGGGCATATTTTTTCGACGATGTACAATTAAAATTGGAATTTCCAGGAATATTCCAGGTTTGGTCTTTGGCTCGCGTGTTTATCTCAATCTCGGCATGTTCGAAATAGCATGGAAATTATCCCAGAACATCCTTAATTAGCATTCCAACGCGTCTGTCATTTCTGGAATGTTGTCCCCGCTTCTTCGAGAGCTCGAAACACCGTGAGATTTTTCGCTGTGAATATGACACGAACATCCCGAACGGTTTATGATCAATGGCGATCTCGCGTGACGGAATTCTCGCCGCATCATAGGCAAAGCAGACTAGATCTACTTAAAAATCCCAGCCACAATTATCTCCCATCGACTTAAAAAAATCTCCGGTCTTCGAATAACAATTTCAACGGTTGGTCTTATCTTCTCGGTTCAAGGTCGTTGTGCATTTATTTTCCGAAAAACGATAACCGAGCGTAACTCTGATGTTAATTTGTATCCGGAGACGGTGATTACACTTGTCGACATCTTTTCATAACTGATCATCTTTACAATACTCAGGCATCCGCGATTGTTATTAAGCGCAGGAGCGTTACGTCAAAACACGAATGGTAACAATTTATAATAAACACGTCAAACGTCGCGACAAATATTTCCGAGAGGTACTCATTATATTTGTTGCGTTCAGCGTTCGCGACGCTGCACACCAGTCATGTCGCTCGTTTGACGGCAGTGTTTGTAAACGCGTAAAGTGTACGTCGCCGTGACGGATGGAAATAACGAGAGAGCTTTAGCCCAAAGGTGACCTGACGACAAAACGATATGAAAAATTGAAAGAAAAAAAAAATCGAAAAATCGGAGAGTCTGGTTCAAGCTCTACGAATCGTTGGGCTGAAATTACCAGAGAAATTGCTGAAATTTCAACACCTTGTTCCTGTTGTAGAGATGTTCGTGCATCATTTCACGGATGCGTTACTGGACACTGTAACGTGTTTTTGAATTTTCAATATCCGCTGCATCAACGATATTTCGCGACGCGGCGTGACGGGAGGAATACAAGTTTGCGTATCGCGAAATTGCGATTTTAAAAAAAGATAGCTCAAATGTATTTTTCAATAAACCGTTCCAGTCAGACTAATGTCTCGGGCGACGTCGAGACAAGGGACGTTAGTCCCCAATCCGAAACACATAAAAAGTTCCAGAAATCAATAAAACCCATAAAGCTCTGTCACATTCCGAAAGACCCGTCTCAAAAGCTCTGCCCGTAGTCGAACTTACACTGCTTGTCGAAGCTGCGCGCTCCACTGTCTTACCCATCAGCTTCCCGAATTCCGCACGCTAAAAATTATCCGCCATTTTGTCGAGTGTGAAAATTTGAGTGTGCAATATTTAACATTTCAGTGCGTTGATAGCGTTGTTCTCACGGTCCGTTTGTCAACCCGTACAAATGTTATTTGGTGCTAAGGTAACACTTTTTAAATGTTACTCCAACGTTGGTTTGTGTCACTCTCAACACAGAGGTGTGTTACTTTCGACAGGTATAGAGCCGTGTGACCGCATCACTACACGCGGAGTGTGCGGAAACAGCTCTAATTTTGCGTTAAAAAAGGCGTTGGTGGTCGGATTCGTTGTTTTTCGTTTCACGCGTCAAGTGTCTTCGACCGAACACAGTGATCTTCATTTAAGACTGGGAAAACGCACGGCAGCGGAACAGTGGTGATTCTCTTCGGTAGGTGTGTAGACGGATATCCGTAGACGATGTAACCGCGGTCCGGATATTCGCTACTCGAATCGATCCTCAGGCATCGGAAATCGAAGTTGTTCGAACGATACGCAAGGGAAGGAGGGTTGACGATACGTGGGAGAGAACGAGAGACGAGCTGTAGGGTGCAGCGGGGTTATAGGGCAAGTGCACGCGCGGATGTAGCCAGTCCGGAATCTGAGTCATGCAGCGAGGAAGCGTACATAGATGGATCGTGGGTTGCGGAGGAGATGGAGCGCGACTTTGTAACGTCTTGGGATTCGGCCAACACCCTACGTCACAGAGACTTTCGTAACGATGCTCTGTATTGACGCGAGAAACGGTGGCGATTCTCTGCCCCCGCCCCTCCCTCTCTATCCTCCCAACAAGATTCCTCATTGTTCGCATCTCTGAATGCCATGATTCTCAAAATACTCGATTCGTCGCGATAGACGAATCCTCGCTCCTCGCCGCGTTACGCAAGGGTCT
This sequence comes from Arge pagana, assembly GCA_963969455.1. Lineage (NCBI taxonomy): Eukaryota > Metazoa > Arthropoda > Insecta > Hymenoptera > Argidae > Arge > Arge pagana. The sequence continues at coordinate 18,771,897 of OZ018310.1, forward strand.
CTCTACTCGCCTAATTCCCACTTGCCCATAACTTTCTACCAGATTAATCCGCGACCTTAATCGAGCCTAAACCACCGCTTCTTTTTCCGCCATCTACGATCCACGTTGACCAGTCTACACACCGCCATTATCGCCAAGAATAGATCCCATTTTCTAGTCGTTCTCTACACTCTAAACGCTCCTCGCACGACTAATACTATTAATACTATCCACCAACACCGATCATCCCAGTACTCTCCCTCCCTCTCTCTCTCTCTCTCTCTCTAGCTTTTCTACTCTGCACTGCTGGACCTCCCCTTTCCTCTCACACTCTCTCGCTCTCTTTCTCTCCTCTAGTCTCTGCCAATTCCGGCTACCGGACGATGCGACAACGGCCAATACAATCTCCACAAGACTGAGGGTACCACAGGTGACGGGTGACTCGACGCCGAGCGCCGTTTCGACGCTGCGACAAATCGCACAACTAGCCCACGTTCTCTCTACCTACATGCCAAATCTTTTCTCGACCACGAGTTCTCGCCCTGTCTCGTTTCGATCCTCTCCTCAGTTCCGTCTGTCCGCGACGGAGACGTTCGCCGAAGCAAATTTCGCGCTAGTTTACCTCCTACGTCCGCCCGATCTCGGCGGTACCAACGCGATCCGTCCAATTCTCCGTCCGTCACACGATACCTTCTCGCGGTTGCACCGTGCCTCGCGCGTGGCACGCCCGTCGAAGTACTCCTAATATTTGCAACACACCGACGCGAATAATTATCACGGTCCGATGGTGAAAAGTAAACTGAAGAGGTGAATTTCGGTTGCTGATACGACAACGCAGGCTTGGTTATTCGGAGAACAGGGTGCACCAACAGATATCGTGGGTTTACCTTTTTTAAGTAAAAACCATTGACAGAAGAAAAAAACGAGTTGGAGGAGCCGAATCACGGTGAATTATTTTCCCAACGAAACACTGAGCGATGGTAGCTGAATTTGGGAAAATTGCAGCGACAGGAGAATCGAGATTGAGGAAGAGAGAAAAAACAGGGGAATAGAAGTATCGTGGTCGGAATAGAGAAGGGAGGAGAGAACCTCGCGTGTGAAAATGAATCGTGGGCTGGAAAACTCGTTAGACGGGGAAGCATCGCGGGAAAGGTGAAAAAAAGGAAACTATAGCAGTAAGAAGTCGTATGAAGAGAAAGATACGGATCGAAAGAAGTTACGGATAAGAAGATGAATTTTTTAAATCCGATAATTCGTAGGAGTGCGAGTGAAAAAACGTCGTAGACGAGGATAATCTCGGTGGAGGGAGAACGAATTAGTTGGAGAGAGAAATAAGATGTATTTTGTGAGTTGTTGGGAGAAACAAACAAGGCGAGATGAGGAAATGTAAAAGCGCGCGAGTTCCATCGAATTGAGAGGAAAAAATCGCACTAGTAAGCGATGTAAGAGCAAGAATGTATTTTTCGCGTTGAAAATTCGGGGTGAAGCGGGAAAATGTGAGGAAAAAATGAGAACCGCGCGAGAGATAACGACAGTTTGATATTATTGGAAAAACGAAAGGTGAACAGTGCGACCGAGTGAGAGAGAGGAGGATATTCGGACGCGATGCGAAAGCTCGCTGGAATTTTCAAGATTAGTCTTATGGTCGGACAACAATTATTTTCGTACGAGTGTCAAGTGGATCCGTCGCTGAGGAGGATTTCTCGTACGTATATTTTCTCGTCCCAACGCGGCGGCGTTATAGGAATTATTTTATTTATTTACCCCGAGCTTTTTCATTTCCCAGCCTCGGCTCGATCTCATCCCACTTTATTTCCGAATTTGCGCTCGAGTCAAAGCGTACCGGCTCAATTTCCGGGATTACGAAATTATTTCTTGACGGCGAAGCGCACGATTTCCTTCGGGCGATCCGCGCTCCGAAATCCTCTTCAAATAAGAAAATTTCTTGGAAAATTCAACATCGTAATGAAAAGCGAAGCATAATATTCCCAGCCTAAGATCCTAATTACGACGCCGCGTCTCTCCTTTTCTTAGATTTCATTTCGCTTCCTGCGATTTTTTCACCTGTACCTTTTTTTTTCCTCTCTTTATTTTCTTTCCTTCGCTCGTTGATTTTCGCTGAGCGACGGGCGAAAAATAAGTCGTCGAGGCCGCGCGCCGAGAATATCGCGATCCGTCACATTTTACAATGCGACTGCGTGTATATTTTACCGACGTAAACTTCGCCCCCCTCCCCCCTTTTTAGTTTACTCGTTTCATTTTTTCTCAGTTCTTTCAACTTTGTCTCTACGAACCGCGTCATTTTTTTTTTTTTTTTTTTTTTTTTTAACACAAACCGAGGCGCACGCTGATCCCACGTAAATTTATCGCTGCTGCCGAAAACGAAGACGCGGGAAAATTTAACTCTGGCAGCTGGTACACGAGGCTGTGGTCCCGCACGAATTCTCGATGGCGACTTTCTTCTTCGCTGTATCGCAGTTTTATAATTGCACCGCGACTTCGATTTTTTTTCCTAAAATCCAGTCAAATTCGTTCACCCTTCTCGCGTTTGTCTACGCATATTCCCCGCGCAAATTCGCGACTCTTTCCGCACTCTGATCGAAACAATGGCGAGCCACATTTTTTTTTCCTCCGACAGTTGTCACGGGAGAAACGTTATTTTCGAGATATTTTTAAACCAACTACCAAAACATTTTCAACAAATTCTTCGGGTCCCATTTTTAATGTTACCAGTATTACGTTGATTTTTGGAACGGGTAAAATCTTTCATCGTCGTTGTAATGTTACCCAGCTGATTTGACGTTGTTCGAGAGGTTGTTCTCAAATTCAAGAATGATTTTCCCACTTCTTGAGATTTCACCGAACTCGAGTTAAATCCAAGTCCTGGATTCGTGTTTCTTGGAATTTTGGGAAATTAGACGTTCTCCCGTTTCTTGAAAGTGTCGTTAAATTAAAGAGCAATTATCATATTTATTCAAAGTTTACCTGAAACGAGAGAATTCGCCGGGCGGATTCAGATTTCGCGAGGTTTCGACGAATCGAGTGAAAGATTTTTCTATGACCGAGGACGTATTTGGATAATTCGTGAAAATTCAACGTTTTGACGAATTTCCAGCTGACGTTCGCCGTCTACTTTTACGAGTGGAAGAATTTATATGTATTTTTTTTTTTTTTTGGCAGACACGTTATCAAGGTGGTCGATGAAAAAATTCCTAAAAAATTAGCCCTTTGTCGAACAATTGTTGAAATTTGATCAATCGGTAGGAAATTTTCTGTTCTTTAAAAAACCATTCTTTACATTTTCTCGCTACTGCGATAATTTTCGAGATAACGAAGAAAAAGTATGCGAAGTATGAAACGTCGTTGTTATAATAATTACCAAATATTTCACAACAAATCGGGAGTTCTCAAAGTAATTATTTAGATTGCAGATTCAGGTAGAAAATCAATCGCTCTTCAAGAAAGTATACTTTGCATTTTTTGCTAAAATCGGTATTTTCGTAGATATTGGGTGAACAGTGTTGGAAAGGGCGACGGAGATGAGGATAAAAAAATTCGTAAGACGTTCGGGTTTCGTTTGGGAAATTTTTCTGCTACGTTAGTAGACAGCAAATGTGTCGTATACTTTGCAAAAAAAACCGTCGCAAAATTAGCACTTGAACCGAGGAAATCTTTGCGAGACGGTCGAAAATGGTTTCCGGTTTCGGATTACCAACACAGAAAGACAGCGACGTATTTTTCGTGCTCTCCTCGTCGTTAATTTTTCAGCGGATCTCCGAACAATAAAATTGGCCGTATCGGTTCTGCCACCCCGATTATCTAATTTTACATCCGCGATGTAATCCCATCGAAAGCGAAGAATTCTGGAGCGTATAAAAAAATGGGACCAGTGATGTAGCGACAACAGATGCGACGGCGGTTGTTAGTGGCGAAGAACGAAACGAAGCTTACTTTACAAATAGAAAATTTATGCGGAAGCAAAGTTAAGGAAAACAAGAGAAGACCGATTTTTTCAGGGATCGCCATAATTTAAGAACGTCGCGGTAGGCGTTGGGATATTCGTAAAAAATGGTCGCCATCGAGCCCATTCATTGCTTTATCCACTAGCCACTTTTGAAATGGAATTTATCCGATACGAATAATTCACCCTGCCAGTTACACCATTTACGCCGTGCGCTGGCGCTCTGCCATCAGATGCGCGCGCAACGTACAGGCGTAGTCCGAGGAACATGTACAGAAATTGATTAATGATTAGGTAGAGTAATAGATTTTTTCCCGGCGTACAAATATCGAGTAGTAAGCGTACGACTCGACGATTTGTTTACTTCTCCACGAATCGCGTCGCATTTGCTTTCGCGAAAGCAGAAATCCGTTCCCATGCGAATTAATTCGCGACATAAATCGCGTCTACTCTCGTGAAAATTAGAAATCTGACGAACAATGCGCCGATCGAACAGGCTAAAAATGTTTTCAGGACCAACTTCGCGGTTCCCGCGGGAACAAGAAACGAAATTTGGAAAATATATCGACGATAACGATAAGCGTGTTATTTCCTCGACATTCGTCTTTGTCGGTTGTCGTGATATTTCCGGAAATGCTGGATCGAACGTCTCGATCTTCGAAGACAATATTGTCAAATATGCGATCTACGACGTGACGTAGGATTATTTTGATCCGTGCCGAAAATCGGTTGCTATCGGGTTCTCGATGAAAAATTGGTAAGTGCTACTTCGCGAGAGCAAGCAAATCGTAGATTGCGTCAATTTCGGATCAAATGCGTTACTCTTCCTACTTGGACTCCTCGCACGAGTAAATTCTACGTCCAATTAAGTAGTTTGCTCGCAATCGGAGCAGAGGAATTTTTAAATGGTGATTGGAATGCCGCGCGACTGTTCGTCTGACGCAGCTAAAACCATACTACTAGTTTTTATTCGACGCAAACGTTCTTCCCTTCGGAAGAGGCTTTCTCGCGTGACTTTCGAGAGCTTGATTTTGGAAAAAGCTTCGTTCGTTTATTTTCTCGCACGGCTACGGAATTCGTTAATAGTTTAACAATTATTGTCGAAGTTCGCGCGTCACGCGCAAGGAAGAAGCAAAGGTTGGCGAATTCAATGAGAAACGGTTAGCTTCGTATGATTGGAAGTTTATTTCTGGTACAAAACTCCGCGCACGGAAAACTGCGATTTTCTGGAACTAGGTTTCGTAGAAGGAAACAAATATCTCGCAGCAAGTTGGAACGATTCGGAAAGTTGAATTGTTCGCAACAGTCGTGCTTCTCCTGCGCCTCGCGACTGTTTTTGACATACGAGTGGAATAAAATGTATCAGACGACGGAGGAAAAGCGTAGTTGAAGGCGCGCGATCGTTATCACTGGATTTTCTTGGCCATTTGTAACGCAATGGCTCCGGGACATATGCAATCTTATGAATATACCCGGAAGGGAATCGTCTCTTTAGCGGTACAAAGCTCTCAGGCTCCGCTGTTATCGGCGGAGCATCGCCGAAATTAAGACGAGTAGAGGATCCGAGGAGAAGCCGTTGGGCGTTAAACCTTGTTCTGAAATGGGGCTTTGTGGCGAGGGGTGAATCGCTGGGATTGATCAAAGTTCTCTCCGGTTATGTTTAGTGAGTAGTGAACTGATGGAACTTTTGTAGTAATTCGGACGGGAGTCGTCCCAGTTTCGGAGGAACGAGCTACACTTGCGAGTAGCGAGTGGAACGACGCAGATTGGACCTGGCGTCCGAATTAACGTCGACGGGAATCGTTTGTTAGACATTTATTCGAAAATTTGACGAGCGTTTTAGTGCATCGGAGAAGGGATACGGGGATAGAGTTTTTGGGGGGGCAGAGAGATTATTATCGTTAGATTCGTGGAGTTGCAACGCCAATTTACGTTTCGCAGTTCGTTGAAGTCGCGAGGTCGACTTCGACTCGGCGACAGTTTCACGTTCGCGGAAACGCGAACGTGACAACTTGGCCTCGACGCGATTCCGTTACTTCGATCGGAGGAATTAGCCAGCTACGATTCGTAGCTGGCGAAGCGAACGCGAAATCTGCCGCGAGCTCGAGTTCCCTCCTCGCGCGGACACCCTCGCGTCGAACGAGCGTCTCCAACGGGGTCGAATCTTCGTGAAATCAGGAAAACTCGTCTCGGACGCGAGACGATCGTCCGCGCGATTCGCGCGACGAGCGGCGACCCGCGGCGAGAAGCTTCGTATCGTTTCGAATATCCTCCTCGCGAGGGCTGATGACTTTCGATTAGTCATCGTCGCACCCTCGTACCTACGCACCGTAGTCGAGCGGAGGCTGGAGGCGCGAGCTATCGGACTTTGGTTGCGAGAATTTCGGCAAGCGAACCCCCGATTCTCGTCGCGTAGTCGGTGCGACGACGAAGGAGGACGATTGGTACCGCGACGAGCCGCTCGATTGCCGATCAGGATCCGGTCGATCCGCCCGAAAATACTCGGCGGTGCGAGCTATCGCGAATGATTGTACGAAGACGTGGAAACGATGACGATCAATTATCTCGCGAGCGTTTCAATTCGCACGCGAACATCCCGGACGCTTTTCATAGCTCGCCCGAGGGAACGCGATAAAAACGTGTCGCGAGGAGTCGCGTCGCGGACGCGAGAGTGTCACTCGGCTAGTCGCCTCGACGCACCCGAACGCATCGCGAGAACGAACAGTTTCGGCATCGTTATCGAATCGACGCGTCGCGGTTATGGCAAAGGTAGACGACGCTTTGACATCGTCTATTTTCATCGAGTCGCCGCGCACGGTGTCCACAAAATGGCAGAATCAACCATCGGTCCTTGTTAGCGACGACGACTAGTCGATAGAGTACACGCGCGAAACTACCGAGAACAACGCACCGTTGCGGTACACCAGAGAAGTACATACGCACACACACCTAGGGAAACTAGTGCGAACAAATATTCGCAAATTGGTAGATCTCTCGAGGAACCGATTATCCTCCCCACTCGCAAAACTACCGGCAATATCGAGGGGGAAACGCGGATTCCTCGTGGCACGTTCTAGAAGCGTTGAAAGGCAGGGAAAACAGAGAAAAAGAGATAGAGCTAGAGATATGCCCAACGAGCGGTGCCATTATATAAAATTGGTGTCACCTAGAAACTGACGAGCCCATTTCGAAAAGTCGTTTTCCTCTCCAACGTTGTCTTTCGTTCCTTCGCTTTTTTTGCCGTCTTTCTTTTTTCTTTATACCCCCGAAATCTCTTCGCCGAGATTCTAATAGAATTTATCTTGAAATTCTTGGCGAACGTCACCGAAAGTTTAACGGATTTGTTAGACGCATCGATAAATGACTTGGCGGCTGGGAGCAGGACGGAAAGTTAGCAGTCTTCGACTCAGACGCGGGGAGGTCGCAGGGGAAGCTAAGAACTTAGGAGTATAACATCGGGGTCATGCGAGAGCAGCTGTTTCTGACTTCTCCGACCATCTTGGATATTTCTGACTTTCAACGTCTCGTCACGATCGCTTCTTTTCAGCCATTTTGGCATAGATTCTATTCTCGAGATTATCACCAGATATTACGGAAATTTCTCGACGCATCCGGTCTCCCTTCCTCCGCGAAAACCATCGCGCGCGTCCTCGGGTCTACCATGCTGCCTGCACGAGACTCGAGCTTACCAACGTCTTCGCGTGCGACTCGAGAACCCTCGCGATGCTCACCCCCGGCAGCGTCACATCTCGTCGCTCTAGGTCATCGGCAATGCAATTAATTGAACACTTTTATTAACTTTGTTGTTGTTGCTTGGCTCGGAGACCTACGATCAACGAATAATCATGTTCCAACGTCCGCGTGTCTCTCGGAGTTCAGATTCACAAACGCGTGCCAAGGCCTCTCGCTAGGCTCGACAGCGACTGCCAAACGTCTATTTTCTCACTTCGAATTGACCAGCACGTAATCGGAAAAATCCCTTGGACAATAAAAAAACCTCCCCTGCCCTTTTTTCCCCATCCTCACTTCTCCCATACGACTGACGATTTTTCTCGAGTGAAAAAAATTGCACGAACAATTTTACATGATTATATATAAAAAACTGGCTCGACCTAATTTTATACAATTTATGTAAAATTATACACATTTTTTGTAATTCCATATAGAATTACGTATAATTGTAAATGAATTTTACGTAAATTGCATATAATTATACGGCGCCAATTTTTTTTGTACAACAATGTATCTTTTTTTTCTCAGGTTACCCCAAATTCGAAGTTGTTCCGCCGAATTTGTTCGATCGATCGAGGGTGTTGGAAAAAAAGTGATTTTGCGAGTCGAGTTTTTAGAGGTAGATTCGTTTTTTACGGCGTAAGGAATCGGAGGAGTTTCAAAAATACTAGCGACGACGATGCTGAAAATTATGTAGAGATTTTGGGTACAACTATTTGCTTGCCGCGGAATAAGCTACTTGATACGTAAATCTTACGCGGACGCGGGTAAAAAACGTTGCCGTTTTAGCATATCCACTCTGACATTTTTGTGGATCGATTCTTACGACGGCGACAACCGTCACGTGTCATCCGCGAGATTGGGGTTTTTTTACACCGCTCTTCACTTTATCGCTGTTAGTTTATGACTCCGTGCTTTTCCTTCGCGAGCTGGGTTGTTGATACATGCGCTCGCGCAACGTTAACGTCTCAGGGGACTGTTTTCTTTGGTAAATAATACGCTTGTCGACCACCAATACGCGTCGCATCAAACTTCAAAAGATCAAAACTTCTCATAGAAACTGACTCAACCTTGACTGCGTTACTCGCGAGCGGTCAGTCTAATAAACAAAGTTGTCGTTGGTCTGCGTCGCCGTCGCGTTGGCGCCATAATTGTGAACACGAAAATTCACATCCCTCCAAAGTCGCATCTCTAATCCGAGCAGAAAAAAATTTGCGAAATGGATCGTTCGAACGATAAAAAAAATTATCGCCAAAGTAACGAGATTCAAAGGGAGAAAAGAAAAAAAATTGTTCGCATTTCAAGCGAATCTCGTTCATCGAAGTGAGAAATTGCTTCAGGGGGACGACGATTTCACGGACAAATTTTCATTCCCACAACAGGCGCATTGAAGTGGGCGGTTTTTTCTTAAATATGATTTCACGAGTATATATTTTTCTGGTCGTCGAAAATATTTCAGACAATACAGATTCCGGTACTTCGGAAGACACTGGCATTTGAAAAGCAGTTTTTTGTACAAATTGAAAAATAATGGTAATGGATTTTCCAATTTGTGAACAACGGCCAGACCTGAGCAATAGATTTCCGCTAGCATCGAAGCCCGTGAAACTTGACGTCAACAGGCTCGGAAATCAAGTTGAACGGACAACAAATTTTCCACTTCCGTTTCTTGGTAGGTCGACGCGTATTCATAAAGTAAAACGGAATAGTTGTCAAATGGTCTTTGGACTTACCATAGCAAACGATGAACAGAATCGTCTGGGACCTCTAAGGTCGCTCTAGATGTTTGGCGACACTCCAGCCTCTTATAAATATCTCTCGGAGTCATCAGGTACGCCTCTCCGACGAAAACCGTTCACCACTCGTCTCACGTTTTTTCACCATTTTTTCTCCACTTCACTCTCGACTCTCCACCCACGCGCGGGCCGATTTTTGCAGCAAACACAATTTTATCGAAGTTACAAGCCGATAAGAATTCATTTCCTTCCTCGATAATTATTATCCACAGACGTTTAGCATCGTAACTTCGAAACAATTATTTCACAGTATTAATTCGTCCCGCTTGCAAGGTTTATTTTCCCGGATCACAGAATTGACCAGATAGAAAATGTTGACCAGATTGTCAATTCGATAATAATAGTTACTATTATTACACATCATAATATTATAATTTCAATATAATTATTATATCATTACAATGATAATAATTATGATTGCACTCGTTCTATCGAGTTGGTGAGAGCAACACGAATTTGTTCGTGGTATTATTGCTTACGCGGCTCGACGAGTTTCGTGAATGTTGTTCTGATAACATTAAACGTTGGGGAACGATATCGCGATATGTACGCATCGTAGATCGGATCGGAATGCGTTCAATTTGCCGAAATCCACGCTCGTAGCGCGAGAGAGGGATCATTGGAGTTTGGAAAACTGAAAAATTGGCAAGAGACGATTGGCGTCGCGTGGTCGTCGCGTTGTCTCACGCGACGCGACGAACGTAGACTCGATATCTGTACGAGTATCGACGGGCCGTCGCGTCGTCGGTGTACCCTTTGCCCAGGACACGATGCCGAAGAAGCTTTCGAAGAAATTATCAATCGAGCAATTTTTAATCGCGCGTATTAGCGGATATTTAACACGCGTTTCATATATGTATGTACCTCGCGCGCGAAGCACGTGTCGCGACGCCTCGCACTATGCACGAGCGTACGCGACAACGTCCGCGCCGTTCAACTGTTTCGCTACGTGCTTCGCTGCTACTGCGACGCAAAATCTACCACCGCGATGACGATAACAACGACTCGTTCGTACGACGATCTTTCGCGAACTGACGATCTGATCCTTTGTTATGACTGTGATGTGATAACTGCCGGCAGAAGTCGGTCACACTTCGACAGGTATCGAGTTTGTTCGTTCTCTACGTGACTACCTACCATACTATGTACCTACTATACTATACAACAACAATTCAAGATGGTTCTTCCGGCAATCGACTGACTTGGGAGAGTTTCTAAATGTTGATGCATCGTTTAGAAAGTAAAGTATTTTATGCGTACGAAATTTCAAGGTCAGTTATCGGGCAACTAGCAGAAATTAATGACGTTGAAATTCGATGAAAATGAACTTTTTGACAAGGGGGTTGTGGCTGATTTGTTGTTGTCGAAATTGTTATCGAATGTTTCTCATCCTGAACGAGTTATGATTTACACCAAAAACGACCTAGGCGTAGTTTGAAGTATCACGAACTAAGTAACCCGGGTTATGTAAATTGGGCTAACATATGTATATTGGGCGAGCAGATGTAAATCGCGCGAGCGAGTGTAAACTGCACGACCGTGTGCAAATTGGGCAAGCGAGTGTAAACTGGACGACTGTGTGTAAATTGGGCGAGCAAGTAAAAAAGCACAGGCTAATACTAATCCATGATGCCGAATTCGATAAACTGCCCAATTTACTATCGTGCCATGAAAGTCGTGCAATTTCTCTGTTCTCTGCATATCGCAAACGCAGTGGAAAGAAGTCGAAGATGGAAAATATGCGTTTGGATATGCAGTTTCTGGGGGGAAAAAGCAAATATTTGGATAGATTCGCGCGAAATAGCTGGATCATTGCAACTTTGGACTTTATTTCTCGAGGAATCGTGCGTATGAATTTGGAACGTGGAAGAGATGTTGGGAGAGATAGGTAAAAAAATAGAGCTGTGGTATTTCTCGTAATCAACTCGGAGAGGACCAAAACAATTTGTTTGCCAGGAAAGAATTCGGTACGGCAATGATCTGGTGAGAAATTGTACGACTGACGTCGAATTTAGCTACGTTTCGTTCGTGTGTCGAGAGGAATGCTGACTTTTGTTATTCATCATCGTCTTTCGGGAAGACAAATGCGCCTACGTTTACATTTTTTGTCCATGAAGCTCATTCACATTTCGTATTCGTAGGCGTGAGGTGAAATCTATGTTCGCTTCACAACTGTGACCTTGGCAAAGTTACTCTAGTTTCGAATTACCATCTATTTTCAACGGCAAACTTTCCATCGGTGTCACGCGTTTCGAGCGTGTCAACGAGTTTAGCTAACGAATGAATTTACGAGTAATTTTCCTCGAGAAAACCGAACGGTCGGGAGAATATGAAAATCAACGTTCCATGAACGAGATCAAACGCGCGACATCTGTCCGTTATTAACTAAATACCCCATTCGCATCGGAGCTGCGATTTGCAAAAAATTAAGAAAAAATAAATACGAGATCTGAGACGCGAAACATGTTATTTCTACAAACGCGAATAAGACTAACTTTTTGTTGCTCCCAGAACAAAAACGTCGCGTTTTTCTATGGCAGAATAAAATAAAAGTCAGAAACTCTACGCGCAATTTGTATTCGTGCTAAAAAAAATGTATAATTCGTAGTAGAAAATTATTTGTAACTTTGATATGAATATTTTCAATAACATATTAGTCTATCATTTCGTTCCTATACTTTTCTCCAGCTTTTGTTTTAGTGTTTGCTTATTTTTAACCATTATTCCATTTCCATATCTCTGATATCTTTTTTGCTACCAACGAAGCAGCAATCGTCCCTCGGTTCATCCCAGGAAACTGAGAGCGATTTTTTCTTTCGCTATTTTTCCAGACCGATATCTGCTCCCTCCCATTCGTGATAACTTCCGGCTATTGTCTCCACCCACGTACTTAGTTGTTCTTCCCCAACCGTCGGTATCTCGCCCCTTTTCTTTGTTCTACGTGTTTGTTCGCTAAAACTTACGTTTTGGCTTTGCTATTCTCATTTCTGGACAAAATTCATTTCTGCGAAATGAAGAGGAAAACGGAGATATTTTCTAACAAAAGGCTCGAATGACGCGAACTTGGGAGCCAATTGGCGGAAGCAACGAGGAAACTGATGTAGGTGGTGCGCAACCTCTATCAAGCTAGAAACACCACATGATCGAATCGAATTCTGCGATGTCTGAGAATTAAGTGCTAATTAGATGCTAATTAAATGCTCTATTGCCGAATTAAGTGCTCTTCATCTTTTGAAAAATACCCGTGGTGTTGCTAGCTTGAGATCATGCTAGAAACACCACAACCGAAGGAGGACCAATTTCGAAAAACTGTTTGGGCAGGAATTAAGTGCTAATTAGATGCTCTACGAAAATCCATCGCCCCAATTAGGATCTCCACCCCTTTGATTTTTTCCCGATTTTACAAGTTTTTCTTTGGACGTTTCAGCTTGAAAACATCGTCGAGTCGAATAATTTCCAAACGACGACCGATTTCCAGAAACTGTTCGCACTGGAATTAAGTACTAATTAAATGCTCCACGAAAATCCATCGCCCGAATTAGGTGCTCCACCCCTTTGATTTTTTTTTCTATGTCCGCTGGATGTCGAGAAATCCGGAAAACACGAGGAAGACCCATCGCAAAATCCTGCAAAATTGATGTTTTTGCGATTCTCGATGTGTTCTGGTCGTCGGACAGCATCGGGACCATGCCCAATGGATCGAAGTCGACCCTTGCGGATCCCAAACAGTACCTGATCTTATATCTATGTCCGCTGGATGTCGAGAAATCCGGAAAACACGAGGAAGACCCATCGCAAAATCCTGCAAAATTGATGTTTTTGCGATTCTCGATGTGTTCTGGTCGTCGGACAGCATCGGGACCATGCCCAATGGATCCAAGTCGACCCTTGCGGATCCCAAACAGTACCTGATCTCATATCCATGTCCGATGGATGTCGAGAAATCCGGAAAATACGAGGAAGACCCATCGCAAAAATCATGCAAAATTGATGTTTTTGCGATTCTCGATGTGTTCTGGTCGTCGGACAGCATCGGGACCATGCCCAATGGATCCAAGTCGACCCTTGCGGATTCCAAACAGTACCTGATCTCATATCCATGTCCGATGGATGTCGAGAAATCCGGAAAACACGAGGAAGACCCATCGCAAAATCCTGCAAAATTGATGTTTTTGCGATTCTCGATGTGTTCTGGTCGTCGGACAGCATCGGGGCCATGCCCAATGGATCCAAGTCGACCCTTGCGGATCCCAAACAGTACCTGATCTCATATCCATGTCCGATGGATGTCGAGAAATCCGGAAAATACGAGGAAGACCCATCGCAAAAATCATGCAAAATTGATGTTTTTGCGATTCTCGATGTGTTCTGGTCGTCGGACAGCATCGGGACCATGCCCAATGGATCCAAGTCGACCCTTGCGGATTCCAAACAGTACCTGATCTCATATCCATGTCCGATGGATGTCGAGAAATCCGGAAAATACGAGGAAGACCCATCGCAAAAATCATGCAAAATTGATGTTTTTGCGATTCTCGATGTGTTCTGGTCGTCGGACAGCATCGGAAAATATTCGACTCGACGATGTTTTCAAGCTGGAACGTCCAAAGAAAAATTCGTAAAATAGGGAAATAATCAGAGGGGTGGAGCACCTAATTGGAGCGATGGATTTTCGTGGAGCATCTACATAATTAGCACTTAATTCCTGCCCAAACAGTTTTTCGAAATTGGTCCTCCTCCGGTTGTGGTGTTTCTAGCATGATCTCAAGCTAGCAACACCACGGGTATTTTTCTAAACATGAAGAGCATTTAATTCAGCAATAGAGCATTTAATTAGCATCTAATTAGCACTCAATTCTCAGATATCGCAGAATTCGATTCGATCATGTGGTGTTTCTAGCTTGATAGAGGTTGGTGCGCATCAGTTTGTAAATACGAGAGAATTCGCGTAAACGTGTGCATATGAGTGATCATCTGACATGTAACGTGTCTATTTATGACTACAATTTAGCGCCGATGTATTTGGCATCGAATGCGACAGCAACCGTCCCGAATGAACGCCGAATTACACGCTAGAGAGAGTATGTGACGCGCCCCGTCGCAGCGTGCCTATCCAATACCATCCCGATCGGTTGACAATAATTTGCAAATGTTTTTTCAACGTCCGCCTGATTGTGCGAGACAGAAATGCTAATCGAGCATTCGTTTGCGAATCCATGTATTCTGTATGGACATTCTTATTCTTGGCTCACTTTTTCGGTCTCTCGGCTTGCCGAGGTGAACGTCCCTCTCGGCAAAATTCAAGCAGACCACTGCGATATCCCAACTCGTGGTCGTTTCTTCACAATACGAGGCACATTGAAAAATTGGTTGGTATATTCGAACGGTAGATGTTCAGTCATACTCTGGTTTTTCAACCGTTTCGATTCGACCAGCATCAATGACCGCGAAGCAAAACTACACAAATTTTTGATAATAATAACAACAGCAACAACAACATCACTAGCAATAATAATAATAATGGTAATAATAATGATCATGATGATGGTGATGCAAACGTATAGTATCACGAATAACGGGACAGACTAAAACGGACGTTGCATCTATGAAAAAATAAGGACTCACCCCGTTATTTTTAACGTTCGCCGAACATATTTTTGGGAATATTACACGTGGTAGGGGTAACGACGCGACACAGGTAGTCAGAGAACGCCGAGTTTCGAATGCTGCTCACGAGTGATTCAGCAGCATGCTTCCCTCCCATGTAGTTTTCCTCAGCTAAAATAAAACATCTGTCATCTCGTCGTTACTCCTGACTCAATTTCCTCTCCAAAATAGCCGTCGCAGCAGATCTTTGGCGAGCCAATCGCGAATCTGCAATAAATATAATTAATATTATTCGTTGCCCTCTGCATCTGCGAATCCAGATGTACTTGTGAGAGTTTACCCGTTCGCAATTTTTATTCACTCGATTTAACGAGTTTCCACGGTTTTGCGAACCCTGAATTCGATCTTTCATTCACTCGACGCGGTTTCGTCGTAAAAATTCATCCGGCGACTTCTTGTTACACAGCGAGCTCATCTTTACTCTCCGCGTGCTCGACGTCTCGTTTTATTTTATTTCTTTATCTGTTTCTTCACCTCCGATGGGAAATTTCGTTGCTGGCTGTCGTTTTGTTCCTATAATTTTCGACGTCCCCGCCGAATTTTTCACCTCGCGATGAACGCCGAGAAAAAATTTGCCACGACGTCGACGAAAGTGACGACGAATGGTGCGAGTCGGTTCGTATACGAATGACGCAAGATCTTGGCACCGGAGAGACGACTCGATTCCTTTTTACTCCGTGGCGTGTTACGTATCAAAGACACGTATACAAAAAAACAAAAAAAGCGGCGCGATGACAGTCAGGCTACGCAAGGTAAATAATGACGTCGCATCCGCTATGAAGAAAATTCCATTGAAGTTCAACGGCAATGATCGCGGGAGCTTATGCCAACAGCTTTCGTTCGTCTGTCGTCAAATGGGTTAGGGCTTCGTTGTCGCGCGCTAATATGCAACGATGAAGACGAACGATCGACGCTAAGATCATCGAGTTCTCGCGACAATTCTAGGCGTGGGCTTAAAATAAGGCGTGGCGACGAAAAACGGGAAGAAACGCGCCCTTCGAAGATGCCGTCACCGTTCACCGGTGTTTCATCCCGATACGAAATCGTATTATAAAATTTCGACATCATTCTTCCTCGTTTGTACGCAAAACGACGTTTGAAAACGCTAAAATGTACTCGGAGAAAAAATGAAACACTCGAATCCTCCGGTAAAATAAGCGGAAGATCGCAACAACTTTGTCCAGAAAGTGGAACAAAGCTTCGGAGTGCGCGGGAAACAAATAAGAGCTGACAAGAATCCGGAAACATATCGGAGAAGACGTTGTTCAATATCGTGTCTTTGGTGTTTCCCCGGTTTCTCCGCGACTGTTTATCCATATGCTTTGATCCTCCACGAACAGATTCTCCATTTCCGCTGTGCTCCTTCTTTATTTCATCCGCAAGCGGAACTAAAACAAATGACAGAAAAATTAGCGCTCGCTAAAATATTTATACGATTTACATACATTTAGACGTATATGATTCGGTAAAACGATCGTACGATAGCAAGATGCAGGTTTGTTAACGGTACCGCTAACGTCTATTCGACCAAAACTCATATTTCAATCAGTTGATGCCCGCGAAGCCACAAAGGCTACCTTTGACGAGCACGAATCATGTCTCCCGTGATATAATTTTCTTTTCGTTACCAGTCGTGTTTGCTTGGTGTAACCATAGCAACTACACCGAGCTTTACAGACAAGATGGAACCGCCGCGCTGCTCCTCTCTCTCTCTCTCTCGCACTCTCCCGCTCTCACTCTCCGTCTCGTAACAACGGGGCGAAGAGTTTCCCCGAGTTTCTGCCGAATCCCATCTCACTTCCTTTACCCTCTTCCCTCTTCCCGATTCATCAATCAACACATTTTACAAAAGCTTTCAATTTTTTACCTCCCTTTTCCTTCATTTCGTTTACTCGTCCCTCCATCTGTTATTTTCTCATCCCTCTCTTCTCCCAGCCTTGTTTTTTCTTCTCGCCCAAGTTTCTCTTTCTCTCCCCGCTCCTCTGTGCTTTTATTCTTCTAATTACTCTCACACTTTCTCTACGACTCGTCTCTTCGACATCTCATGTTTCTTCCCATTGCTACTTCGTGTGTACACCTAATTATGCTACATCTTTCCCTCGCCCCTGACCTCACACGACGATCTCAGGTTGCATCGCTCTTTAAGATATTCGTCTACTTTAGACGCTCCAAAAGAGCTATTTTTACAATTTTTTTTCACTAATATAAAACCGAATAAAAAAATTAATAAAACGAGCAAAAAATTGTATTGCAAAAATCACTCTTGTTCTTGTGTTTCGAAAAGAGTCCGCCATTTTGTTAGTTATGCAGAAAACCTTATATCCGTAGTACTTTCTCAAGAGTTGCCTTGGTCTACCTTTTGTGTAAATAAATATCGAGGAAGATCAATTAAAAAAAAATAATTGTTTACCGCATCTTAAGAGTCTATTTCTTGAGCTCGACAACTTTTATATTAATATCCATCGTAGCAACGTATAAAAATTCGTAAAAATAGCCCAAAGTAGACTAATCCCTCAAGATACGACTATATTCAATTCTGCGAAAACTCTTGACGTCGCCTGGTATCTTCTTACCAGAGCACCTCACAGCCTCCCAATTCTTTTATCGATACAGCATGGTTTACCCGAAGGTCCTCATAGCACAAAGGATGCTGAACTGTTCCAGAAACTCGTAGCAATTTGGTCGTCGAGTCACCATCAACGACCATGAGATTCTCATTCGCATCAGTCGTGTTATTCCGCAATTTGCCAACGAAGCTTTTCGCATGTCTCTCACCGTTTCGGCTCATCGTCCGACCATAAAGCTCCGGAATGCAGGAAGTAATCCGAGCTTCTCGGATCGTTCCAATCTGCAAATGAAACATTTCCTGTGTTAAGCTCACCTCGTTCGAATTCTCTTCGTCAAAGTCACGATAATTTTTCCTTCGAAACGTATATTATTAAATACCATTTCCTATATTCAATTAGACTTGACCGCGTCTGACGATCAACATATATGTATGCGTGTGTGTAGATAGATCTACAGCTTATATCTGTCTATCCCAAGATATTCGTATGGCAATCCACGCGTCTCAGCAGCTGTATCAACACGCTAATATAATTGACGTAAATAACTATCACTCGTTTGTAAAAATAATTTGCGCACTTCTCATCTACATTGAGCGCCGGTCAAAATAAATGTGAATTTCTCTAGTCTATTTCCAGTTATTTCTCCTCGTATTTCCCTCCCTCGAGTTCTCTTTCCTCTTCACCTGTCCTGTTTATCATTTTCATCTATGTCCTCGTGCATTTTTAGATTACTCGTTAATTCGCGACAGAAGCAAATATTACATACTTGAATATAGAATTTTGGAGGATTGTTCACGAAATTGCAAAAAAAAAAAAATTGCATACAGCGATATAAAATTAGGAGGTATAAGTAAATCTAAATTATACGTAAATCACATCGGGTCAATTTTTATAAGCGTAATTACGAATAATCTCTTTTTTATACGGCATCAGATAGCTTCGGCGACAACATTCGGTGTGTACCGTGGCGCGGTCGCTTCGTCACGTCTTGCATACCGAGTCAATGAAGTTCAATAATATCGAACTCGCCGAGACGCCGAGAGGATGCAGTAACGCGACGCATCGTTTGAAATCCGTACAATTTGTCGAGAGTCGTTGATACGCGAAGTTGTCGGCTTCGCGAATTATTTTGCGATTATAATCAGCTGTTATTTCATTGTTCGCTTCCGGGCTGTTTCAGAGTGACAGTGGGCTAGCGGAGAGTGATCCAAGCCGACTCAGCAGAATGACGGCTATCAACTCGGTGAGTCTTCGTCCGAATGTCTCTATTTCTCTCAGCTTCTAAATCGTGGTGGAGCGAATCCAGCGGTGAAAAATCATCGTCGAATACATTAACACGTCGAACAAAGTTTGTTCGACGGTAGCGAAGCCGTTTTATTGACGCGAAAAGACTCGCGCGACAAAAATAACACGTTCGAGGCGACACGTTCGCGAGCGAGAAGTAAATCCGATGATTTTCCAATGTTCCGCCGTCGTGTTTTATCTCCGCGATGATAAATCATTCCGGGATTATTTTTCACCCGCGGAGGAGCCGAGCATCGCTCGTGGAAGGGAAGATTTTCGGCGTCACGTCATCTTTCGTTCGGCGAAAGACGATGAGACCTACGTCAAGAGCGGTCAAAGAAGCGTCTGAAGAGTCGTCAAGAAACAAGTTTAAATAAAGATTTGGTGTCCTAGCGGTATGTGGGTCAGTCGTGGCCACAGCTAAGCTGGTGGTGGCGAGAAACAGTCGCAGGAGTTGCGTGTGGAGACGAGCTGATTGCGTAACCGCGTCTGCAGTCACATTAGCCATCGGGCTCTGTCAACAAAGCCTGACTAATGCTCCTCTCGGTATCCGTCCGCGATACATACCGGACTGCGTTGTTACAATACCACCATGCTCTACGGTTCGTTAATCGCGCCCCGTTCGCGTCGTGAAACTTCGCATCGCGAGTTTGGCATACGTATCATCGCCTCGCCACGTATCGTACGATACCAATGATTCTCACACATTTCGACTCACGCTCGGCACCCCTTCGATTCTTCAACGTTTCTTGCGGCTTTTCTCAACCCTGTGTTACAAAAAAAAGTGTTAAACAACAACAACATTGCGCAACTATTCAAAGCAATTATTGCTGATAACAAATTACTATTAACCCTCCTTCGAGTACGCCGTGGGTCATTTTGACCCTGTCATCGATTTTGCCCGAAAACAGCGTTTAGCCATTCGAAATAAAGGCGGTATGAAAAATTAAAAGAGATACGAGTTTTATTCTAAAACTTCACTTTCTTCAAAAAGAAATTTTTTTTTAAGTGGGTTAAAAATTTCTAAGGCACTTCTGATGCTTGGAAAGCACTTTAAGATTATTCAAACTATATTTGTACGTTTTTTCAAGTGAAAGGTTTCAGTAGTTCCGAAGTTATAGGCAGTAAAAAGTGGACAGGGTCAAATTGACCCACAGTGTCGAAAATGTTGGGAAAAATACGCGTGTATTCGAAGGGTTAGCTAGTATTAGTATGTGAACATCTGTATACGGAGTATATTGAGGTCGCGGATTCTGAATTTGCTGTCAAAGTTTAGAAATTCAAAATGGCGGATTCAATATGGCCGATAAAATTGTTTAAAATGTGGTCATTTTGTCTGAAATTTTGTATATACGGGTTTGGAGGCCGCTGATTTTGGATTTTGGCAACGGATTCGTACTCAGCAATCTGAAAAACCCTCGTACACCGAAGTTCAGAAAAAAAAGATGAATGACAAAATTCCCGACTGAAAGGGTTACGTTGTATAAATCGTTACCGCTTCTCGGTCGGCAGTTCGCGTTCAAACGATCAAAAAACATACGGGACTGTTTCTTACAAGCGACGTTGGAAGTAGGGTTCTCAAGGTCAGAGCTCGATGCGAGGATTCATGAATTCGCAGTTTCTTCGGAAAGTTGTAACGAAGAGCTCCGAAATTCATACGGGATCAGAGGTTTAACGAAGTTTTACTTCGGAAACTGACGGAAGTTCCATTCTCAGGGCCCGGTCGGGAAGGTTGGTGGCGTGAGATTGCCATTGCAATCTTTGCATGGCTACGGCTCCGTGTTCATGTACTCTGCCTCTACGAGTCCTGGGGGTGCTGGTCGCAGCACGGGTAGCGGAGGTACCGGCGAAGTTACGCTACGCCTTCGCGAGCCGGAAGACATCCCCGAAGAAGTTCTCGCCCGACTCGAAGATACCGCCACGCTATCAATCTCGCTGCAGGGAGACGCGGTGCTGAGATTGGGTGCCGTGAGTACAGGTGAGTCCGAGATATGACACGATCATTCTTGCGGGCGAAGAGAGAACGAAATGGCGATGGCTTCGTCGAGCAGAACGGCTATTCGATCCGGAGAAACGTTCGTCGGCAAGAAAGATCGACTAATCCTGCGAATATAACTGTAACACGATACTTATAAATATGTTATAGTAATCAATGTATTGATGCAACAATTGTAAGAAGAGAAAACAATTTTTAGGAAATGGAAACCTGGAGTTATTCGACAGCGAAAGCGGACCGGATCTCACGTTGTCGCCTCAAACCTTCACGTCGACCGCCGAAGCATTTATCAACGACAATAGCGATAGTCTCGGAGTACCAGGTGACAACGATGCAGGTAAGCTGCCACAAACGCGATGACGATCATCTTTGAACAGAGTTGTCAAGAATGCATTACATTCGTTCTCTTATAAAACTGAGCCAAAGTACTGCGAAAATTCTTCGAACCGTGAATTTGCTTGGTTGCAGGAAGCGGCGAGGAGTCCAGATCGGGTAACGGTGAGCTGGGAAGACTCGGCGTGAAGAAGCAGAGATCGAAGGCCTCGTCGCCAAACAGACAAGGCCCCCAGCAGTGTCAGGTACCGTCGAATCGAATCTAGCCGATCATTTCGCCAATCCCTAGACTTCCGAGGCGCGTCGTGATTTGTAAAAAAAAAACGACCGCGACGTCACGATGAACGACGTTGATAGAAACAAACGATGTCTGTTCAGGTTCTAAAAATGTATCAACGCCGTCATCTTGTCCACGTGCTCGGTATTATTCGCTTTCGAATCTTTCGCCGTTTGGCAGTGATCCCGTTGTTTACTCGCCAATTAAAACCTTCGGCTTCTATCCCATCAATTTGTTCAAGGTTTGCGGCAAGGTTTTCAACAACGCGTCGGCATTGACGAAGCACAAACTAACGCACAGCGACGAACGGAAATACGTTTGCACGATGTGCGGAAAGGCATTTAAGCGGCAGGACCACTTGTAAGTTTACGTCTCAACTCCGATCTTTGCGAATTTTTCGGCCAGAGCATAAATCTATGGCCGGAAGATATCGACTTGAACCACGTCGCTGTAGTCTCGTTCATCTTCGAGCTCCAGTTGACGCCGCTCCATTGCTGACGAATGTCGAATATTCTGCTCGATGGTGACGCGACGACCAAGCACGAACCTGTAAAATTACCAATAATAATGAATATTTTTCAGAAATGGTCACATGCTTACGCATAGAAATAAAAAACCCTACGAATGTAAGGCGGAGGGATGCGGAAAATCGTACTGCGATGCGAGAAGTCTGAGAAGACATACCGAAAACCATCACGCTGGTAGTAAAGTTAACGAAATCGTTAGCCCTAGTAGCCCAACGACGCGACCCCACACACCAAACACGCCGAGCAGCAATCCGAGCACACCGAGTACTCCTGGAGCACCGACCATTCAGAATGGACATAACGCTGCTCTCAAGCAACTCTTATCAACGGAACCAACGCCATCGACGCATCAACACAAAGTTAGTACAACGATTCGTCTCGTTTATACCCTTCGCGTCCTGAAATTTCGCAATCGCTACAGCATCGACAAGGAACGATGACGATAAAAGCGTCAAGGTCAGAAGCTTGCAGGGACATGTTGAGCATATCGTTAGCCAAACTCCAATCGAGGGAGCAAATTACGAAGGACAAAATCTCTACAAGGAGAGACAATTTTTCCACTTTGTAAATGTTCCTACAATGATTTTGCTGCGATGAGTATTACTCCATAAGAATTGAATCAGAGTAAAATGTGCTGTTTTTTTTTGTCCTAAATTTATATAATCCGGTGAAAAAGCATGGTGTTTTACACTTTTTCCACGGCGTATTTATAGAATACAGTTTCCTTTTACGTTTCACTACAATTATTCCATTTCATTGAAATTGTTTCAGCCTACATAATCAAAATTACACTAGTAGCACAAGTCAGCAACGGAAAATTGGGGACAAAAGACTATGAGAGAAACTCTATCCTTTCTTCGTTCGTCTCCTGCGATTTTTTGTCTTACGACTTTGAGAAGCTAACGATACGGATACAAAGTGGCGATGAGCTTTTGGATTTAGGTGTAAGATTTTTCGTAAACGGATGATGAAGAGAAGGGCATTTTTTCGTTACAGACTGCCACATCACCGGGGGCAAACAACGATGGTTTAACTAAACAACAATTAGAACTAATCCAGCAGATAATGCAGCAGACTCAGCAGCAAAGTTCGCAGCAGAGGCTGCAGCAGACAACACCCCCGCCGACAGCCACAGCAGCTCAGACGAAGACGACGAAGATATCTTCGGTAAAAGCTTCGAACTCGCCGCCTTCGAGTTCGAATTCGACGAGCAGCTCGACAACAGCGAGGTCGAGCCCAAAACCAAGGTCCTGGAATCATTTGCAGGTAATTCGATAACGCGTACTTGGCGAACGCCACCCGAAACGATCGACCCCTGCGTCGCGTCCAGGGCGGGGGGAGGCAGGTTTCAAACGGGTTGACGGCTGTGATCGGGCGTACGGCCAGATTTCACGTCATCGCAACGTATCTTCTCACAGTAAAGTGACCAGGCAACTATTTCGGACCCCACGTAGGGTGCCGCGCGAGGACCCCCCATGAGCGCGTCTACGAAGATCCTGACCCAATGAAATCCCAGCTCCGAAACGGTGCACCAATCACGCGAGCGCGGTTTAACCATAGACGAGGAAACGTTACGCGTGGTGAATGAAAAAAATGAAAATCACGTTAGAATCGCCAACAGCTGCGTCTAACGGGCATTTAAATTTTT
Source organism: Arge pagana (assembly GCA_963969455.1). Lineage (NCBI taxonomy): Eukaryota > Metazoa > Arthropoda > Insecta > Hymenoptera > Argidae > Arge > Arge pagana. The sequence continues at coordinate 18,795,664 of OZ018310.1, forward strand.
CAAACCCTTTTACATGCTTCTCTCAATGATAGTTCATCGTCCATCAGCCTCGACTAACGTTCAGAGGTGAACGGAGAGAAAGGAAAATAAGAGGCAAAAAACGGGGGGAGGGGGGTCAAACGAGTGACGAGAACTTTAAACCATGGAAAAAGCACCGTTATCGAGCCACGTGACGAGAAACGTCATCGAACAGTGATAAAATATGTACTATCGAGGTAAACTCGAACATCCATAATTTTCCTCGTCGCTTCTGTTCCACGAATATATGTAGTTGATTGGTTTGCTTTTGGACGGTCAATTCCAAGCGCACAGGCTCGATGAATGATGCAGGGTTTCGAAGCGCGGTTGACCCAGTAACCGACGACACCCACTTCCATTATCATTTTTTAGCGCACGCGAGTATCCTGATTTCTTTACGGGTCGAGCAACTTTGCCGCGACGTAGTTGCAGGTATGAGAGAGAAGAGAGGCGTAGAACCTGATGTGCTGGCACTGGAACAGAATCGCGAAGGGGGTCGACAGATCAGACAATATTCGGGGCCAACGTCGTTCTGTTTCCCGATTAAGGGATCTGCGAGCACTAGCAGCTGAGAGAGATTCTTTTGAAGGGATTTGTCACATCCGACCTGACAACGTCATTCAAAATATTCTTCTTCTACGGTTACTGCGACGCGTGTAGCACAAACTGTAAACGACTCACATACCAAACGATCTGGAATCTTTTTCTTCGACATCACCGAATCTTTCTTCCATCGTGTTACGTACGTTTCCTTTTCTGGCCGACACATTCGCAGTTTCCACTCGTTCCAATTCCGGAAATTCGAAAACTCTCCAACTTCTGGGCTGAAAGCATGGACATTATTAGCTATTATCAATGGATTCGAATAGACGAATAGCTCTTATTTCTAAAAATCCTACTCCTAAAACTTGAGTGGTCCAGCCTAAAAAACTTGAAAATCGATTCAATCTAGGAATTCTGAGGATCAAAATGACGATTAGCGACGGGAAATGCCTCAACGAATGCTTTAGGGCAGTCAAGGTCAACTTGACCTTGTGAAATATGCAAGAACATCCACTGATAACGCCTAGCGTATAGCAGTGTAGAATGAATCGTCGATTCGTGCTGAGCATAGAATGTATGCGTCATCAAATGTGCATGGCGGAAGACTGCCGACCAAAACGTAGCTACAACGACCCATTTCGTACATATTGAATGAAAACAAGACCGCAGGGTGGTCGCAATCGCGCGTAAAACTTGCACACAATAATGTGGTCCAGCGCAAATCCCATTGAGGAAAGAAGGACATGCGCGTGGAGAAGGAAGAAAATAAAATACAAAACGAGTCAGAGGTTCTCACACGTCGCTGACAATTCCGACGATCGACTCCTTCTACCATTCTATTCATTATCCCATTAAAGCCCAGTCATAAACTGCGCTAGATAGCATCAAACGAACTCCGCCATTCGTGGCAAATGACAACCGAAACAATACTTGAATTTTTTCTGTTGTGATTTGCAATTGTTTATGAAAAATTTGTTTAAACAAATAACGATGAAAGTTGTTATTCTGGAAAACTGATCGCACCGATCTATTCTACGGGAAAAATGATGACGAAAACGTATATAACACTTTTTCGTCAAAGTTTAGGATTTGTCAGTGTAAAACTGTTATGAACAATCGAATTTCTGAAACGTGGAAATTATTGAGGATTACGTTTTCGACACAATTTTCCCGTAGAACCGATTGGTGCAATCAGTTTATCAAAGTGACAACTTTTATCGGAAAACCAATCAATTTTTATGATTCTCAATTGGATTATTTCGCGAGGAAAAAATTCACAACTGCTAGGAAAAATTTCCTCTGCTGTCTGCAAAAATTTTACGATTTTTTCTTTATTATTCCCAGAAAGATGTTCTACGAGCGGCAATATTTTCGCTAGGGTTAGCGTTTCTTACGATCGGTTTGATTGGACGGAGACTCGTCGTAAAAGTGACGTGGTGTCACTGGTAGTTGAAATTTGTTTGATGTTCGGTGTAGGGATACCCAATCGCAATTGTCGAGGGTCGTGTACGATCCTGGTTGCTTGAAAAAACGGGTCACGGAAAGAATTTCCTACGACGTACGCAGTTTAGTACGTGGTTTAGACAAGATCGACCCCCCAGGAACCAACCTGAGGAAACGGAAACCGGTATTACCGTCTCAAAGGGATGCTGCGATGCGAGGGGCGGGGGTAAGATGCAGCCGAATTTATCTCGGCCAATTTAATGCATCTTCAGTCGTTGAACGCTCGTCATCTTGTGCAATACGATATTTTTCTTCCCGTTACTGGTGCTTCAGAAACTGATGCGTGTCGAGGAACCTTCGTCAGTTCTTCACTTTCCCTGTCGTCATTTCTCCAACTTATCTGCAAAATAACCAGAGTTTTCATCGGTGCATCTAACGAACGAAATGAAAAACGAGAACGTCGTTTTGAATCTTACCAATGACGTGGGAAAAATCGAGTGGTAGCATTTCATGTCGTCGATAACTGGTACCAATTTTTTTTCTCCTCGACGTCGAGTGAAACGTTATTTCGGAAGTTCGTTTGTCGTGAATTGAAGTTCTACAAATCCATACTTCACGACGGTGAGGCGAAGTTATTGCACTGATGCTGTGGTTCTTCTGTACTGGAAAATTCGATAGAACTGTTACGAATGCGACGACATCGATTATTCTCCGATCATACTGGTAACAGTGACACAAACAAACACACAACTTTGTGATGGACGGATATAATCACGGATGGTATCACACCGGTCATCATCATCATCATCATCATCAGCCTCAATACGTTTACCATCACCAGTATCCTTCGCAACAGCATCGAGACCCCCAATATTTATATCATCTACCCATTCAGGTAACACTATACATATAGGGGAGGCCTAAATATTTTTTGTGGCCTTCGATCCGCGGATAAAAGTTGTTTTGGTCTATCTCGAATAAATCCGTCGATAGTTATCGATAATGCGTCAAAAAAAATCCGAGACACGGCGGATTCACTTCAAAAAAATACATATATACATTTTTTTAAAAGTAACTTTGCTCTCCCCACTTTTATAAAAATGAAAAAAATTGCGAAATATAAACCTAAATGTGCTCATTGCTGTTTTTAAGTTAAATAAAAACGTGGCAAAATGTATACTTTAAAGTACTTATGCTTCTGTGTACATTTCTTCACGAGGAACAAAGTTCGTGTTTGTAGAGGAAAAAAACCCCGAAACTTTTCGAAAACAGACCAAGTCTGGCACAAATCTTGCAGAGTTGTTTCGAACCAAAGTTCAAAATTATCTGCGGTGGACTGAGATTCGTAACGTCACGAAAACACGATGTTTGTCAAATTTTACGCGGCGTAGGCAGAAAACAACGTGTTGATCCGAGAATATTGAAATAATATCAGCTGTTAACGAGCACGAAGCGACTGAGAAAAAAACGTCAGCATACGACGATTGATTTTCTGGTTTAGTGGCCAACAAATGAAACGAATCATCTGTCTCTCTCTCTCTCTCTCTCTCTCTTCGTCTCTGAACGATGAGTCTAACGTCTTTTAGTTTTCGGTTACAATTCGTTGGCAATTTCCGATTGGTCAAAGCCGTGTCGCATCTTTGGTACGGTTGCTGTTTTTCCAACGCAGGGGGTTTGCTTTTCTCAGTCTACGTGGGGTCTTCGTTAGTTGTCCAGTGAGTTCAGCGTAGTCCAACCCCCGTCGATCCGCACCGACCCTACGCCTTAATAGCAAAGTCGACCCCGTTGAACCCTGCGCGACCCCTCATACTACGCGGATCTCATCTCCGTCCATACCTGCAGTGACGACAGGAGGATAGGTGTTCTGAAAAAAAAAGAAAGCAAACTGTAGCGAAACTTGTATTAATTCTTCTCCCGCGTTCGTTCTTTGACATCAACAGCAGCAGCAGCAGCAACAGCAGCAGCAACACCAGCAGCAACAGCAGCAGCAGCAGCAGCAACAGCAGCAGGAGAATTCACCGGGAAATGGAAGCACAGGTAAAAGCATCTCTTCGTCGGTCAGCGCTTCGTCGCCAGGGCAAAGTCCGATCCCCAAAGTCCAGACGGAGCCAAAACCGGTGGAGTGTAACCTGTGTCATCGTAAATTCAAGAACATACCGGCATTGAACGGTCACATGAGGCTGCACGGTGGCTACTTCAAAAAGGTAAATTTCTCACCTCCAGTCACGCGAAACGAAACGTGTTTGGATATTCCTCCGGTTGCAGGAAGCTGAGAGTAAGAAGTGCGAGAAGAAAGAAGTCGTCGGACCCCCGTTACAAACAGCATCGGTCAGCGTGCGCGCACTCATCGAGGAGAAGATCATCCAGAAGCGTACCACAGGTGAGAGGAAGATTGTAACCGCGATGGCGGAATTCCTGATTCTTGAACGCTCCTCGTTCGTTTTAGCTGCCGATGCCAATTCGGCGAATAGTCAGTCACGACCTGGAATCCATACGTTCAATGCGTTATCGGAACGGGCGAATCAAACGGCGGGGAAAACGAACTTTGCCGTACCAGCACTCCCACCTTTGACGACCGGAGAAAAAGTAAGAAGACATTCGGATAGTGAACATTTCAGGCAACCTAATGTCACCTTGGCTAATCATGCGACGGTTCAAAAACAGCTGCAGGAAGCTCAGACCCAAGCACAGGCTCAAGCTCTGGCTGACATGATCCTAAAGGTACGTTGATTACCCCTCTGTTTTCTTCGCACGACGCAGCAAACGACAACTTCATTCTCCCCTGAGTGTTTCCACTGAAAATTGATAGAATATATGAGAAAAAATGGCAGAACGCTTCGTGGTTTGTCCAGGGTACCACGAAAATGGCTGTCAAGAGATCTACTTCGGATCCCAGTCAGAGAGTCCAGTTGAATTATCAAACAGCGATACAAAGCAACGCCAATCAGGAGCAGCAGACGCAAACAAAGATACAGTCAGCTGTGTCGGACAGTTTTTCCATAACTGGATACTCCGAGGATGGAGGATACTTCAGTCCCAGTTTACAAGACGAAGTATTTCAGCAGGTCACCGCTGTGCCCGACAGCGTATTGTTGCACGCTACTCACTTGGATTCTATTCAGGTGAGGGGGCATTCGCAGTTCTGTAACAAATCGCTGTTACCAGCATGATAATAGTAATAACTGGGCACTTTTCCGTCTAGTTTCAAACTGCCAACCTATTACACGAGCAAGGTTCCGATCAGCTACAAGATCTCTCGATGGAAGGACGTTTCCCAACGCAGCACACCGTCAATCCGGATCTTCAAGCTCTCGTCAACTCGCCGCTGCCCGATTCTCTGGCGGAATTCAGTACTTACGGAGCTCAGTACAACGACAGTTCTCACACCCTACCCGCTCAGTCGCCGCTGCCATCGCCGTTGACTCGTCATGATAGTCCAACCTTCACGTATCCCACTCCACCAGCGAGTCAGGAAGGTTTGCTCACCGGCACTTTACCCCTGCTGAGTCCTCAAGAGGATCCGGATACCGTCAGAACCGTCTCGTCGCCGCTCTCAGCTGCGTTCTACACGACAACCATGTCTTCGGCAGCCGCCGTGGAGGAAGCCCTCAGCGAAGTTCTTCCCGGCGAGACCGAGACGGATACCGACTTGTACGGTGGCTCACCGAATCAGAACTCACCGCTGCCGAGTCCTCTCTCGGCAACTCCAGCTCCGTCTCCTCTCTCCTCGCTCCCACCATCCTCCGTGTCCTCGCCAGGACCGGCGACTCTCGCCACCTCGAATTTCTCGCCCTCCGCTCATCACGCCTTGCAGAACCAGATGATGCCCAATTCGGAAGATCCTCTCCTGTCATCGAGCCCAAAGGACTTCACGGCAGGACGCAAGAAGTTCGACTTCTCCGGCTTTCAGTCGTACAAAGTGATCACTAGCCAAAATTTGGTCGACTTCGGATTGGGTAACGGAAGTTTGGCGAGCATCGTTGTGGACAACAACGGAGAGTTCAAGATCATTCAAGCCGCGGGACTTCAGAAGACCAACGTTCTCCTCCAAGCCAGATCACTAAGCCCGTTGACGTTCAGGAAAGGGATTCGGTTAGCCACGCCAAAAGTCGAACCAGCGAACGTTACGTCGAACAATTCTAATCCCCGTTGTCATCACGGCCAACAACATCAGTCCTCGCCCATTAATCCGTCGAAATTTCTTATCCAAACGAACTCCGTTAATCTGCAACACGAGACGCAGAGTAGCCTGCCGATTCCTGTCGAGCAGATCAAGGAAGAACTATTAGATGAGGATGTTTTTCTCAGTCCGTCTAGCATTCCAGCGAGTCCGATACGACAGTGCAGAAAGAGACCTCGCATCGATGCTCGTTACGAAAACTCTCACTCCTATCCCTCGAGGTTGAGGAGGGCCTGCGACAGGCATTGGGACAGCAGTTACACCCCTCCGCCTATTCTCGATCCATCCAGGTCCGGATCTGGACTGTACGCCAGATTACACCAAAACGAGCGAGACTCTGAAATCAGCTCGGACGACTCCCAAGGAAGCGATGGACCACCGCCAAGAATCAACATCGGCATCAGATATCAAGCAGTGATTCCACCGGTCAGCTCTGGCGGGGACAGGGGTAGAGGAGGGCCAGAAATCGACCATCTTCTGTGGGATCCTGGCATAAACAAAAGTCTCTCCGAGACGGAAGGTAGGTGGACCACCGCGCTGCAATCTTTTTTACCACAGCAAAGTTGACAAAAACGAGGTCCAGAGCATTTGAGATCTTATCCTCCGCAAGTTCCGGGGTTCCTTGCCATGTGAAGGAGCAACGTACTTGACCTTGACTCGGTGCGGTAGAGTTGCTGTAACAGGAGCGAGTATTTCAATGAATCTGGGAAAATTTGTTACAGTGGAAATGTACCTGCAGTTCGCCTGCTGCGCAGCAGTTCCTGGTGGCGGCAGAAACAAGGAGTACGCTCTACACTTGCTGCACATGTGCAAAGGAAACATTCACGTAAGTCGCAACTCCTGATTTCCGCAATGGACTCTGGAAATTCACAGCGTTTGTGATCATGTTGCAGGAGGCGATGCTGAAACTGATGAGGCCAACGCCTTCGCTCCCGACCGGGCATCCGTTGCTCTGCTACGAGTACCACGAGTTCGACCGCTGGACAACCCACGAAATGGATTTGTTTCATCAAAGCTTGTTGAAACGGAACAAAGATTTCACGGAGATATCCCGCGACGTTGGTAGCAAATCTGTGAAGCAATGCGTGCAATTTTATTACCTTTGGAAAAAGCTCTGTCCGGATGAATACAAGCGGATGAGATCGCTCCACGGTAAACCAAAGATCGAAGCGGAGAGCAGAGACTCTCAGGACTCGAAGGACACGAAGGAATTGAGGGATGCCATCGCTTCCGTTACAGATTTGACCTTCAGCGACGACAAGTCGATCCTCCATCGCACTTTGGTGAGTACATCTACCGTTGGCGAGGCCCGTGTTCGTCGACGTCCTCGATGTCTGTCGTCTGATCGTTGTCTACTGTTCCTCGACTCACCGCATGCCATTGTAGTTGCAGACTAACGAAAGGGAAAACTCCGCAACACTGACGACCAGTGACGGGGAGCTAAGGTTATTCGCCTACGAATGTCCCGATGTGAGTTACTCGTTATCTCGTTATCACAACGCATTGAAACATGTTCACCCTCCCTATCGTTCATCTAGCGACACACACCGTTCACACGATTTGGAACGAAAAAATTGCAAGAAATGGGAGTCAGTCGAGATTTCTTCCCAATTCAATCACAATCGATGACGAAATTCTGAAAATGCGTATACTCGAATCGATCTTCCCGATTAACGATCCATGCTGAAACGAAGTATGCTCAATTTTCCACGAATTCGTCCATCCGTTGTCGTTTCTTTTCGACTGCCGCTAGCATTTTATGATTTTTCGCATAGTTCGTAGACGACAGTACACGTTTTTTCCGAAATAGCTGCATTCGAATAGCGGAGCTTTCGAGGCATAGTAAAGTACGATCGCCGATTGGGGTAAATTGGGCACCCCGACTTGGTTCGTCGACGGATGTTTTGCCAGCAGTGATACGTAAAAAATATTAACTCGATGTCAAATATTAACTCGAATGTCCAGATCCAGTTGTCGTTTAACGAAGCTACTAACGAATTTCCGCGATCAAATGCCTGCTGTCCTCGCAACTTGCTACTCGAATCGCTAGCGACCTACACACTTAACAAGAAAACAGCTGGAGCATTGTATTATTCATTTTTCGTCCCATTGTGCTCGACTTCGAAGACAACTTGATCGGGAATGGTAGACGGATTTTTTTTACATATTCGAGTCTGATTCCACGCGAATATTGCGATAAAGTAGCGATCGGGATTCTGGCAGAATTCGTTCGAGGACGAAAATGAAATTTCGAATCCCGCATGTTGCGCGATTGCTGCCTTTTTGTTCCGCTTGACATGCCAAAACATCGAGGCACATACAACTGTTCTGATTGTTTGGTTGTGTTGTTTATTTTGGCTTTGTGTTTTCTTTGTGTTATCAGAGCTTTAGCGGAAGTGTAACAGTAACGATGGGTGGAAGTACCCAAACGAGCCAAACCGGTCATGCCACAGTCAACACCAACTCACAAACTCACACTAGTTCTGAGCAACTACTACCCGTCTCCACCCCACTTCACTACCCTTGCAAGATTTGCGGGAAGTAAGTTTCTAATCTAATCTAAGTCTCTCGCTCGTTTGAAATACTCACCATTTTTATTCGTATAAACCACGGACCTCGTCACATCCTCACCATTCGGCGACATCGTTTGTCAAGGAATGGATCAAACTCACGTGCATGTGGCACGGACCCGTACCTCGGCGTCCGTCCGAAAGTGTCCTTAATTGTGTGTTAAATTACACTGAAAAAGTCGTTAACGCGCGTTTTTGGGTTCAATTTGACGGAAAATTCTTGCTGGGTAGATCGTCAACATCCTAGAGTGCTTCTCAATGGGGAAATAGCGAAAAGACGCCGAGGAGTTGAGACGAAGATGGAAAATTACGTTTTATAACGAACACTTTTTTGACAAGTGTGACGCCATCCTCTTCTCCTCGAGCTCGATATTTCTGCGTAAAAGATGATAAATCCCCAAATGTCGAGGTACGAGGTCGGTCATTTGATAGTCGAGTCGCTCGTGTGTACTTCTAATCAAAGTGTACACGCCGCATGCTGTCAAGGTCGAAGACACACGCATGACCACGACTCGTTGATCACTCCTTCAAACTGCAGCCTAAAAATGTATTTAAATTATTTATCTTTCATCGTGCAACTCTGTCGCTGTCCATTAACCTTCCCATCAACGTTTACAGTCCATACTCATCGCCAGTTCTATCCTCATTGACTATCAACGTCCGGTTTATCACCGATTCTAAACAGGAGAATCCCATTTCCAAGAGTCAAAACGACACCGCTTTGGAATACCTGCGGAAATATTATAAAATAGTAGATTAGATAAGCAATCGAGTCGAATAATTTCAGGGGATTTGGATGATTTTGGCTCGAGTTGAAAGTAATTTCTAGAGAAAATACTAAGATATTGGATTTTTAAATAGTTGCACATTTGTCCTAGGGTAGTTGGATTTTTCAACCTCTCGTCTCGGAAAATCCTTGGGTCTTCGTCGAAAATTACAACTTTGCACGATATTAACTTCGACGACGACGACGATGTACTTTATAAAGTAACGGAAAACTTCGTTCCTTTGAACAACGTTCCTTTCGTTACGTTAATAGCTTCGGCTCTCCCTTCGCGCCAACTACTTCTCAACGAACAATTTTTAGACGAACCAGCACAGCTTCTTAACATTCGCCTGGTCCAATTATCAACTAGCTACGTGACTAGAATCCTACAGTTTTGCAAAACTCGATATTTCCTCCCACCTTCAAAAATATTTACATCTCGTGGTTTGTTAGAAGTAAAGCAATTGTATCAATTCGCATTTGATACGACTGATTTGCTTAGATTATTAAGGAAAATTATGCTACTCCAGTTGTACATTTACGCGAAGCTCGTTAGAAATTTTCGTTGGAAGCCCAAGGATCATTCTCGAGGATGGGACTGTCGACTCGCGAGAACTATGAGACGACGAGGATGGTAAATAACCTGTTATTTTCAGAGTTTTCAACAAAGTGAAAAGCCGAAGTGCGCATATGAAATCTCATCGTCCAATACCCTCGCCCGATTCAACGAGTCAAGAATCTAAACGAAGCGCCCAGCTTCAACCGATGCAGCAGCAGCAGCAGCAGCAACAGCAACAGCAGCAGCAGCAGCAGCAGCAGCAGCAGCAGCAGCAGCAGCAGCAGCAGCAGCAGCAGTCATCGAAGAACGCGCAGCAGGACTACCAAGCCTCGGCGAACAGTGATTCCAATGTCCATAACTCGTCGTCGCACCTCTGGCACAATCCCACGAGACTCAGATCACCCTGAAGAATAAATATAAACAAATGAGTCGAACGAACAAAGAAATCAGAGGAGCGAACTAAAGCAAGGTGATACACAGTGCGAAGAAGCCAGGATAAAAACGCGTCGGAGATGTGGTCATCTCACGCGACGTACGCAAGATGAAAACAAAAAGTATATAATGAATGGTACAATAACAGCTCTCATCAAAAAAAAAACAAAAAAAAAAACAACAACAACAACAAAAACTATTCTCTAATATTACAAATACTCTAGGCCTAAGAACTATATAAGCCCCATCCCAACGAATCGAGATTATTCATATTACACAAATATATATTCTGTCAAATATACATCCGATCGAGCGATTTGCGCGCATTTAATGATCCTTTATTAATCAAAAAAAGCAAACCAAAGCAAAACAAAACAAACGCATAGACGTATGCGGAGTTCAATCCTCGAAGCTCGTGCTGGCCAGAATCCAAAAACTCAAGGTCACTCCGCGATAGATCTTACTCTTATTCTTCGATCTATTTGTTTGATCTTTGAGAACGGATAGAGATATGGAACAGGTCATGCGCGATGCACCGATGAGTTTCAACGGAACTTCACGTTTCACATGGAACGTCCTCGCTCCGGTCTGTACAATTTTGTCCCCACCGAACCTGAACGCAAAATAATCACGTCGTGGCCTCGCATTTTCTCCCTTTTTCTATCAAACGTCGATTTTCATAGCTGTTTTTTTACGAACACGTAGCCTCGCGTTGTTCCCGTAGGAAGACAACTTTTACTCCATTTTCGTCTCTGACAATACTCTCCTTTGTCTGCAAAGTATCGCTACGAATTTCATCGGAAACAACGGAACTATTGACGTTTCGCGGTTTCCCTGAAGCGAAGAATTTTTCTCAACTTCGATGTGAGGAGAACGCGGTGTTCTTTTTATCTCCTAATTTTTTGCAAAATGCCCTCGCTTACTCCGCAATTGTACCGGGAATTCCATTCGGATCGAACGCATCGTCGAAGAGTTGTGATTTTTCAATCGAGCGAGCGTATCGTAGTTGTAAGAGCGATTGCAAAAAAATCAGAACTCGTTGCCGGTTGGGTCGATCCAGACGAGATTGAGGAGTTATTTTCTGGGGGGAAGGAAGCTTGGAAATACAAAATTAGGGGAAAATAAAATGGCGGGTTTCAGAGATAGATTATCTGTTGAAAAAAAATTGGGGAGGCTCGAGCATGACGGTCGCGAAAACTAGGCTGTATTTTTTATGGCTGGTAGCGGTGAGAATAGATCGGAGAGAAAATTGGGATGCAGTGGAAAAATGTATTTTTTTGTCAAAGCAGATACAGAGAGGCGGATTTTTGTTTGGGGAGAAAAAAAGGGATGATCGTCCATCGCGTGGCTGTTATTTCTATTCATACTCGAGCGAGGATATTCCAGGCATACGTACGAGAGCATGTATGTATACGGAAGAAATGCGTGCAGGAAAACATATATAAAGACATAAGTACATTTGTAGAAAGTGCAATATATGTAAAGAAAGAAGGAAGGAATGAAAAAAAACGGCCACGGCGTTTACCGAATACCTGATCGTAAGAAATGAATATAAAGAGCTGATTATAATTGACAACGACATCCGGAATCGATCGAAGAGCAAGAATTGATTTAAAAGAAAAAAACTAAATAAATAGATGAACGAAGCAATTCGATAGACTCTGCCGTTTAACATACTATAAAGAGAAGAACTATTTGCGTCTAACACAGAAAAAGACATTGTTACACGAAAAAAAACAAACAAACAAAAAAATAAACAAAGAAATGAAATTAGATAAGCGAATGGGAATCCATTCGAGAATGGGAGTGTAGTACAGGCGACAAAATGCGATAAAAGCCAATTAAAAATGAACGATTAAACTAAAGATAACCTTCGTTGAACGAATGGAGCTGTACTACGAGGCACTACTGTTACCTGTTATTACATCTTTTTATTATTATTCATTAACGAAAACATTTCCGTTGCTCTTCCTTACGAAAAAAAAAGTTTGAAGAAAAAAAAGTAAGAAAAAAAATAAATAAAAAAAAAAAACTGCTATATGCTCAATCATGTGCTACGCGACGTGATATGAAATTAATGAAGTTTCTAGGTTTATAATCAACGTCGAGATTTCAATATGCATATGAATACTAAGAATTGTATAACGTTCACATTGAAAATGTTGGATATACAAAATGATGTATAATTCAGATAACTCGTCCCTGCCGTACTAAGCGTCTCATCTCTTCGCTCGACGATCACTTTACTTTTACGTTTCTTTCATTCTTCTTTTCTCGTTCTCTTTCTTGGTTTCCTTCTTCTTCTCATTTCACCTTTTCGTCTCGTCGCGGATATTCCCGAGGTAGTTCGTCTTTGCGATGCTCGTGGCTTGATCATTCTATTCAATATGGTCGATTCGACGTGGCACGGACCACCATTTTGTTGCGCGCGACATAAGATGGCGACAACGCGGAGACTTGGATAGATTTCCCGTTCAGATTCGATTCCAAATCGGTAGGAAAATGGCGGACGGTAACGCGAAATGGTGGATCCAATATGGCGACCCGCCGAACTCCGTGATCGCTCTCTTCACCTCTGCTCCGTACCCCAAACGACTCGGCGAGCCGTTGAGCGACGCGAAATGACGGCTCCAAAATGGCGCCTCCAAAATGGCGCCCGTTCATTCTCGGAGCGTAGCGACATGGGAAAGTGGCCGGGTACCGAAAATTACGGAGGATCCACTCATTTCTCATCCAAATATTTCGCGTTACCCCAGCCGCGACGAGTCCATTGGCACGCAGTCGAGACACGTACATTTTTGTTGTCGGAGCGAATCGTCGTGAAGGCGTATAAATAAAATTGAAGTCGAGTCGAATGATCGGGCGTCGTTGGATGCTCTACCTTGAAAAATGAAAATGAAAAAAACAGAAATTGGTCTAGTATCCCGCGCTCACTCGTCGAGGGTCGAAATGGAGACCGAAATTGCGGCAAATATTGCAATGAGAACTGCGTATCATTAAGTAAAAAGGTAAATCTAAAAAAAAAAAAAGTAATCAACTTGGCATTTACTGTGAGAATCAATAAATCTTACGTGGTTGATTGTATGCCGCCTTGCTGGTGCGGTACCTATATAGTAATATAACTGGTGCTCAATACAATACACAAGGTTCAAAATATGATATTTCTCCTGTTATGTTATTTAGGCTCAAAAAAGAAATACATATAATACGTGTATAGTACAATGAAGTTGATAGCTCATGTCATACCAAGTTGCTTAGTTGGTCAGTTGGTCGTTATTTATCTATCTATCTATCTATCTATCTATCTATCTATCTATCTATCTCTCTACCTATCTATCCATCTACCTATCTACCTATCTATCTATCTATCTATCTATCTATTTATTTATTTATTGATTTATTTATTTATTCAACTATTTATTTATCTACTTATTTATTTATTTATTCATTCGTCACGACGGTAGCATTCCGTTGCGAAAACTAAATACTTTGCGTAGTAATCCACCGATAATTGAACGAGAAAAATCAAACAGAAACAGAAGGGAAGGAGGAGAAAAAAAAACGAGCCGCCACTCTCGCTATTCGGTCGAAACCACTCGTACTGTCACAAACGTTCGTTGTAAATTGTCTACGTGAATGCGTACACATGCGTATAAATTCATCTGCGTGTGCGTGTATAGATATAACTATGCAGAAACATTCGTCATTGATGGGCGTAGGTTCGTTGAAAGGGAAGATTCACCTCCTCGCATACACCATTTGTTGTATTCTCTCGATAATAATAACGATAATTCTGTTGGCTCTTGAAAAACACGGGATATGATTGAAGATAGATTTTAATACACGAATCGATGTAATTTAACTTAACTTATTATAGATATTAGGGTATTAGTTCGATAAGGATCAAACGTTCAAGTTTCGATCGGTGGACTCGTCGATCGCGATGTGTAAAGGCATATAGATATATTATACATAGGTATTTATATATGTATATTTCTATACATGTACGACAAAGGTACGCGTGTACATGCGTGTCATGTACGATGATGCACGTGCACGCGCGGGGTTAGCTAATTCTCGAAACAAATATTATTGTATAATCGATCGAATGAATATGTGTTTACATCGTATGTATACACTACTGTACATATTCATAGGTGTTTCTACGTGTACAATGACAAATTAAGATATTTAATGATATAGATTTTAATTCTTCTAGAACGGATCTACTCGACATATATACTAGATTTTATTTTTTATCTCTCTATAGCCTGCGTGGTAAGACTCTTGGATAAACAATATGGTACTTCACTTCGTCATCTTTTAGAAATAATAATACCGAGAATTTAGAAAGTCTTCTGGATATGATATTACCAAAAATCTACATTCTCGCTTGATTCTTCCTAAGATCAATTTTTTCTCCCCCACGATCCGATCGGGAATCGTTCGAAGACTTTTTCACTGATTTTCGTATTCCTGTTGATTTTTTCCCTCTCTATCTCTCTCTCTCTCTCTCTCGCTCTCTCCCATGCTTCTCCAATTTCATTTTTTTTTCGGAATAATCGAGAACCGTGCAATTTTTTCCCCACTTCTCTTCGAACCCTCGTGGCAATTTTTCCCCTCAGGAATTTTCGCGCATATTTTTTTACGGATTTTTCAGTCGAAATTAACCGTTCCGATTGTGTGCGCATGCGCGAGATCGCAGCGTTGCATTGGTCGGCTGGGAGACGCCGCCCGGTACTGCCAACTTAGGAGAGGATAAACGAGAAATGATTCTTTATTTCGCGGACGCTAACAATCGCTTGCGTTGACAATTGACGTTTCGGGTTGTCGGCTGAAATGGATAATATTTCGAATATCCATCGATCACTCGGACATGTTTGAATCGTGTGCCGGAAATGTTCTCGACGCGTTGAAAAACGATCGAACCGGTGTCTAACTGCCCAACTATATCGTTTGTCAAGACGTTAACCACCACCAATTTTATCTCCCGGCAATTGTAATTCGTTCGATCTTCTCGTTGCGAGCTTTGGACGATTGTTTTTTCCAATATTTTCTCAACTCGAAGACGAACGGTGTGTTTGTGAAAAAATGTTCCGAAAAAAAAAACAACCGAGAACCACGATACTTCGTTCGTTTAACTCGCGTGTCCCGTAGGCAGATCGAACGTAACAGCTTCCAGCGCGATGAGGAAACAGAAACTGTGGATCTAGATCTAATTTGATCGTGAATTATTGTTATCAGCTCTGAATATGAGTTTGAAATAGAACGGGGTTAAATAACTGTTAGTCGACATATCATTTGAGACAATACACTGTACTTGTTATAGAAACTAAGTTTCCAATTACTATTGTAATGAATATCGTACGTACGTTTTTAAATTTTAGACATGTTCAAATTTTCCATGATCGTTCGAGCGCAACGACGAGTCAAATTCGCACGCGGAGAACCCCTTCGATATTTGTTCTCGTCTCTCCCGCAAACTCATGCATGCGTCGTCCGATCTCTAAACGCAATTGTAACCGGAAAAAACCACCAAAAACAAATCCTATGCGCCCGTCAAAGTTCTCGACTTTGAGCTTGATCGCAGGCAAACGACCGTAGATTATAAGTGTTTTAACGTAAGCCTTGGGTTAAATCTTCGGATTATCAATAATTATTGCTCGACAGGAATTCGATGTCTCGCCTCCAAAATAACGAGAGTGCTCTCGTTACGTCAAACGATTCGACGATATACATGTACATACAGGTCGCCCGAAGGTCGTATGCTGAGAGCTGTTTGCCAAAAAACAGTATGATGCGAAATCTCACCGTAATTGAAAAGCAATATGACGGAGTCACATCAGAACTTTGACCTGTATAGTACGTGAACCGAGACCTCCGAGAGCTCCGAGATACCCAAAGTTCCGATACACTGTCATCCTCAAATTTACACGCGTCATGTAAAGTAGAGCTTGGCAACGCGAGTAATCGGTAAAACTGGTAAAAATTCATTCGTCCGCGTTTCACTCGTAATCTGCTGCCTATTCGACTAAACGTGTTCACTCGACCCTGCGTTAGCGAGTTGTCTTGAATTTTTCGACGAAACGGTAAGAAAATTAAACGGGCAAGAACACTTTCGGGCGAGTTTCGTGGTTTGCAATAGGAGAGCCATAGAATTCGATGCTTAGCGACATGTCTATACGGTCAGTTGCCCAGCCCTGCTGTAACGCCTTCTTTCCACGTGCATTCTTTACCACGATTATACTACCCATAAAGTTGCATGTCCAGCGATTCCAGCAAATTTCGAATCCGACTTGCTTGGTTAATCTGGTACAAAGAAAGCCGAGATTACATATAATCAGATTAAAAAGAAAATTGGCCCGATATAATTATTTGTAATTTATACATAATTTACATTCCATTAAATATAATTATACGTACATAAAATTGGAGACAAAATTCTACATACAATTCTCCTATTAATAGTAGTACAATTTATCTGCAATTTTACATACATATAATTAGGTATAATAAAATATGAATTGTGGATAAATTATTTATAATTATCATATATCAAGCCAGTTTTGTACATTTAATTATATATCATCGGTTTCTCTGGGGAAGGCGATTCGGCACTGAAATTAGTGCAATCGAGATCCACAACCTTGCGAGAAACAAAGGCGCAGCGTTCGGATTATGGAACTCTAGGTGCCAAATCGTCGGGATCATACAAAAAAATATCTCAATATTTCGATACATCATCGCGTGAAGCTTGACCGTTGAAACACCGGGCTCCCACGATTGGCAGAAACAATTAGTTTTTTTTCCTGCCCCAAAAGCTTCGAATCGTTAATCCTGCTCAACGGAGATAAGTACAATATTTTGGGGAAAAAACAGTCTAATTTCTAAAGTCTTTCAGCCAAAAACTGACGTACATGTTAAATGTATGTTAAATTAACATATACGAAGTGTTAGAATCTACACCTAGATATTCCATAGTCTTGTGTCTACGTAGATGACTCAAACTCAAATCTAGGTCACAGATTATACAATTTCTCAGTTTCCTCGAGTCATGCAAAATCGTCAGGTTTCCAAACAAGCCAGTTTTCCACCCATCAAGAAGATTCTGATCGTCGCGATAAATTTGTAACTGATTAATAGAATTGGCTAATCGAGAGAAGCAATCGAACAGATAGAGACAAAGCTAAAGCATGAGCCTCGAAACGTTGATCGGAAAAAGTCCAAATTTCAGGATTATTCCCCAAATTTATTTCCGACCGACTTCGTTCGTGATTATCGAGCTCGAAGCAAGGAAAAAAATCGTTCGACGTTGTTCGAGTGGATGCGAATGCGTAATGTATTTACTCGCTAACGGATTGTAAGAACGATAAATATGTGATATATTCGAATGATCCGAACTACGTGGTAATACGTATTTAAACATAGGCGGACTCGTGCCAATGAGTAGCGGGTTGTACCGATATTGCTTGGAAACTTTGGTTCAAACAGCGCTGAGAAAAGTCGGATTTACAGAGTCTTGCCACAGCTATACACTTATAATTCTACAATTATTAAATTACACATCCTTAAATTTTCCTCTACCGATCCTCAACGATCGCGCACTGAAACTTCGTTGAAAATACGTACGTCGATGCATCTACAAATAATGGTTGATGCTACGAAAACTTCGAACCAGCAGCTCTGAAGCGTACAGTTTACACTCTATAAGCATACAACACATGACGATTTGTCGGGTGGTAGGACGCGATTGCTGGATTGAGAATGCACGGCACGTGGAAATAAACAGGTCATCCAGAATTTTCAAAATCAAATTATCGACATAAAAATGACTCGCTCAAATGTATATCGAGCGCGGAACATTCCTAATAAAAACGATGCATTTCGATCGCAACGATCGTGAGAAAATATCAAAAATCTCAATATCAATATTCCAAAGTCTTTTTGAATTTCGTTTTTTTTTCTCTCTTTCTTACGGTTCGCGACGCGAGACTCCTGATTTCTGCGAGTACAAGTTTTTGGTTGTCCTTGAAAAGTGCATCTCGTGTTAGATTGAGCGATCTTCTGATTTTCTAGGATATTTCACAGCTTTTTATTTCAACAATTTTCCGGCTATTCGCGAAACGAGCCTGGCATTTTATTATTATTATTGTTGTGGATCTTGTTGCTACTATTATTATTGTTGTTAAGGTTCGAGATGTTTGAAATATTTCCACAAAACGCGCCGCGCATTCTTGAGTCAGGTTTGCCACGAATCGGGGAACGCTGAAGCATAGTTATCGAAAAATCCTAAAACCATACGACGGCCTAAAGAGATTTTTTTTACCGAAGAATCTGTTCGCGTTGCGGATAACGCGATTGTACCTCATCGAAGAACAATATTTACGAGAATATTGAGATACGAGCTTCGGCGTTCGAAGCTGCCTGGGAATTAAAACGATTAGAACGAGGAAGAAAAACCAAATGAAACAGAGCGAAATATTTGCATTATTGAGAGAAAGAGAGAGAGAGAGAGAGAGATAAAAAACTGTTCGATACTTGTGCTTCCTAATTGCATCAATGAGCGAAGTTTTCTCGAGATGTTCAGAGGACTGAACACGTAGAGAAACGTTGAGCCTCCGGAATAATTTCGTCGCGATTTATTTACCTGATCCGTGACGAAAGTGGACAAGAAAACAAGCGAAAATCATAAGATTGTTGAACGAAGCTGACTCTCGCGTTACATCTCTAAGGACAAGCAATCTATAATTATAAAAGTTTCAATACTTTTTCATTGTAATAGGCATACGATTAAAAAATGAAAAAAAAAACTATATTGGTACGACTCGACGATGATAGCGTTGCGTTGTTATACACCTGAGGAATGTGCTCAAAATACTGTATTAGAGAAGAAAAAAACGTCTACTAAAGAAATGATTATCATTTGTGCAAAATTACTCTAAATCGAAGATTTATCATAAACAAAGGAGAAAAAATATTGATATTGTAATCTATTGTCCTATTCCTATTACCTATATTATCTACTTTTATTATTACTATACACTAGTATTGTTCTTTATACTTCTCTAATTGATGTTAATCTATTCTCTAATAACTTTTACTGTAACTACTACGAGACTTATTGTTGATAGTATTTTTAATAATATAGAATCTAGCCAGCTGTAGAATCAATGTGAGTCGTTAAATACCATCCCACACACGTTATATTCGTCGACTTGAAGTACGGAGGACAAATGTTCTTTTTTCAATGAGAAACGAGATTTCGTTTTTATTTTTCAACCTCGATGCTGCCTACCCAAAGGCCACTGCCTTTGTAAGGCATCTGCAAAGATAAAAACGAGCTCGTTAAACGATTTGTCCGACGTGTAAATTTATCATTTCTGACGTGTGCTCATCGTTTGTGGAAAATAATGGATCTGTGTGCACAAGTGAAACGAAGGAGGGAAAAAAAAGATGTTGGTCGTAGAAATAAGGTCACTAAAAATGCATGGCAATCATGTTTTTCATTATATTTGTTACTCGTTAAAAAAGAAGTGTATGAACTGTATGAAAGTAGCGTCTATCCGAGTGATGAAAAATAATAAATCATTACAATTGGTTACGAGTATTTCAAAATCTTATTCAAAGTAACTTCTCACAGCTCATCCTACTACTACTAACGTAAGCGTGCCAAAATTCCTCTCTTCGAGAAATTAATTCGCACGATTCGTTGCGATTCTTCGACGCGAGTAAACAAATCTCGATCATTCGCTGTTTATTATTCTCTCGCGGAGGAGAATAATTATTTGTTCATTTTTTTCACTTAACCTACGCGAAAACCTCTCACTGACAACAAATTCTAAACAATACCTCGCTAAATTGTCTATTTTCCAATCTTTTATCCGTTTCCACGAGGAAAACTGTCGCGACGTGACGACGAAACTGATACAACTTGGGAAAAAAGAAAAGAAAATTTGCTTACTGCTCCAAAAAGTTGTACCAGTGTTTCAAAGACTAGCGCGAAATTTTCGCTTCATGTTATATCTTGTTACGTGTACAACAATTCTCTATTGCTCAAGGGTTAGTGACGCCAAAGCAATACGGACAATACGTGTTACTTTATCACTTTTGAGAGCTATAGCTGGCTAGAAAGTATCATTTTCATCAGGAGTAATTTTTGTATCAGAACCTTGCAGTTATTTGTCACGTGTCCTGGAAATTCGAAAAATTCATGCCTGATATTCTTACCACGAAAAATTGTCTCGTTCACTTTTGGAACTCTTTTGAATTCGTTTTACGATTTGCTTCCAAATTTCAACATCATTCTACAATTTCCATCTTTTGGAATCAATCATTTCTACGCTTTTCGCGAAAGGAGAGTAAATAAGAAAACCTGATGCTGATATTTCTCAACGATACGTATTCTTCGCGAAAGACGGGCAAGTTATCCTCAACAAGACGATTTCGCCGCCAAAGTATCGCGAAACACGAATTCGAAAAACATGAAATCGCAGTGTTATTATTACGTAATGTGTACTCGTGTGGATTACTGTAGGCAAGGTCGTCTTAACTACGCGCGACGCACTTGCAATGAAATTGCGAGCGAGGATAACTAATATTGTAATTATTCTAACAATCTAACGATTCGGTCTCGATACTTCGCACCCGAATTTCTACGAGCAGACAAGCGTTGCTGTTATTATTCGTTCGTCATTTCCATCAGCAAGCATCGTGATCGTTTTCACGACGAATAACTGCAAATCGACAAATGTACTTATGCCAAAAGTTTCGTTCGGCGTGTTCTCCCCAGTCGTGTGACGCGGATAGTTTTTATATTTCTCAACCTTCGCGAAAGGTTTTTCTACCACTTCTGTAAGAAAAAAAATGTCGAATCAAAAAAAAAAATTAAAAAAAAAAAAATAACGGAGCTCAATACCAACGACACGAGGGGAAAATATGGGTCTAAAGTCACCTGGCGTCAATCTATGAATCAGTATTAAATTCGATATGATAATTAGATGTTACCAAAATTTCACTGTTAAAAGTACGATGTTGCGTATAACGAGGTTGTGTCATTGTAAAGCAGCGCTTCTTCCTTGGTTTTACCTCAAAAACTCGCTATTTCGCTGAAATATAAATTTCCAATGTAAAAAACCCACTGAAATTACAAACTCTGCTACGTGGAGTGATAAAAAATCAAATCATTTAACGATGACTTTTTTGTCAAGTTTTTGAAGTAAGACGAAAAATGTTGCTACTCTGCGCAGCGAAGCAGAATTGGAACCAACGTCGATTGCTTAACTAACGACGATCGCCTGCTCTACTTTAGATTTCTGTACCGTTGCGATATTTTCAAACTTTTGTTACCACATTTCTGTGAGAATTTGATCACACGTTTCAACTTCGACAACATGTTTAAAGAAGAGCAATTTTTATTACTGAGCTTCGCTAATAATTAATTATATATATTTATATGTTCGTGACAGCAGTGAAACCGACAAACAAACCCACAACGTATCGAGTATCGTAAACAAATTGTACACTTTCTCATACGCTAATCAGGGAATTTGGGAAATAGTTTTTACCACCCACGTTCATTTGTGGTCAAATCTGTCGTCAAGTTTACTTGCATCGGCAGAGATATCCGTAATTCAGCATTGTTATAAATTATGAGGACTTTCGGTTAAATTTTGCCACACAGTGTTGCTATTCGACGAATGAAATGGGCGAGATAGAGTAAGCAGACAAGATCGTTGGCGTGAAAAATATTCGTGTCTAATCATCTTAAGTAAATGTTATCATACAATACGCACCGATGCGGTAGAAACATCGGCAAAAATGAAACCAGTTCCGAAATACTTACCTGGAAATCCCCGCAAATTCCGCAGCAACAGGCTAAAACTATCGGTTGCCATAAATTTGTGCTTTCCTGTGTGCCGTACCTGATTTTGTTATTCGGATTTTCCTCGTCGCCCTGAAAAACATAACGATAAATTAGTGAGTAATTTATGCTATTTATTTCTACTAGAGTTCGTCATTTTTTTGTATGGATCAGAATTATGATTGTCTAATTTTACCGCTCGATTGTGTAAATCGCTAGAAATGCTAATAATAATCAATAAAAATCACGTTGCGAAGCATAACTAGACACGTATAATAACGTAAAACAGTTTGGAGATTTTGAAAAGTGGAACATCGATTCTCACGAATGTTTGTTCGAACTTTGCACGAATTTGGTGGTAGAAATATTTGATTATGCGAGGCATTCGAAAAAACGCGAGGTCAAAATATCAATCTGTTTTCGTAGTTAAGATTTGCGACTTTCCACACAATTTTCAATCTTGTCGTGCAATTTCTGACGAATATTCAGTGTCGTTTCGTTTCGACTTCGACGGTGCGAAATATCTGGAATGGTGTCAGAAATATAGGGAAAAAAACAGTCACCATTAATCAGTACTTTTAAACATTTTACGGTGTGATTTTTAAACACTTCTGAAAAGAAAAAAATTCTCATGAAAAGCAGTAATATTATTCGTAGGAAGGTCAATTTCCTGAATAAACAGACGTGACGTGTTGAAATAGAAAAGATGACGTGTAAGCCAAGTGCCTTGCGTACTGATAACTTGTATCTACGATTCGAAAGCTACCTAAATAGTACTACGTCTCAAAATCGCACCTAAGTTTATGTTCGCAGCTTGTCAATAATCCATGATTATTTTTTACAATTCCAATGGCATGACGAATTTCCATTTACGAATCGCACAACTGTGCGCGTTACTCGGACGAAGCTGAAACCAACTTGACGTTGCTAGAGCTTCGGGACTTGTATGAGATCCGTTTCGGAAAAGATACCAAAACCAGCGCTCTCCGCTTCTTACAATCCTAATTCGACGAGTTTTGCCGTCACGGTACTTCGAATACCATGCGAATTCCCTACATATGTAGACAATCGAGGAGCGTGGACAGCAGTCATCGGTAAATCGTGAGCGCATGAGAAAGTATTAAGCTGTAAGTTAATAATATTAATAGATATCTGCTACGAAATACCATTAGATCCAATACCATAGTAAGATATTAATATTTTTGTCGATCGAGTATGAAGTACGCGTAGTTATCGTACGTTATAGAAAAGTACACGATGAACAAGAACCGACAACTTTCGATAGACTCGATTAAGCTTCCAATCGTTAGCAACCTGTCACCGTATCGTTTTTCATATTTTCATCGAGGTTACCATAAACAATGCAATTTCTCTGGTTGGACGGAAGATCCGGAAAATATTGAAAATCGCTTTACAAAACGATAAATCGCTATTTCTATCCTAACTACAAAATAACCGCGACGTAAATATATATTTTTAATTATTAAAAATATAATAGTAATGAATAATTATTACAACTAATTATTATACATAATTAGAAATAATTAGAAATATATATTTACGCAAGAAATAATTCGGGTAATTCTGCTTCCTGTAATTCGAACTCCTGTAGTCTCTTTATACCTTAATCTTTATACCTTAATTTGTAAAACCTTCGGATCTCGTTAGAAAAAGCACTCTTGATATGACGCGAGACTCAGGCTTCGAAGAGAGGCGAAAAGATAAACTATGAAATTTAGATGTTGAATCCTGCGTGAAAAACGATCGGAATTCGGAAATGAATATTGGACGGATCTCGCATTTAAATTCCTACGTTTGTCATGGGAACTTTAAATTGCTTAAAGGATAAACTTATAATCAGCGGCTCGCTGCTATGGTGCCGAACGTGTAGTATGCAATAATACATATATGAAAGAGGGTGAACTATAAAATATGTGTCATACTTATACAAAGATTTTTACCATTATTTCGCTATAACAATTATTGTTCTAATGAATATTACAATCGAGAAAAGGGAATGACGATATTCGCTGTTCAGTTTCGTTCATCGCTAACGCATGTCCATTCGATAATGTACGTGTATATATTATTATTATTACCAGCATCGTCATCGTTACGTATATGTATATGTATATATTGTTTGGTAGACGGTACGAAATCGAGGGAAACACGTGGGTAGTAAACATATTCCTGCAGTGAAATTGTCGCTTTATCAAATTTCATTCTCGACGAATGAACGATAAATCCAACCGATCAATTGATTTACGTTTTCCCAAAGCGTTTCCCGTAGTCTGGGAAGCAATATCGAATATTAGCTATACTTTTCTTCATCAACGACGATATAAGTATTTGTCGAGAAATTTTATAGCCTAATTACATAGCATTGGATAGTGAGGTGGTATCGTGAATTTTTAAATGTCATTCTACGGAACTCGCAACTAGATGTATCCAGTATCGCGTGGCGTCGAATTCAGCGCTGATCGGTCGAAATTAACGGGGATGTAGCCGGTAAAAATCGGGGCAAAGTTGCTCAGGGCGGGACTATACGCGGGAAATGCACTGATACTGTGCGCAATTTTCGAAACGATTTCAGCGTAATTCGCGGTACGCAAGTGCGTATGTACGTTTACTTGTAAAACGACTGGTATAATAGCAGCGATAAGAAACAGACGAGACGATTGCGTAGATTTTTCATAATGAGAGTAGCGAGATGGTATTATTGATGGTAAGAAAAGATGTTGTCTGAACCTTAAATACATATTACGTATAATCTAAAGCGCATGAAAAATTGATCTGAAATCTTGTCCTCGTTGTTGTTAAGACGATGTACGGCAGTGGATTTTCCAGCGCGTTACATATTATTCTTATCGTGAAATTACGGACTAAGAGACTCTCACTCACTCGTGTGGCATATATATTTCTTCTATTGCTCAGTTAGGGTTGATACTAATACAGATAATAGCAGGCTGAAGCTCCGAATCAAAATGGTATTACGAAAATTATATAACCGAGATGAATCGTCGGTGTAATAAAATAACACATGATCCTCGTTGTGGAAAAGAAAAATAAACACTTTAAAAGACATTTTTAAAAACGAGGGGAAAAGAAAGGCAGATATGGACGTGGCAAATATGTAGAATGTTAATTAAGAGATGAACAAATCAAGATATCGTGTATTCCTTTGTCGTGAAAGATCGTTTGTCGTTTATGGTTGTTTCTATATATTATAGTATTTAACATTAACATGAAAATACGTGATACACTTTCGTTCTTCCTCGCCGCGTCGCCTGCTAAGTCTCTGCTCGTTCTTTCGGTGTAACAAAGAAACGAAACGCATACCTACACGCACACACACACGCACGCACGTGTACGCGCGTGAAAACCACACCGGACACATATTTGCCAAATTTTTCCCCGTCAAACGATACACGCGGCTCCGATATCGTACAATCAAAGTATAACGTGCGCGAATCGTCGCGTCGACAAATCTCATAGCAGCGATATCGATGCGATCGCGTGCGAATCATACGTCAGGAATTCTTCTGTTCGAATAACAGTTTCGCATATGATCTGGACTAAAGACGTTTATCTGTCTCTTCCGCGATGATTTGTCATATTTTTACAGCATAACAAACGTTTCGTTTCGACGCGTCCTCGTCGTGGCAACGAACAAGGAGCAAAAAGAAGCGAGAAAAATAAACAGAAATCTCGAAACCGTTATACGTATGCTCGGCATTGATTTTTGATAAAATGAATATGACAATACCTTGTGAGAATCTTATTTTTGTGGCGTCGTTGAATAGATAAAAAATATCTTTGTATAAATTTATTGTTTTGCTTCGAATCAAAACTATGAAGGAAAGCATTTGTCGTCTTAACGAGCTCGCGACGTAGACGTTTACGTAGATTTTCATCATTTTTCGTCCAGGTCCGCCTTCCGCTCTTTTCAAAATACGAATGCCTTCTTCACGTCGTACTCTTTTAGCTGTAAATAATACAATATAATAATATGCGTTGTGAAATATAATCGTTTAAGACATTTAATCGTAAGTGGATTGATCGTTTTGACAAAGCAGTCGTTTATATCGAACGATGAACTGGTTGTGTACCTACCTAACGTCACAAAACAATCGATTAAAGCGATGTATGAACGGAATTTGATGTAAGATGTTCGACGTTACGTGAGAAAGTAGTGTAATTAGGGAAGGTCAAGAGAAACAAAACTTAACAAAATGATAAATATGAGAATATAAAAAAACTAGATCCATCCAAATCTTGACGTACTCTACGACAAAGGAGAGGGAGAAAAAACAATTATTTATATTCCACGATATCGAGGCGATCGGTGCAGGTGAGATCCGCTACACGGATCTGTTCAGCCCTGCGCGTTGGCAAAGGAATTTTGGAATTGTCGATGCGTTTTCTTGCGTAGCATATGAAATATTTTGATAACGAGATTAAAAAAAAAAATGGTAATAAAAACTATAACGATAAAAGTACCCCACAATAAGCGAGATTACTTCTTCTTAGCAACAATAATCGTCTGACATATCAATAGAAAAGAAAAAAAAGAAAAAAAACACGATGCTTCTGAACAGGAACTACAGCAATACCCCTTTTATCTCTACTATATATGCGAATACTAGAAGTATATAGATTCATGAAACAGAAAAAATGAGTTTTTAAACGAAAGGAACGAAGAAATCTCCGAGTCTAGATCGTGTAAGACGTGTAAACTATAAGCTGTACAGCATAGTTGTAAAAACAAAAGAGAGAAAATAATTCTTTGTAAAACATATTATACGATAAACACTTATTTCATGAAACATTGATTATAATAGGCGATAACTACCGATAAACAAGTTGTTCAGTTGAGTTAGCGTCGATGGTTCCCGACGAAGATTGCGGTCGGATGCCAATAAACAAATCTGATAGTTCAATTCTTATATCCCAAAGCTATACGACTTGGGTCGACGGACGACGTCTAACTAAAGGTCTAATCGTATAAGAGCTTCTTCTAAAGCAAATTTCTAGTAAGTACTTCCAATAATATTCAACGAAAATGCTTCAGACGATAATGTATCTAGTTGCCACGCTTAGAAAAGTACACGACGTTTCATGACATTTTTGCACGATACGTTAGTTGATGTTACATTTTGTTAATTTAACGATAAACAACAAAAAAACAAATTATCTCTGTTCCACGTCTTTATGGTGCGATGTGCCTAACTGTCAATGTGTTCTTTACTGACTGTTCGAAATATATGTTACAGTCTCTTACTGGATATGAAATCTATTCGCGTAATATATCATTGCTGCCCTTCATACCGATAACGCCAACAGGAGATATTTTTACCTTTTATCGTTCGCTAATTTTGCTTCGGCTTCGGCGATTCAGCTTTCGGCGGAGGAGAAACCGATCGAGTATCCAAAATATTCAAGCAAGCTTTCTCACACACGCTCTACGACGTTTGCAAAACCATTAAAAAATATCCCCTTATTTCAGGAATCTATGAAAAAAAAGCATTGCCATGTTTTAGAAAAATAACACTGTTTCAGAATCATTTATTTTTGTACAGGATTCTTAGATTTCAATTGCATCGCGATGTCTTTCAAACGTATACTTTACTGAAGAATACCGTTTTCCTAATTTGCGATGATAGAACCGTTTTCGTCGGTTCGGTGAAATGATACCTCAAATTTACCAATTAAACCGAGCCGCAACGATCACCATGATTTTCACACACTCGATGTGATTCGGGTAACTTTCCTTGCGATTCCTTCGATAATACATTATCACAAAAACCTGAGCATTTGGAAAATGCTCGGAAATGTCGAACGGTAAAGCCCAAGACGTCGCTAGGTTTTCCTGAAACGAAGAAATCACGTGTTGTGTATAAATATTGAAATTCAGAAGATATTGAGTCATGGAGCAAATAAGTGAAAATAACAAATTTCATCGTTTCATAAAATACAGTGTCTGAATTTTTCAGATCAACTTCTGTGGTAACCCGTTTTAAAAATAACCCCCCAATATTTCAAAGTTTTTTTCCAGATGGATAGGAAATCTCAGATACGATACAACATTTTTATAAAATAGCTCTAAAACATTGTAATAGTTTGAAAATATTTTTGAAAATTTCGCAGTTTCAATACTTCTCAGAAATTCTCGAAACATTTGAAATATTTGCCGCAGCATAGTCTGTAAAACACATAGAAGAGAAATCTGAATCAATCAATTTCAGCAAATCTAAGTTTTTCCCAGATAATCAAATTTACTTGATCTTCGTTACCGATCAACAAGATGCCAACGTAGTCTGCGATCAGCTTTTTCAGCTCTGGATGATGCCGTAGATAATATGTGTGGCGTGCTGCTCTCGATTTCTAATAAATTACACCCCATTTACTACAATTGGTTATCAAGTACGCATTGTGTTCAACAGAAATGCTCCGTACGACATATTACTTGTTCGTCAATATATTTTGACGTCGCTTCCATATCATTGCTCCGCAATAACCTAGGTATTGCAGATTTCGTTAATTTTCTCACGATCGAAACAGTCAAAGAATTAATTTTCAGAAAATATGGAAGCTCTAGCCAATCATGTTTCAAGATTTGTCCATTCTGCGTCAAGTACGTCGTCATGTTCCTAATTAAACCGCACTCTTCGGTAATTCTTTGGTGTATTACGTAAACTGGCAAAAAGTATTCAGCAATTTTCATACTACGTAATTTATGGCAATCCTGGAAAAAATAAAAGCTATACCAACAATGTATATAGATTGCTGTAATCTTATACCGCTAGGAATGTAAATTGAAGCATGTATTCTAAATGGTATCGAGTGAATGATTACGTAACGACACGAGGCCCGTTGGCCGTCGATAGTTATAGTTTCGGCAACAAAAAAACCATGATAGTTTTTCAGAGCCAAATAACGTTGCACCAACACATTGGCTCCTTCGCTAATAATTTTATCGTTACGATAAACAGTCAGAGTTTCACGTCGAACAATTTCCTCGCACGGACCAGATTCTTCCACGACGACAGAGTAATGATCTTCGTCCAAGTTCATCGAAAGCTCTTTCGTGCGAACACCATCAGCTTCATGTTGGTACCTACAGTAAAAGTTGATTAACATTTTTTCATCACGCATTAGTAACAGTCGAGGCATCGTCATCGTCTTAAGATTATCGCGAACAGTACAAGGACATTTTTCTCGAATTTCTGTATTTCAATTCCCTCAGGTTAATTATTCAAGATAAATTGGATCCCTACTCGCTTCTTTTTTCTGCGAGACAACAGAACTTTTCTCTAGTAGAACATAACAGTTTAGATCCAGCAAGACAAGAGTTCAATGTCACGGACGATGATATCTGTACCAAGAATTCAAGACCATTTTCACCGGTACGTTCTATCGATAGGTCGTAACTCCCACAAGATTTCGGACCACGTTCAGTTTTTGAAACGATTGCTAAGTCTTCGTGAAAACAGAGTCTCTTGCGTGTTGCCTCGTCTAAGATAAACGTTAAAGTAAGTACAACATATACCCTGATGTTAGGAATTCAAATACTACGACTATAACGCAACGCATAGAGGTACATAGATACTTGGATTTTACTAAAAATCCGATCTATTGTAGAAATTAACAAGATCAACAATCTTTCAGTATGCGTGTACTTCGTTGCTAAGATGTTTTTGAATTTTAATTGCAGAAAGATTTTCACAATGCTCACCCATATTGATATCGAAGACATTGTGCAACGAATTTGACGATTTGCACTGACACTGCATTCTCTGATTCGGGTTGACAAACTAATAACACCTGAAGAAAGTTAATATCACTACGAAATTTCAATATTGAACTTCTTGTTACCTTTTTCCACCTCCAAGAATCATGGTACGTAACTTTTCAAAAATTCCGTTACACATATTAGCGTCACAAGATGGCCGACACAAAGCGCGGTAACAAATGCTAGTCGTAAAACTTGAATTTGAATTTTTTCAAATCGTGGTACAAAAGTATCGCGAGGTGGCGTTCATAAAACCATCTGCGGACTGTAGAATCTATGAAAGATACACGGTGTAAATAATTGGAAATATGCAAGTAAAATTGTCTTCGTTTCCTTAGACCAATAAATCACTCCTAATTCTAGTTTCTTTTCTAATTCTAATTCTAATTCTAATTCTAGTTCTAGTTTGGATTATATAACATATCGGAAAAATAATGCGAACTATTGGTAGATGTTTTTTTAGACATTTATGTTTATTTCGATATTCCGTTATAAATCTAAACCATTCTCCTCAATAGTTCGTTGATTTTGTCCTCGCGGTTTCCAAAATCACCACCCTCGACGTAATGGTTCGTCTTCTTGCGCCAGCCACCGGTAGGAGTATTCAGCTGAAAGGAATATATGACGCTTCAATTCTCTCAACAATATGGCGCAACGAAAACCGTGGTGAATTCCGAATAATTAGAAACGTAGTATGATTGTTTGAGATACTTATGAACCGAGGATACCAATATCATCAGTAATAATTCATATCTCATATTAATCTTCGACGTAGTAGGAGGTAGCAGAGAATATGGTTAACTCTACCACCATGCCTACGTCGCACCATGCTTCGTAGATCATGAAAGTTCTTACCTTGAAAGGCCATAAGAAATTGCTGGCGTATTTGAACTTCTTTCCAACGGTGAAAATTTCGTGAATTAAATCCTCGGTACAGATGATACCAGAACGGCCTGGAGTTGGAAGAAATTATCAATAATTAATCCTCATACTCAGGTGTAGTTTCATTTGTAATAAATCAAAACTCAAACAAATTAGTGAAGCAGTGATGTTAACAATATTTTCAAAATAATTAAATTTTTAAGTTTCTTTAATAATTTGTAGTTATTAAAACAATTTTTTTTGTACAAATCGACACTCAAATCAGCACTAGTGTGAGGATTTATCGCAGCATCGACTCGAATTTCTATGCGACGAGATGGAAGGGAGAAACTGCTTGGAAATAGTAACTCCTATGGACTCGTCGCGATCAAAAATTTGATATCGAATTTCCATTGATTCGAGAACTTGAAAATTTGTATTAAAACGACGGAGACTTACTAAGCTTCTTCTCGATGATCGAGTTGCTGGTGATGGGAATGCGCTGCTTGTTGATTTTGGCAAAACCGCGCTTGTAGATCAATTCGCGAACGGATTTCAAATTCGGGTATCCCCAAGTGATATAAGGCTCGACGATACGAAGCATGTTGATCGTGGCTTTGTTAAGCTTAACAAAAACGCCATTGTTGATTTGCTTCAAACGGAAAAGTTGCAATACTTTTCGTACTTTTGGTGCCACTTGGTTCACACTAAAATAATAAACGATCGCAGATAAAATAATCTTTCAATCTCAACTGTAATATGAAAACACGAAGTAACAAATAATACTATAGTCATGAACGTTCGTATGATTGTTAAAAGAGGAAAACTTACCCACGAATTCGGATAACGAAGGCTAGACGCGCTTCACTTGGTATGTAGTAATTACCACGGTTTTTAGCCTGTCTCATCAACCTAATCTCATCCCTTTCCTTTGCTCTGTACTCCTTGACATATTGTTCGGCTCTCTTGAAGATCTCTTTCCTCTTCTTATAATGTTCAGCACGGCGCTGTTTATGAACGGGAAAAAGTCTCATTTAGGTGCCAATCACAATCGAGTCGTTCATTCATTCTCCCGAATGCCCGTGTAGGTGACCAGTAAATTTAAACACATAGCAGGTAAAGGATAGTAGTAAAACATACACAAAAACAGAAAAGTTACTTCAATCGGAAATCCAGCATAAACTGTTCGAAGAATGGAATTCCCTAGTTTAAAAATATAGTTATAATATCGTAAGATGATCATGCATTTGTAACATTTCTTCAATGGCTATACTCGAGATGGTAAAGTGTGAGTGCAACGGTGATACTGCATCCTTAGGCAGGCTATTAGCATCAATTGATCATATTTGTACCATGATGGCAATGTATATCGTATTATCATAATAATAGATTTGTCTGAATGCTTCTCACGTATCAACTAACTTTATATATCAGTGAGAGCTGAAATGGCATCACATATTTTACCTTGATCGAAACTTGAAGGCGAGCAGCTTTGGCAACATCACGACGCTTCCTTCTTTTCAGTACCGATTCAGGTACGGCTGGCAGCTTCTTTGCTGCAGGTGCGGGTTTCTTCGCGCTATAACACAGATTGATAATGTTAAGAGCTATGAAATTCGTATTGCGAATTTGCTGCACCGATATCGAAAAGGTTTTCTGGAGACAAGAAAATACGAAAGTAGTCTGCGCACGGTATGCGGACCAAAAAGCACGTTGAAAAAGGTTATGTTTGAAAATAATTAGTTTTGTTTACAAGCCGCTAACAAAGGTTCACTAACAATGATTAAATATTTGACAATAATTTGTTATTTTGATTTTGACGTTGAGGTGATCGTTATACGACGAGCGATATCTAGGATAAATATCATTCGAAATAACAGGAGTGTTTAGCATCTTTCATGTGGTAAACGGTCCGCACTGGTTGTCACTTTGATCGTTCATTTTCAGTGTATGAAGGATAGTTGGATGAAAATATTCCATGGAAAACGTAATTCGAACATCAGAGAATTTAACGGATAACAGGAAAATATTACTTCTACATTTCTACTGACAGATGTTGATCGATTTCAGACGAAGGTATACCCTACTTACGTGTCCGCCATTTTTGCGGTTGGAAAAGAAGCTTCCTGGCAGCGTTCACCCGATTAATGGCCGAGCGACACGGGACGGAGGCGGAACTGATCGGCCCACGTCTGCAACGAGACGTGATATTAGACAAATCTAGAATGATGTTTGAATGGAGATTTTATCTGAACACACATACACTCCTTCTTCGAATACGTAGAAATAGAGAAAATTGATTCAGCTGTTCTTGAATTCTTTTTAGCATTCCTTGTAGACTCTTACAAATATTTGTATTCTCATAGCTCAGGATAATTTGGGGCAATGGAAGAAAATATTACCGAATCTGATATCCACACAATGAGAATAAATATTTTTGTAAGACTGAGAGAGAAATTGCATGAGAAAATTGGATGAAATACAATGAAATGCCAACGTTGAAGTGAATCATTTTTATTCCTTATAATATTATTTATCAATAGAATGAAACAATATGAAAGAATAACTCATGACAGCGCAACTAATACGAATTTGTTATACTTATGGTTATTTACATTTTCAAATATTCGCTTAATAGTCTTTAGATAATAACAATTTACGATGCTTGTCACAAACAGCCTTGAAGTTGGGCATAAAATGTATTCTCCATCACAGATTCCATGTAGATAGATTGATTTAACCACAGATAATATAATTTTCAACGATATTGCTATTTCCGCGAGAACAAATTGATTCCTAGATAAAAGCGTTCGTTGATAAACGAACAAACAATAGTAAAAATATCTATTGCGATATAATATATATTTACTCAACAAATAATTGTGATGTCATATAATTAAGCTTTCGGTACATGACTCACGTATAGAATATATTATCGTTTAAGCAAGTAGCTTGGATACCCAAAAACTTGTTCGCCACCAATCATTCATTTCATCATTATATCTAATAAATGCAATAATTTTACAATTAGATTATTGAATTTGACAAAGATCGAGGTAATATTTTCAAGTCAATCCTGAATTATTTTGTATTCAACGCAATTGGTCGCAATGTTTGTGTGCATTTTTACGATTCCTAAACATTTTTTGTATGAATTTATCAAATTTGACGTACAGAATTGTATACTTATTATTAATTATGTGGAAATTCTACCCGATCTGAATATGTTTCAGGCGCCAGTCGACGAGATATGTTTACACCTGTTGAATTGTCACGTCAAGTAGAATTTGTCCATGCTACCGAAAAAAAGACGAGTAGGAAGGTTTTCCATTTTCACTGTCACCGCAGATCGCAAAAAATGAAGGTAACGATTCAAAAAACAGAATAAACAGCAAAGAAAAACAATTCACCCGTGAGATATACATATATAACATAGAAACATTTTGTTTAAATATATTAGTTTTTCCCTTAAAATGTATATTATAATTATTAGTATTCTTTTTGCGATAAAAGTATCTTACTGCGATTTTCGATGAAATCGTAAATTGATGCTAGGAATAGTTTAAATTTCATATATTTCAATCCATATTCTATGCATAGAAACACTATCCATAAAATGTGTATAAAATTTACTTCATAGTCGTCAAAAGATAGACGCAACGTATTTCGATTCGTAATTCGTTTCGTAATTATTCACACTGTCTTCAGATGATTTCAAACCAAGAACAACCGTCTCAAAACGAGCAAAATAATAGCAAATAAAAGTGATGCAATCAAAATACTCCAGAATATATCATTTGATGATGACATCGTTTCCACTTGCGGGTTCATAATCACTTCCACTTCTTCTTGCTCTTGGCTATCCGTCGGTATAGATTCCAAATGTCGTTGTCTCAGCTCGTTTTCACCAGAATTCTGCGTGGCTGTTGGAAAGGATGAGTCGTTCGTGGAAGCTTCCTCGGCCTATGACAAAATGTCGTCGAATTACTTTACATAGTTTCGAACGTGACTATTATTATCAATCAACGTTTTGGACTGTTCAAATGCCGCAAACGGTTGTATGCACTTGAATATGAAGATTATTGGCTACGTCTTATTTATTATTATTATTTAACGAACCTTCAATGCAATTTTGTCTAGCATGTGTTGTTCCTCTTCGGTTATAGGTTCTTTTACGGTATCTTTGGACAAAATCTCAGCAACTTTACCACAACTCTCGCACTGCCAACTCAACGATCTGTAGGAATGAATGAAAAAATGTGGAATTTCGATTTTAATCACGTTTTCAAGAAATTTTGTGCAGATTCACACTACATTTATTAGCATGTTGTGGTACATTTCGACACTAGTGGGAGAAACTGATTTTCTCCTCGTGTGGACATTTGCGTCTGTGCGACGCGAAGCTGAAAAGGTGACAGAAGGAGGAAATCGGGTTCTCGAAAAAGTCTTTAACAGTATTTTTCTATACGAGGCAGGAGAGGCTCCATTTTAGCATACGTTTACTTCCACAAACTTATCAAACAAATACAAACTTTTAGCAAATACCTCTTAGCTAATTTTTGGCGTTCTTCTTTACTGTAATCAAGAGAACCAATGGTACCATTTCCAGGTGTGGGCATAAAAGCGATCAAAGCGAGGAGTACCGTTCTTATGCTCCATGAGGGTTGCCACGTTTCAGGATGATGACCAGAAATACTCAGGCATATTTTTTTATGAACTTCAAATCTACCATTCGGCTGGAATTAGCAAAGGTAACTCATACATCTGACCGAAGACAAAAACATCATCATAATCAATTTCACAGTTCATACACGTAACAGCTATAAACAGTGTTTTTATATGATAGTCTAGCCAGAGAGGCACATTCCCGATACTTCATGTTATATTATCATTGTCGGATAACGAATCTAAAATAACAGCATTATAAGATGTATAGTTGGCATTAACTAACCGTGAGTAAGATAATGTTGGGTGGTTTCATAGGATATTCCGGAGGTAGTGAAATTCTGCCATGATAGACACCACCCTCAAAATCTGTAGCTGGTGGACCGTGTACAGTAAAATGCCATTCAAAAAGATTATCCTCTAAAGGATGAGCGCAGTATTCTTCCGTTGGCTCGTGCAGTTCTTGAGCTTCTCGCATGAGTCTTTTGACAGCTGAAATGAATAGATCTAGCTTCAAAAACTATATGCAATATAAGTACTGATTCTGACGGAAAATCAAATGAATTACTAACACTGGCTCGCATAGAACGTTCCAGGAAAATTGGAAATACATAAAACGAACTTGTTTGCATTTATTGCAATTCATATCTGTAATTTCGCAGGTATCTAGATCTTATCAGTAAAAACGCAATTTAAGATAAATAATACTGATACCTCAGCCAAAATAATTGTTCGTCAAACATATGGAACAGCAATAAAATCTGATCAATGTGACGATAACACTCGCAATAATGTTATGAATTTCTTCACGATTCGCATGATTAAGACTCAAAATCAAATATTTAATCAGTGCTCAGAGTCTGGAAAAAAGTCCGTGGAGCTTATCTACCATTCCTCAGAATTTGTTGTTACGCTTTCAATGTTGCGAAATAAAAACAATCCAAAACTACTTATTGTCGTACTTTTTTTTACAGTAAAAGGGATCAACAACAACAACAACAAAAATTGCATTGACGAACAACTATCATTACCACAGATTCTGATAAATTCATCATAATTCGAGTTTTATTAGTGTGTAAGTCTGCTGTTATTTTCAAAGAAAAGAACAATGTATATATGTACGATGCTATGGAGAGGTCCCACATTCGCATCTTCATACTAACCAGGACTTTTGACGTTGTATTTTCCTTCGAATGACATTTTTGGCCGAAATAATACTCGAGCGATCCTCCAAAATCAAAAACAAAAATCAGCTGACTGACGTGTCTCTTCTATCAATTGCACGCGATCGTATCGATAGATCCAAACATTACATTGGCACGATTATGTCACTTTTTGCTGGTTTAATACATTAGCCTGATTTATATTACCATCGGGTAACAAATGCGATGGAGGATTTATGAGAAATAACCTAGAACTGATACGGACACGATTGAATTCTGCAATTTTGCCGGAAGAATTCGCCAACTTTGTGGACGTAACCCGTGTCTGGGACAACACTTCGTTCGTCGTGGTTCGTTTCCCAATTTAACACGACGATTTCAGTTGACAGACGATACGACTGATGTTAATGGTAATAGCACATAGGCTGTACTCGTAAAAAACCGGCAGCCTCGATAATACAGATAAATATTAATTTATTATCACCATACAAATTGACATCCGAAAAGTGTAGCCAGTTAACTCGAGATACGGCCGCTAGGTGCGCTGCATGCCGAAATATCATCCATGGTATCATCCCATTCCAGATCGTCGTTCTGATTACCTAAATTTTGATTCTGCACGATGTGTCGACAGCTACAAGATAGAATTCATAAAGAAAACGAGTTAAAATCTCTTTTTCAATGCGTCAATGTCACAACATGCTTACCCGCTACGAAACACAGCTCGGCACGATATAACACAATTGAGAAAAATGTGTCTGCGTTTGGTTAGAAGGATCGGTATCCTACTGTCATCGTTAGATAGCTGCGCGGATTCCAATAGAGATTATGAACTATTCGCATTAACAGATCAACATTTCCCTACATTCTTCGATGTTGCCCTAAGCGTTGAAGACCATTAGTGTTACGTATGTCACGGTACCCTGATGCTGTGTCGTCGGATAGCGCTTACTGGAAACCAACCGAAATCTTTAGATGGAATTGCGAATTGCGGATCGATATAACTTTCCACATTGTATATTAAAATGTCTCGTAAATGGTAACGGTCGATTCCGTATATTAGAAATTACTTGAAATTGTATATTTTATTTGCATCCGCCACAAAGTTTCGTAGAGATACACATGTAGCTGGCAACGAGAAATAACAGCATACGGTACTGCAGGACGGCAAACGGTTCTCGAAGGTTTTCAACCTTAGTGCCAATGCGTGTAGCCTGAATTTCTATTATAGTACTTGGAATCAAAACGTTGCACCAATTCGAAAGAAAAAACCGAACAGGCCCAATATATCCCTGTTTTACTCACCAGGTTTATATAGACAAATGTGTAGATCCGCGAATACAAGATACAGCGCGTAACTTATCATGTGCGACATGACACAATTTATCTTGGGGTCATTTTAGTGCGAAACAGCTGTTGAATGTGTTGGGACGGGGTAGTCAAAAAATCAAGTATTCGGCATTAAAAAGGCTTCCGTTGATCATACTAGAAAAATCGCCAAAATTTGTGCAATTGTATTTCTAGTGAAATGCAAAAAACGCACAATCCAACAAGCTTCAGAACTAAATGGCTAAACCATTTGGTAGAATTACGAGATCGTTTTTCCAAATTTTGTTAGCGCATTTACACATTTAGTTAAATGAAAAATTCAGTTATTTTCATCTGTTTGGATGTTTCAAATTTATAGAGAAATCATGCTCACATGCCAATTTCAGAAATATCATGGACTGATTTTACAAATACGATCGTTATTCTTCTAATACTTCTTAAGCTATCAGCGAAAAATGCTAAGTAAATTGAATTCAAAAAATTTATCTGGTCGGACGTTACGTAACTTGAAAATTGTAAAAAAATAAAATGTAAGCAGCATAGCTGAACGAGGGCATTACTCTCACGACAAAGATGTTTTTATTCGATATCACTGTACAGTAGTTCTTTCTTGTCAAAGATTACCTCCGCAATGTATTATTGCCACAGCACAACGATGAATAATACAGATAACAGATGAATATTGGAATTCATTATCGTAACGTACTACTTGCAACGATCTCATATATATCAGTATATTCGAGGGTGTGTCCCTTCAAGCCTTCGTTTGCGCCCTAGTCGTTCGGTTCGTTAACTGAATATCATTACTCGGTAATAATGTGAGTTATTTCTACATGAGATGGTAGAATATGAAATAATTACCAGCATTCGAGCAGTTGATTTTTAGAAAATTCTTATAATTATTTCAAAACACTACCATGAACCACAGGCAGCACCCCTCAGTCTCAGACTTAAAGATGCCGTCTCGGCAGTGACGCACTAAAACTATTCGTATTATTTGGACAATTGATGACTTAGAAGGCAAACAACAACAAGAAAGCCATCATAAGACAGAAAAGTCCCATAGCTTCGGACAAGGCAAAGCCAAGAATGGCATAAGAGAACAGTTGCTGCTTGAGGGATGGGTTTCTCGCGTAGCCAATGATCAGAGAACCGAACACTGATCCAATTCCAGCACCTAAAACAAAAGATGATTAAGAAATGAGTGTTGAAACGAAACCGATTTCATTGTCCCAACATAGTGGATAAAACGTCCAGACTTGAGAATTATTTTTACGGATAAATAAGCAAACAAAAAATTATAATGTGTATTCGGGTGGGTGAAATAAAGGAATTATTAGAGGACAAATGATGAGTACATCTATTCTGTGGTGTTACTTGGGATATTTGTTCGATGGTCAGATAATCGTTTGGAAGGGATGGGATGTCATTACAAGGCGAAGAGCAGAAGGAACGCAATCATCAGACAAAAAAGACCCATTGCTTCAGACAAAGCAAATCCAAGAACGGCATAGGAGAATACTTGTTGCTTGAGGGAAGGGTTACGGGCATATCCTATAATAAGTGCTCCAAAAACGAGACCAATACCAATACCTGCAATAGTATATTAACAAAAAAACATTGAAAGCATGTATTTAATCAAGATAATATAAAAAAATCAGAATTCCATGTAACAGTCAGAGACAAACAGAATTCACAAATCACACCATTTTCACTGAGGTTATGTAAGAGTTGCATAATAGCCATATCATAACAAAATTTCGAGTTGTTTGACAAGAATTCATTGACACAAAATGCTGTCAAACAGTAAAATACAAATCAATATCTTCATACAAGGGCTATTGGAATGAGAGGAGATTTATTCGGATGAGAATCATTATAAGCCGGGTAAAATGAAAAATTGTTTTTCACACTTACCGGAACCAGCAACACCGACGGTAGCGGCACCAGCACCAATGAACTTGGCTGCGGAATCGATGTCGCGGCTTACGGCTGACGTTTGGAAACTGCGTACAGCCGGTAGCTACGCAACAGAACAGAAGTGAATTAAAAAAAAATATTTATTAGAAATTGAAAAATAAGGAGTAAATTTGCAACATAATTAATCTCAAAAAAGCGTTACACAGGCATTTTGAGCATTGAATATACATTAGCTGACATCGACCGGTCAGCAGTATCCATGAAACGGCACGTGCAACTGCGATGAATTTTGAAAAAAATTTACCACACGGGTGATGTATTTAAAAATATCAAATGAAATACATGGTTTGAATGAGAATCGATTTAGAGTTTTGGTGGCCTCTTATGTAACATTTTTTTGAAATGTATTATGCAACTACACGAGGGATGCTGATATTTGATATGTACTCACCAAGCTAACCGGAATTGGCCTTTGATACTGTTGAAGGGACTGGCTTTGGCTAACCACGGCACTGCTCAGAGGTCGCAGATACATATTGGTGCCAGAGACCAACTGGCGAAAGAATAATGACAGAGTTGAAATGTCTTGTGCGGCATAGTTACATAACGTATGTGTGCGGTATTAATATTTATTAAAGAAAGGTGGTCAAAACTTACGGTGGACCTCGCAATGGGAGCAATGAATCTGGTGCAGGCGTACATCTTGTCGATTGGGTGGTCTGTTGCTCAATTGCCTACAAATAATAAAACAAATGAAGTTGACCCGCAAGATGAATTCGGGACCGGTTTCACGAAAATCTAGGGAGTTTTTCCAACACGATTCCCGCACGGTTACGTAACGTCACTTTGTATGGGGA
Source organism: Arge pagana (assembly GCA_963969455.1). Lineage (NCBI taxonomy): Eukaryota > Metazoa > Arthropoda > Insecta > Hymenoptera > Argidae > Arge > Arge pagana. The sequence continues at coordinate 18,836,622 of OZ018310.1, forward strand.
GCAGAGGCAAAATTTCTACTGACAATAATTGAACATCGAAGCTGACGGACAGTGCGATACACGATGAGGACTAAATAACGGTAATTTTCGAATATCAATCACTTTTTCCGAAAAGATCAAGTGTTACGGCACCGCAAGTAAAATGGCCGATACGTGCGATCGTTCCGGTTACCGAATGAACTTTCATTAAACACTGTTTCCGTATTTACTGGATTTTATCAATCATAAGGTAGAATGATTGGTCGTGATACGAGATTGTCGTGAGTAATTTCATTCACATTTTTATTCAAAAGTTACTCGATATTCAAAAAGAAATTAACTACTCACTGGACAGCAAACGCTCGAACTTACCAAAGAACAGTGTCGAAGAGGAGGTGACCCGGCCTGCGGAATGTTGAATTCGTGAGTGAACGATGGACGGAGAAACGCGGCGAAAGTGGGGGCTAAGTAGAGGTCGTAGCCTATCATATCGCAGCCTTGAACGAAACGAAGATGGTTTCCGTGCACGGTCGAATCACCATTTCTGACTGCCAGAGAGCCGAACGCCAGTCGATTCCAACCGAATCTGTCCGAATGTGACTTATCGATCAATCGAACCCTGCCGAAGAGACCCGACAACGTATTTCGTCTGCAATCTTTAGTCAAATATACTCCTGTTTTTTCTGCAATATGTCCCATTGATACCCGAAATAGATAGAGAAATTACCTCGATCCATAGCGATTTTACAGCCCACAAATCTCCATGTCATGACTACAACGACGGAGCATCGAAAACTTCTTTATGTAGCATGATATAAGCGCGTGGCTTGACTCCACCCGAACGCCATTAGTTGATATGGCCGTATTTATGTTGAATGTTTGTAAATTCAACGGATGTGGCCTTACTTTCAAAAATCTCGGAGACCTTATCCAACATATCGAGGAAACTCATATCGGTAATGATATTATAAGCGTTTTCTCAATCGGCGATCGTTTCCGAGGTTAGATTTTTAGGTTATGTACGCTTAGCTTCCTCACATTTATTAATCTTTTGATTAACTTTATCTTGACAATCTGTCATGGCTTGAGGTGCCAACTCTGTCAAAGATCTTTAAACGAGCAATTTTTTAAGCTAATCCATTTCAAATGAAAATAATTCTTATCATCCTATTTTATTCTCGATGACCTTCCGATGCTCGATTCTACTTAAATTACTTGAATTTCTGATCGTCAGAGTACATTGCGATAGCAATAAACCTATGAATCGGCTGTTGAATGTAATAACAATTCAGCAATTTGACAAATGATGCTAATGGCGTATATAGTTCATCCTGTCTCCACGTGTATCTATTAATGATTATATCGCGGGATTGGTAAACTTATGCACTTTTTGGACTGTCTTGACGTCAGACTTTTGATTAGCATTGATGTAAGCTTGTGTACTTTTTACATTCACATTTGGTACTCATTAAAATAGGCATTGCATTTTGTCAAAATTTATCAAAATATGATTTCACTACCTAGAAAATGTTGATATACCAAAGTTGTTTTTTGTAATTTTACGTTAAATGGATGTTTTCAAATACATATATATATATGACACCTTTGATTTTCTTTCCATCGCGATAACAATTGGTATTTCTTTGGAAAAACATACCAATTAGCAATATCGCGTACCATTTGTTCACAGACTATGATCCTCGAGTGGTGGAGCAAACAGAACAACAGCAGCCAACTTGTATACCGTTGAGTTATGTCTTACGCTTTCTAACTGATGCTGCAAGGAAAGAAGCTGCCAAGCCCGTTCATCAGTCTAGATCGAACCAAACATGCCTCCCACAAGCGGCACGTAACAAAAGTAATACGCCGACAGGTCAGTTTCGATTATTTGCAAAATTCAAAGTGAAACGAATAAACTCGGTGTACCAAGTTTTCCATCACGGTTCAAATATATAACTGGTTTCAGCATGAATATGATGATAGGAAATTCAGCATGTTATTACAATTGGAATCTTTGTAATGGCTGCTTGTATTGTAATGCTTTGCTCGTCACTGCTAAATTGTTGTCGTTGAGTCTATGTTATTGCTTCAGTTAGGATTATTTTACTTCGTAAGTGAGAAAGATTATCATTACTAATTCTCAGCAAGAATGATGATTTTCAAGTCAACAATTTGTTTAGTTACTCTGTCTGTTATAAGAGTAACCAGATTGAAAAAAGATTACAAAAGTCATTGCGTCGAGGATGTGAGTAAATAACGCTGGTCCAAAGTTCAGTAAAAAATTTACTAAAATCGACAGAATATCATATCTGAGTAAAGTTTACAATAGAAATCCGACCATTTCATCAAGTGTTTCCCAATGCATCGTGGTATTATTGAAACGGAATAAGATTTCATTTTTTTTCATTGACACAGTAAACATTACAAATCATGAGGTTACCATCGATCATTCAATAGTGGTTTATATTGAAGTATAACATTCAACTGCTTCGGCAGGAACTTTGAATGGCTCGCTGAAAACTTATTTTCAATTACTATTGATTTTGGTTTGAATTTCATTTTGATGTCATTAATCCATGACTAATATGATCGACGATCGATTATACAGGTACTGGCTCTCGGTGCGGGATTCATTTCATTAAAAACCACTCGATACTCCCTAGACACCAAATTATCTTTAATGGTTTAATGTCAAAATATTATATGAAAAACAAATGATAATGTAGGCAGCGAGGCCGAGGAGGGAGACGACTTTGTTAGCGAGCCGGAAGACAGCAATGACTCCTGGACAACCTCCTCTGAGTTCTCCGCTGACTTCATCTTTCGTTACGGCAGCAGGTACATCCGTTACTATTCCTCAATAATGGAAGTTCTGCTCTAAATATTCCTCGGCTTGTGTCTCGTGTCTCCTCGCAGACTAAACGACTTACCATCTACGACCTACAGCCACAATATTCGTCTACCGAATTTCGAATGGTAATCATACTTTTACGGAATTGCTAATCGATCCATTCCCATTTCTATGTATATTACTAATGAAAGCTTTCTTCTACTTACACAAAAGCGACAAAACGTAACTATAAATCCAGCTTCCCCCCCCCCCCCCCCCCACGCTCCGGGAGTAACACAATTCACCCCAATTTATGTTTACCTATACTTCAAATTCTCTCACGAAGTTAGGCCTTTTCAGTCGACAAACATAATTGACATGAAATCGAAATAGACAAGTGCATGGTTTGATGGTATGGCGAGAATTAAATTTACTGGACTAATTGAGATTCGCTATTGCAGACAAAATGTATAAATTGGGATAAAAATGTGTCACGTTAAGCAGAATTAAGCGAGGTAGAAAATATTTTATTTATATTAATCAAAAATATGTTTGAAGAATGTGAACGATCGACACGAAATAAGAGAACTTCAATCGCAGGCTAAAAGACATATTAATTATAAACACATTGAAGAACATAGTTTATAGGAACATTATAGATATTATCGAATGACAAATATTTGAAACGTCACGCGTAAAGTAAATTTACTTTGAAGTTTTAATTTTGAGAAAACTGATGCTCTTCTATATGCAAAAGATTTGTTATTAATTACAAACGCATTATGTAGGGCGATTTATCTCCGGCTCTATTTCCAGTTTTTCTATTCTTATGTTTGGAACAACGAGCGGATGCCTTTCGTGTAAACATAACAATGTCATCGCTGCCTGAAAGCAACCCAAACGCATAAAGTAGAGATATTATGGATTGTTTCAAGTATGAAATTCCATTCAGTGTTAACTGCACTGAATACCAGAATGTTGCTCTCGTCTTCTCTTTTCTTCTTAATAGCATGACGTAGGCGCATGTAATCGTCAATCTTTTTTTCATTTTTCCAAATTGTGAATGACATACGAGCCATGTATACGTTTTCAAGACATCAATGTACTGGTTCTCATCCAGAATGTTTTCTAACAAAGCTTTCAACAATTCCAGATCAAATAGCTTCGACGAACCAATCCTCGTCGTGGAGAACATTGCCCATTAACAACAATCTAACGTGTATCAATATTTCGTTTGATTTTAGGATTGTAAGCGAAAATGTTGTCACTCAAAGCAACAATGTGGACAAACCTTTCGCTTGCCCAGTACCAGGTTGTAAGAAGCGATACAAGAACGTTAATGGCATTAAGTATCATTCCAAAAATGGACACAAAAACGACGGCAAGTACGTGTTGCACGTATGTTAAAACGTCTCTTTAGAATGCATTGTTTGATATTATATTAGGATTTTTTCTCATCCAGAATAAACGTCTGCAAACTTGGAGACTCTGTCTCGAAAATAGTAATGTTAGTGAATTTTGAACTGATGTTCTTTTATTCAGGGTACGGAAGGCATTTAGATGTCCTTGCGGAAAGAGTTACAAGACACCGTATGGATTGAAGAATCACACAAATTTACGTCACGGCGGTTCGCTGTTGCAAGTCAAACTTTTACATGAAAACAATAAAAGTTTGATAAAATGTGAAAGCGATTACGAAAACAACATGAATTCGAGGAGCGAAAGTATTACTTATGGAAGCACTGGCGCGAGCTTCAGCCAAATAGCAAAATCTAAAGTGTCAGCGATCGAAGATCATGGTTATATAAAACAAGAGCGATCGTCGATGATTTTTAACAAAGATTCTCTTGGAATTCTTACACCAGCTTCGTCACCTCCGCTGCCGCTCAACACCTCTGCTAAAATTGAAACGCAATCCATCAAATCGGCAAAGGAATATTCTAGTCAGTTACATTATCCAATCGCTGCCAATAACAATCGTTATAACTAGTCTGAATTAGTAATAATAACTTCGAAATTATATAACTGTTATTTTCTGATATTTAAACAAATTCGGATCTTTCATGTCGCTCAAATATCATGTGTTCTAATACATACATACTAGAAGATCCGCGCTCCAATGGCATAACTCAAATAGAGCGTTGATTTAAATTTTAAGTATTTACGTAGTCGTAATTAGTGGTAACAAATATTTATTACGTCACTGGACAGACCATTGGGCTGCTGACCAAAATTGACACGCTTGTTAAGATATTTACAAAAGAAATATTCAACTATGTAAACGCAACAAAACGTCCTCGTACTAATTACTTCCTATCGCGTCAATCTAAAAAAAAAAAACTGGCAATAGTATATCTTATCTGGTAAACTGTCCACGTTATAAACTGTTTTCTTCGAGAATTATTTTCGATAACTGTCGTTGACTACTGTTTTCTTGTTAGTGTTATTACATTCATAATAGATACATAGACAATCTATGATCATAGAACCAAAAATTTTGTTACAAATAAATCGAAAAAAAATTATTTAATTTTTCCTTTTATTATTTCCCAGAGCCGATATTCTCATTTCATATGTCATTTATTCAGCTTTTCATTTAATGTCAAGTTTGATATTTATAAATACAATAATAATGAATGATCAATGATCAGAATATATCTACATCAAAGTATTAATGGAAATTGAAAAACGTCGAAACAAGTGAAAAGTTGTACATTCTTTGTTCCTGGTTGTGTTTATAATGGTTTTCGTTTCCTGAACAACAGTGACATAGAAATGTCGCAGAGCAATATCACGACTCGATAGTGTATTCAATTCCCACTACATATTACCCTCGAAACAAAGACATAGATATATTATTCTTTACCAACATGTAACGATGAATTTGTTTCTTTCCTTTTCAAAACTAAAATGAGCATTAAATTCGGTGTATATTAGCTCTGGAGTTTTTAGATCGATGAATTGGTAATTGCTACTATTCATAGAAGAGGATCTCTGCTATATTATCAATAACGAGTTTTAAATTGGATGTTTTCATATTAAGAATTGTTCACATGGAGAACGTAACAAAAACATGTTGAAATGCACAGAGTGAAACCACAGTATATAGAACTATTCAATTGTAATGAAATGTCAAAGCATAAGGTGATGGATTTATATGTATTTTTTTTTCTTTTTTTTGAATATACATAAATATAGTCCACTATAATTACAAATGTTCGTTCTGTTTTTGGGAACAGTGTGGGAAGCCTAGGAAAGATCGGCGAGGGAAGAAGGCAGACGGTTGTGATTCATATCTGCGTGTTCGTGTAAATATTTAAAATTCTGTTTATCTAATGAAAATGGCTAAAATCTAAAGCATTTTCGAAGATAGCGTATATCGTTATTTTTATCTCCGTTGTTTTTCCCCTCTTTTTTTAATAATGTATTAAAGTTGACGGTGCCACTTTGCATCGCTTAAATATACTTATATCAATCATCAAGTTTCATGACTCTTTGCAAAGTTCGCAGAGCGACAAGCATCGCTTGAATCTCTGGTTAACTCGTTTTGCTATTGATTATAGAAAAATATGCTGTATCTAATGTACGACGAACGGTCTAAGCCATCATATAATATTGTTTTTCGTTTTAAATTTCACCTCCTACGATGTGTCTCTTTCCAAGTTGGAGTTTCAGTATTATCGCCGCCTCCGACCACGGTTTGCTCACTTCCAAGTATATAACTTTGAGGAATCGTTCTCTAATACAGAGAGGGTCTCCAACTTTGATAAATAATGTTTCTTGGATGTAAAATATACACTTATAATCTGAAATTATATGAAAATTGCAAAAATTGACGAATATACAGAGAACTTTATTGTTCGGAAGAAGCTGTATGGTCCGGATAAAGAAAAGCCAGATCCGAATTTTTTTTTAATACGTTCAATTTTTAAACTAGAGGAGCTAGAATCGAAAATACTTGTTCCAAAGTGAACGTGAATCGTAAAGTCTCGTGGATCGGTGAAAACAAAATTTAGCTTCGATACTTATGACCATCGAGACATTATATTACGCGTGCAAGAAAATATTTAGGAAATTTTAATTCAAATATTTGATAAGGCTTGAAAAATCGGTTTTATCATTTTGTTTTAACCATTACAGTTTTTATCTTTGATAATTTTATTGTAAAAACTTCAACTTTATCAGCTATCAATAGTGTCTAAGAAATTGAAATTGTATGTTTTCATAGTTATCCTGCACGCCGCGTTGAATAGAAATTTCTTCGTGTCTGGTAGAAAATATTGAATAAGCTAGATAATGGAAATTCAACGTTCAAAATGGTTTTATTACATAATGCTATGTGATTATAGATTCATTCTCTACAACTGTAACCGAGCATTGACTGTTTATCAATAGCAGTTATTTTTTAATTTGCAGAAATGACATTAATAAAAATGATTGTTGAACTTTTAGATCATTATACTACTGGGAGACCCTCTCGAAACAGATATTTTGTAGTCAATCGAATTGAATTTGCAGTAGCATACTTATACAAACTTACAGAAAATACCTAATATATGTATATGAATCAACGATGAGAATTCATGGGATTCCGTCAAATTATAACAACTTTATATATAATGCGTATATGGCGGGTAATTTGTTTTATTTTCCGTCCTGCTCTAGTAATAATTAACAAACTGAACAGATTTTTTCACAGTAGAGTTCAAATAAAATAGAAGTCAGCTTCCCATTGTTTCATATTTTGGGAAGATGACGAAATCTAAAGATTCATTCGTATATTTTCGCTCCCAAGATTGCATCGAGATGTACTTGCGAAACAATTAATTGTAGTAAATGTCTACGGCAACGATATTCCGTTGAGAGCTTCATTTTCTAATTTCACCCGTTAATTAACTATAATAAATTAGCCTTTAATTTCGTCTATTATTTGTACAACTATTACGACTACTTGGCATCGACGATTACACCCAGCCGTGATGTCACATGTGAGCAAGAAGACGAATTCATAAGTTTTGCCATAGTCGTGGTAATTTGTTGTTTTTTTCAATAACTGAGAAAAGGCAAAAGCAAGCCGAGAAATTATTTTTCATATTTTTTTTTTATGAATATTCCTTTCCCAAATTCCACCATCGTTTGCATGATGAGCTGCTCAAGTGATTCTTGGTGTACATTATACCTACCTACCCCGTCGACTCTTTGACTTCCTGAATTAAACATTGATTATCAATTTTTCTGTTTGTCATTGTAATTCTTGACATCGAGCAATGTTGTTCCGCATCCAAACTATGATACTGCCTTTACGTGAAAGGGCGACACCAAAAGGTGATAACAAAAAATTAACAACAACAAATAAGCTTGGCGTACAGAAAGAACGAGCTTGGTTGCATGTCGTTATTTTACTTATACTTTTATGGCAGATTACGACACGTAGAAAAGACAAGTCCGACGATGTGAGAATCTAATACACTCGAATCTTGACAAGAAATGAAACTCCTAGTAAAATGGCATGATAGCTAGAGATGTCGGAATCAATAGGTTTGCAAAGATTTTTCAATTCAGCGTACAAGCGCTCAGACTAGCGTATGTTTATGCCGATGACAGTGCTGTAAGAAATCTAGGTACGAACGATACCTAGAAACAATCTCTAATTGTAAGTATCCATCCATATGAATTTCAGATATCGAATTGAAATACATCATCTGAATGCAGTGCCTAGATAAGTGCGTGGATACAGGTACTTAGAAATGATAGCTACATGAACGTATCCAGACACATTTAAAAACTATTGTTACCCAAACTGTAGATGAACATTGATTATACTGTTCAAAATCAAATTGCAATTGAGTTTAGCGGAGATTACTGGCTGCCAATTTTTTACACTTATGTTTACACAGCACATTAGCGTATGTCAAACGAAAAATATAATTATTATTTGCATATTTATAGGAATATTTGTTTGATTTGATGGAATCTTGATGAAATAATACAATTTCTTCACGTTACGGATATCGCCTGTTGTAGTATGAACGTCTTGACGTTTAATACATGATGTACAGCAATGATAGACCAAAAATCAGATTACCTAAAAACAGTGAAGGAAGAGCGATTTATGTTCCAGCAAGAATATAATTCTGCTCATTATATATATATATATATATATATATATATATATATATATATATATATATATATATATATATATATATATATATATATATATATATATATATATTTTTTTGAATAACTGGAACTCCTGTTACCAATGTAAAACACTTGAATTCTTTCTAACATTTTCTCGTACCACTCTTTTATTCTTAATTGCAAACTTTGTCAACAGTACCTGAGTAAGTTTCTTTGTTAGTAAATTCAGTAGTAACCGTATCTTTAACTCGATATATTAGAAATGTGTGTATTACAGCACTGTCGAGGGCTATGATATAGCAGGGCATGAACGTAGACTCACGTTCCATACATTCTCCAACGTGTTATCGTAGTATATTTTCGAAATTTGTACAGTAATTTTTTCAGATGACATGTATGATATTTATGCAAGTAACTGTGAAAAAGGATAATCCCGATGAATAACTGAAATTGTATACAAAGATATTTCATAGTAAATTTGTAATTTTCATACTCGACGTATCGAAAATGAGGTGTGATATTTTGCCAGATATGTAAAATTCAATATTTGTCATCAAAAAATTACGATTCTTCACATTTTCACATCATAACATAATGTAGGTAACATTTAATATTATGCCTTCGATTGGAGTTCAAGTGTTATTTTTTTCTTTGGAATTTACAAGTTTACAAGCAAACCGACCAGCAAGGAATTATAAATTCAAAGTCCACACAGTGTCCCTTGACATTGATTTCAAATATCATACGACATTCTAACGACCTGAAGTAATACGTGACAAAATCAATAAATTTCAAATTCCGAGATGGTAGATATACTTATAGATCCCAAATTTCCAACGAGAACACGTATGAAACAATATTCGAAGATTTGGCATTATTGAGAATCGTTATTTGTTGCCGAACAAATATTGTCTGCAATTTGATAGAATATCACAAGCGAACATTTCCAATTCTAAATTGATAATTTCAACCTTTGGATTTCAAACTTCAGTAGAAACGGAAAGATCTTGGATTTTCCTGGAAACAATTTCAGTTGAATCCTCGAATCTTTATTTTGAAAGTATAATTGTATCTGACAAATATAAAATTTGTAGCACTTCAATAAACAATAAATAATGCTCCGTTTACGAATTTCACATTGTATCGCAAAAGTTCACATTTCAAAATAAAGTGTCCAGTCAACCTACGTAACGAGAGAATGTAAAGTTCAATACGATTAATTATCATTCTTGTTTCCTAGGAAATGGATTTGTCAGTCGAGACGCTCGAGAGTCTGTACAATTTCGTAGTATTCGAATCTCTATCAATATTCCGACTGTAATTACAAACAAGATATATTTGACCTTAGTAGGGATCAAAAATAAGTTTACAATTACACCCTCTTCACAGTTACTTCGAAATTACTTATAAAGATTTTGTCGGTTTCAAGTTGCCACGTATGAATCGTGTGTGTACGTGTGTGTATGTACATTATACACACGTAGCACGTAACAGCATTGAAAAGGCGAATAAGAGGCATATAACATAACCATGATTGAAATAACATGTAAATAACGCATAAAAAGCATAAATTCAAACAATATTTAATGAGTAATAATGCTTGTTATATTCTTGTGAGATTGGACATAAACACACAGTACTACTTATACTTCATTGCATTATTTATGAATCAATCATCTAATATACTTAATAATTATTAGACTAAATATTAACCTAGAATTGTGATCACCCATCAACGTCAGTCATCATCTAAACAACATTCCCTTTCAATATAGAAACAAAATTCTCTACTCTTAAAATCATTTCTGTAGTTTCCGTCGTCGAAGTAAGATTTTAGTTTATTTCTTGGTTTAATGTTTCATTTTCTGTTTTTTTCCACTTTTCCATTAGATTTATCGACTGACTGTCTGACTGCACCAGGAATTTCGTCCCGTCCCCGTCTCTCGATCGCTCTTTTGCATTCATTCGCACGTGCACACTTTTGCTGGCTTAAATACGTAGTATTTTTTTTTCTTTTACTTATCCTCTCTCGAAATTTCCTTCAGTTAAGTAAATTAATAAACATAATATGTAATGGTAGTAATAATAATGGTAAATTGTAATAATCGTAAGAATAATAATAGGTTATAATAGAGGTGTAAGCTGGCAGCAGTTAGTAGATAACCCAATATTTTCCTCATCTTTCTCTGGCGAATCGATGGAAAAAGAAAAAAAATAACTAAAATTTTGTCTTTGTGTATATATGTATATATTCAGATGCCATAAAGAAACAGATTATATTTTGTTGGTTTTTTTATTCGCTTCCATCATGTTTTAATTGCTCAAGCGCGAGACGACAATCTCGGACAAAGTGAACGCCCGACTGTATGCTATAGAAATCTTTTTTCATATCTTCCAATCGAACTGGTTGTTCTTTCATTCCACCATGTGCAATCAGCTACCAGATTATTTTATAGAAGTTTCCTTCATAGTTTTCTTATATTTTTTCGGTAGTTTTTATATCGTTATATAACCATTTTCCCAATGACTACGCACTAAAATGTTCAAATTTTTTGCACTTTTTCACCAACTACTACTGGATTGTTACGCCGTATTTCTTGTGCTCCCATTCCTCGGTAATCGAACTTGCAGTCGTGCTTGTCACTGTATCGGTGCACCGAGCAAAACAGTCCGCCGCATCGACACTCGAATCCTGATAATACACGAAATGTAATATATAGTATAGATATAATATGACGATAATAAATTTATCATGCAATGCTTGACAGGTGTATTTGGTGTATGTTACTTCAATTTCTCGAATTATTTGAGAAAAATCATGTATTGGCACGATAACGATTACTCACCAGTCAAACCAACTTTCTTGCGACAGGCAGCACAGCGATTTTTCTTCTTTTTGGATTCTTTGTCCGTTTCTTTCCCATCAAAACTATCATCAGCATCACCGCTACTAACTGACCCTTCCGCTGCTCCGCTACTCGCACCTGCATCTGCTTCTTGATCTTCCCTGCTTATCTGATATCAGACGAAAGTTAGTTTAACGGTTTGTTCGTTTTATTCTTAAAATTTGCAGCAGCGAGTCTTAATGTTAGTAAAACAAAATATATTTCTCTATTTCATATTTATTTAATTATAAAGAATATCATTCGACTGATTACAAGAAAGTTTTTTCTTTGACTAATTCAGTTCCCTACATCATTCTTAAACTAATCCAATTAGAATCAGGTTCTCTTTGGCAAGGCTAGCACTAAATCTACAGCACTAAAATGAAAGTGTACCAGACTTACCTCCTTTGGACTCGGTACGTCGCTAGTATTTTGGGGAATCGTAGGAATGGTTGGTTGGGCAGTTGTCCCCGTCGATGCAGGGCTGACGAATCCACTTTGCAACGTTCCAGCGTTACTGGATGCGGTTTGCAACGGGGGGGTAGGTATAGGTGACTGGACTGGTGGCGAGGTGACAGGCGGTTGCTGTTTCTTCTTTAAATTTTCTTTATAGCAGAGCGAACAAAGTCCATCTGTAGCTGGGGATCCATAAAACCCGCATCCACTGCGGCATAGCGCTTGCATAGGATTAGATTCACGCTCCATTATGCGTATCCGGTTTTTTGTTCCGGTTGGTTTTGGTTATATTATCTTCTTATATGCCTCGATCCACAAATAGGTGATATTACTGTGTCATATGGTCTTCGATGCCGATGCTGACGGCGCCGATCTCGGGGGTGAGTTACAGTCAGCTAAATCCCAGATCGTTGGGAATTCCTGGACGCGATAACTCTGATAAGTCCGATAACCCTCTCACCGTCAACCTATTAACGATCAACCGTCACCAACTTACCTGAAACGTGATGGTAAGATACAAATGTAAGTAGGTAATATAGAGTAAAAAAGTATGACAGTTAATTGATTGGTTATCGGTGCCAATGCGTAAGCAGAATCTGAACGAACTTCCCCAGTATCTGGGGAAAAAGAGGGGGAATTTCAAACGAGCTGAAAAATGTCAAAGTTAAAAAAAATAGATAATTTTTTTTCCGTCCACTGTAATTATCACAGGCATATCACGTCAAGGTATCACTCACTTTTCTTTGGGAACAAGCAATCGTGTTCTTAACAGCATTAGCACGGATCCACAACATGGAGTAAGAATATTGCTCGAGCATTTATACGTCTTTAGTATTGCACCACCCCACAATAATTGCACCAAAGTTTCCAATCTTTGAAAATAAAAAGTCGAAGGCACTTTGTTAGAGTAAAAAGGACAAGTTCACGCGTCGACGAAGGGATCCTCGATACGATTTCAATATCGAAAACCCTAGGAGGACGGATCAAGTGAAGAACGACGATAACGGCGACGACGACAAGCAAATGTTTTCATGATGGCGAACAGCGAACGGAGGCAAACGGGGCAAAATGGGGATAGAAAGAGGGCAACAAGGAGAGAGAAAACGGTAGGGGAAGGAGGAACAGAAGGGGAAGAAAACGTGGGGAACGAGGCAATACGCGGGCCCCCCTCTGTCTAACCCTACGTATGGAATTGGGAGCGAAGAACTTTAGAATCGCCCGAGCCAACTGTCGGGGGTCCCAAGGCAACTGAGCGCGGTTGGCTCGATCTTCGCAGTAGCGTATTCATTGTCAGACAAAACCGTCTCTCCTTTTCTCCCGACTGCTCGGGGTCTCGGCCAGCCGCGCCTCTCCATTCAAGGGGGCCACGCGATTTGACTCGATGAAACATTTTCTCGTGACGAACGCGATAGGTATACCATGTTTCTCGCGACGAGACCGTAGTGTGGTCTGATTATGCAACGATATTATCGCGGTGTCGAGGTTAGATTTAAACCGATTTAGCCGTATACACATATAACATCTTCGATTCTATCGCAATGGCATTGATCAAACGCCGGCCTACGACTAACTACGATAGGATGCTTACTCTCAAACTATTTGGTTTCTCGTTCGAAACTATTTCTAGAGACGAGTCGTTCCGACCAGAGAATGTTTCAACCTTTGTTTCTGATTGTTTCCTCTGTTTGCAATTTCTCTGACTTTTTTCCTTCTACATTCAATATTTACGTTTAATTTTTTTCTTTGTATATCACCTTGATATTTTTTGTTTTGTTTGTCGGTCGAGTCGAAGGTCGAGGACGCGACTGTTGACAATTTCTATTAGCTAGACGCAGACGCAGACGTGCACGGACGTTTTTGGCATACGTCACTGGACGCGCCATTACCACCACCACCAGCCACGGATATTGTGCTTCGAGAGAAGGATAGAACAAAGTACAAATCGCGAGTCGTGTGCGGTGGCGCCACCGTCGCACCATGAGTCGAGAATCTGTGAAAATAAGAACAAAAGCTCACTTCTACGCATGTTTGGATTCGGAAAGTTGATAAAAATAAATTAATCAAATTCGAGATACATTCTTGAGTTTTGCAGATTTACTGATAGTAGGCATACGAACGAATATAGTAGCAGCATCTCGGGGTAACACGTAGCTGAGAACGTTCTGTCTGACTAGCTCATTATTACATAAATCACTCTCATAACTGTAGTTTCGTAGAAAATTATTTATTCAGCGAAACTGCGATCGGAGCCTCTATTGTTTTAGATTTAATTTCCGCAGGCTTAGGTACATGTTTTTTCCTCGTGTCATGATGAAACTAATTCGATGAGACTTTTGTTCTTTGGAAGAAAGTAGAGGCGGGCGCCTCTTGGTTCTGTCAAAAAGTGAAAAGATTGGAGGACACGCATCACGCGAAGAAAAATATCCAGGCGGGGATAGCGACGAATCCAGGAGAAACTGAAATTACTGAAATTACAACGACACCGACGTGAACTCGTGTGTTACGAGTGGACGAATATGCGCATGCGCGAAACATCAGACACTAATAGTTACCACCTCCTTTACGCACGGTACTCATTACGCGTTACGCGCGTCACAAGAACCGTGGGTAAGAACGCAATGGATGTAGTGTTGGTAAATGATTGGCTAATCGTCGACTCGATTTTATATTTCTCGTTGTCAATGCTTTATTACCGAAATTGACATTTGCTACGATTAGTCATTAGTACCATTACCATTGATTATCATTGAAAGCGACTTATGCCTACTCGTAAAACCACTCATTTGGTAATCCAATAAATACGAAACCAAAATATATGCTTTTTCGAATTTGTAGTTCGTTGAGATCTGATAACGTTTCCGTTTATGTGGCATTAGGGTTTGACAAATACCTTGTGGGACCGGATTCTGAGATGTATAATATTACATACATGACGTCTATATTTTTAATCGCATATAACAAGTGGCAAAAAACAAAATTTGTTCGTTTCCAAACATTAACAAGCAAAGTGTACCAAATCGAATAATTACATTATTCACACCGCACCATGCTTAGAAGCATACTTGCATCTGACGTTTTTTTTTTACTCCTGCCATTTTTTATCATTCGCAACATCGTTGGTATAACATAATTTCGTGTTCGTAAGACTCAAAAAAATATTCAGAAATCGACAGCCAGATATTCATTTATTCAACTCGTTTCATGCTGCAAATTGACTCAGCTGGCTAATCAAATTCAAGAGCTCATAAACATTTCCTGAAAATATTACAAATGTCTAGCAAAATATTGCTAACGAGGTTCACGCGTATCACACACAAAAAAACCAACTTCCGATGCGTGTTTGTTGTGCCGAGTAACTTGTTTATTGAGAGAGATTTGATCTACGGTAAATTTGATACTATGAAACGATCTACCACTTGAGAATGAAGAAATTAATCGTTTGGATAAATTTGTTTCAACGAAACCACAGCCAATACGTAAAGCTCGAGGTTTTAGTTATTTAAGATAATATTTTTGCTTTGCGGTCGTTCCAATTCGGAGCGAGCAAAAAATCTGTTGTCTCGAACGAAACTGTGAAGAACTCTGATCCGTGTCAAACAGTCGCCCAAAATCTTTGTTCCACGTGTTGTTGGGCGCCGTCCAAAACTAATTGATGACTGTAAGGTTTTTGTTTACCCAACCTTTCTCTACTTCCGAGCTGCTGGGGGTCATTTCGACACGTGACGTTCACCGACGCCTACAAGCTCTCCAGACAGGTCGAGTAGAAAACCGCTGGCTAATTCTATTTTCGGAACAAGGACCTGTGATCATTGGTTTTCCGAAATTCGTGGTATTCCCAATGCGACTTGCCATTCGAAAATTCCAGAAATACGCATCAAAGGCGATCACAAACAAAGGAAAGCTAAAATAATCGAATATGCGTTTATGCGTATATATACGATTGCTATAGATAACACGTGGGTCCGTTAGAAAACTTGCTATTTTTTTTCTTGGCATGTTAACTATCCAACAAGATTTGCTAAGCGGTGAAATTTACGATTCACTGCCACGTGCCGTCTTATCATGAATCGTACCAACTTGAGAAAGAAAACCTTGAGACGTTGTTTTCCCGTCGCACTTAGAGGTTAATCATGCTGGTATTCTAACAAATGAGTAATGGAAATCACTAGTAGAGATCAGAAAAAACATTTGATTTGTCGGAAACAGCTTTAATTCGACGAAAACTAAAAATTCTGCGACGTATTAAACTACAACTCTGGCGTGGTCATGAATTGCGTATCAAAAATCGGCACTGTCATTCTATTTTCGGTGAACTTACTGTTAATACTGGTTGTTTCGGTACGATAACATCGTTTCTAACTATCGCATATGCGTATATTACGACTAACCAATCGCTTTCGGTTATTTGCCACTTGTCACTGCTCTGATTGGCCGAATTCTGGACGCAAGTTTTGGACTTCGATGATCTTCACATCGATGATATCGACGATTCTAGAAAATGACGCGGTCCTCCGCAAACAAGGAAGATATGCAAGCAAACAAGGTGAATGAACCAATGACTATATTGACCGACAATAATGGCGCAGCAACATTTTTTTTTTTCAATTCTATTAATAAAAATGTTGGAAACAAAAGGAAAACAAGTTGGGGAAGAAAAAGTTAAATTCTTGAAAAACGACGTACAACTTTATATTTTTATGATTAAAGCAAAATGCACGGACGAATTTATATAACATTCGAGAGATAAAAATAACGAAATATAGGTCAGATTCGAGAAGCTTTTTATTTACGTCGGGATGTTCGATGTTTTTTCGCGTGCGATATACACGTGCCTTTGTCTTTGCTTCATCGCCGATTAAATTTAACTAACAATCGATAGCAAGAAATAAAGTTCGTCCTACTAATGCCAGCTGACGTGCTTGATTCACGCCGGTGACGGACTCACCGCGAAGCGAGTGAAATTCTGGTCAAACCGTGACGTTCTAACAACGATGACGCACCCGTCATCTCCTACTATGACTTATCAATTCTCGTGTATTTCAACGAATATCAGTGTGGCTTTCGGGATAATAACTGCGCTGTCGTCATACTAAATGAAACAGTGCGTGAAATTATTTCTAAATTTTCTCAAATTAAGAGAGAATGGTCGACTTTGAAAGGTATCGCAAAATTAGAAACCTAATTTCACGTCTCGCTTATGTGCAGGTTATTTTCCTTATTATCACCAGGTCACATTAGATCTTCGATGATAAGTCACAATAACGAGGCATTCGAATGAGAAATAGCACAAGTTTTTTCAATTTTTTGTTACAAATAGTATAGCGGTGAGCATCGGCAAGAAACCATGAAAGTACGGTTGCACTTAGAGGGGCAACTTGCCGGTTGGCAAGTGTATCGTTTAGTTGTATTGTGAGAAGAAAAAGTGAGAAAAGGGCCGCGAGAGGAGGGACGCACGACGGTGAAGAGACAACAGGTTAAAAACGTGCGAACGGCCAATGTACCGAGCAGGTGTAGAAGACGAAGAACATGTACGATGAGTACGTAGGAAAGATAGATGCATCACTCGTACCGTATACAGACCGTCCTTGACAAAGTCGAAGCTTATATTAGTTTCGAATTATCAACCTTCGTGTAGAGAGTTGAAAAACAAACGAAAGGGATAAGAACGAAATGCCGATGAACTGGGATTCGTACGTATAGCTGAGGTTAAAATTATTACTGTGAAGGACGATTCCGGCTTTGAATAGCAGGAAGAGATATATCGTACATTTCATTCGATCATAAAGAACCAACGACCTTGGCATCGACGCGACATACCATTCACGGAAGGAAAAAGAGAGAGAGAAAGAGCGAGAAGAAAATCGAAATGACTGTATGTCTGCAGTAATGACATAAACGAGAAATGAACTTTTCGAAACGGTTGATTATGTTCTGGAAATACGCATCGAAAGTTTGTACAAACACAACGAACGTGACCAACGTGATCAACGTGATGGCAAGATATCGCAATGGTTTTTTGTTTTTCGATACCGGTACGGATAACACACGCGCTACAAATCCTTCACCACCTTTCATTATTATTAGAGAACAGGCAGTTGTACACATCGTGCATTCGCGGTCATTGTGTGTATTCGGCATGCGCGCCGATCACGTATGCGTAAGCCCATTGTATATCATTTACAATTACTGATCATCGCGTTTGCTCGTGCTTCGTATCGTAAAACTCGACGTTTCTCTTCGATCTTTTCACCTCGACGCGAGAACGTAAATGTAGCAAAAAATGTCTTCGAAAATACAGATTCCCTCGAGTTGGACGAATAACAACTTCGTTCTGTGAAATATTTTGATAAGATTGCGCGAACTTTCATCATTTCCAATTAGTAGAGTTTTGTGGATGCGTTGTATGGAGCGTTGACATACAATAAAGATACATTTGCCATATTTTGGTCGTGAAATTCGTTACATCTGGTAGTTTATTAAAAAAAAATCGTCTTACAACGAAGAAGCAATCTCGTTAGTGCGCTGGCATCGTGGTATGTGGCGAAATTACGTCGGTTCTTTGTTCGAACGTATAGTTCGTGGTTGACTGTACTAATTCTTCGAATTTCTTGACCAGACTCATTTATCTATCGCGAATTAACGTTTTCCGAAATCAGAATCGATACTTCGAGCGCGTATTTGTCGCGTAATTGTTAATCACGTGATTCTTAATAGCCAGGCTACGAACGATTTTGCTCGAGCTTGTAAAAATAGTACGTAAAAGAGGGGCACGCAGAATATAGCCGTTGCAACACTTACTGAAGGCTGCTGTGGCGTAGCAGGGCGCAATATGTCAGCTGACTTGACGTGTGGCCGATTGAAACCCTGCGACTGTATCCCACATATTATTAAGAAAAACTCGACATATTCTTTCGATAACTCGTTATATTTTCTCGTATTCCCGATAATATTATCCGACGACACACTTATAATCACAAATATACACTTAGGACAGTCCTTGGGCTAATAAAGACCTTCTCTACACTACCAAGTCTCTTTCTCGTGCCAGTCGTCGTCTTGGAGTGTCGAGTGAGAGTAATCAGACTCTTTACACTACCAAACCTGCCCGCAGAGACAGAGGAACAAATACTGCTGATGACTGGTATAAAGTTAGAGCTTCTACCTCTACCTCTCCCCGCTGCTATCGTACGCGTTGCTCTGTCGTCCGACTGCGTTGGACGGTCGACGGCCGTAACCGACGGCACCCGAAACTTGTCGAACTTGAACGAAGTCGATTCACACACCTTTGGTAACCACATGTACGCAGGTGCCCAAAAAGTGTTTGATGTCATGCATGGGATACGGTCAAAATAAAAGAGACGGTTCTCAACGACGGTAAATTTGGACGCGTGTACGTTTATTGGTTTACACGAGACCTACCAGAATCGTGGAAGCGAACGTTGTCGCTTCTTCTGTGAGAGAATCATATTGGTTAGTGACATTGTGGACAAATGCGTTGCGATTGGTTGATGCGTCTACAACGCTTGATTTTCGACCAAAGGGGCCGAGGTGACCAATGACAGAAACATAAACGTATTTGAATTTGAAAGACCAAGCAACGACAAACCGCCATCATATACCAGTTTCATTTGTCGGTTACAACGTGTTGAAAATTACGCAGTGAATTAATTTCCAAATTTCGATGTTACGGATTCATAAGAGTTGTCAACAAATCAAAGAAATGTGACTTGTAACGTTCATAAACGTTGCATACACGTAGCAAAATGTCGGACAGTATTAAAGTAGCTATAAAACTTAGGCCGCTAATTAAAAGGGAAAAAGATGAAAATTTAGCTGTACAGTGGAAAGTTGACAATGATTCTATCGTTGCCGTTGATCGTCCGGATCACCGCTACACTTTCGGTAAGATTTGGCATACTTTGCCTAGAACAACGCGAACAAGTCCAACAACAAATTGGTTGACAACCTAACCCTGAATTCAACCCTGTAATGATAACCTGCAAACCTTGACAACCAATTATCGGATGTTAATTGTGTACGAGAAGCTATGTTATAAGAAGACTGAACGACAGTTTAACAATGAAACGTGTTCACCGATTTCTACATTTCTGAAATAAACTAACAGGATTTCCAGCAATAACAAAATGAAAATGAACTCTTCGAAATCTTGGTAATTGGTGCTTGAAAATTTGTCACATTTCATGCCTGATTTGTTTCCAGATCATGTTTTTGACTCGGGCTCGACTAATCTTGATGTGTACACTGTATCTGTCAAATCTATTGTGGAATCAGCTGTCAATGGATTTAATGGTACGATCTTTGCTTATGGACAAACTAGTTCTGGGAAAACTTATACTATGCTTGGAACACCTCAGGAACCGGGTGTTATACCATTGGCAATAGAAAATATTTTTGAAACTATAGCCAATACAGAAGGAAGAGAATTTCTGATACGGTAAATTGAGATATGCTAATGGTTTATCCCAGAAAATAGTTATGTTATGAAACAAAAAATCTAAAGTATGAGAGAAATAATCATATATCTTGCCCTGATTTATTTGTGTCAGTAGTATGAAAAATATATTATCAAAATAATGAATGGCCACATGCAAAAACTTTTAGCAATGAGGTTAATAAACCAAGTTTTAAAGACGAGATGTTTAAATACACTTCTGATTTCCGAAACTTTGAAATAAAATGTCTAGAATTGCAATAAAATCAGAACTTATGTTTGTATTTCAGCTGTATAAAACACTATTACTGTCATGATAAACTGTTGAAAGTAATGATACACTGATTATTACAGAGCATGTTATCTAGAGATTTACAATGAAAAAGTAAATGATCTACTTCATAAGGACAAAATAGATTTGAAAATCCACGAAGATGCTAACGGTCAAGTTATGGTGAATTGCAAAGAAGAAGTCACTCGATCATCACAAAATGTATTGTCTCTTATGCAACAAGGAGCAAAAAACCGTCGCACTGGAGAAACCAACATGAATGAAAGAAGCAGTCGTAGTCATACGATTTTCAGAATTGTAAGTTATTGAGAATTAACATTTTGTCGTTTGAAATGTCGGTTTCTAAAAACATGACAAAAACTTTACGAACCCTTCTGCGTGTATAAATGTATACATCGGGAAAAATTTATAGCCAAATTTTTAATTTCAGACAATTGAAAGTCGCGAGACTGGGTCTGATTCTGATGGTGCTGTTCAAGTCTCGCAATTGGATCTGGTTGATCTTGCTGGCTCTGAAAGAACAGGCCAAACTGGAGCAACCGGTGAACGTTTTAAAGAAGGAAAACACATTAATATGTCATTGTCAACTCTGGGACTTGTGATCAAACAGCTTAGTGAATCAGAGGATGGAACAAAATACGTTAATTTTCGGGATAGTAAATTAACGCGAATCCTTCAAGCATCATTGGGTGGAAATGCGCGAACGACTATCATTTGTGCGGTAACACCAGCAACGTTTGATGAAACGCAATGTACATTAGCGTTAGTATCACTTAGTACAAAATCATCGGAATTATTACAATTTTTATAAATTGTTTTCATAAAATATTTGATATATTCTTAGGTTCGCATCTCGTGCAAAGTGTATCAAGAACAAACCTCAACGAAACGAAGTGATGTCTGACGCTGCTCTGTTGAAACGATATAACAAACAATTGGCGAAGTTGAACGCAGAACTTGAGGTGAGTTCAGAAATTGGGGATTAAAATAGCAAAAATCGATTTGGGAAAATATATGTAAATTCATTACGCGTTGGTTACTATAAGGTCTATAAGGTAGGGAACAATCTGCTAACGACCACGTGGAGAAATATAACTTCGAAGGCAATTGGACCGAATAATAATTCACGTGGAATTTAAAAAAAACATTCCACCACTACAGAAATTATTTGTATTTGGAAATAATTCGAATGAATTGCATTTTCTCTGGATCATGAAATAATAATATACAACTAGAACGAATATAATAAAATAGTTTCGCACAGTATAAATAAATCAATGTTCAAAATGTTATGATGACGTAAGTCAAACGGATTCAATGCTGGAATATGGAATTTGGATTACGGAATATAGAATATTTTTGGATAGAATGAATAATTTATTATTCAGGGGATAAAACGTTTTTTTTTTTTGAGTGAAAAGAAAAAGTTATGAAGAACATTTTTATTCCTGGCCTATTGTCTTCATTTGCAAACTCGATTCTTTTGGAAGTCAGATTTGTCTCTAGTTGAAAACCAAATGATATCAGGTAGGTTTGGATCAGGCGTTTTAGCAGTACCAGAGCGTAAATTTCGTATTGACATTCAACAGGTGTTTCTAGCGTAACGAGTTATCAAGGTCGGATGAGGAATTATAGAATATTTTGGGGGGGCAAACGAAAGTGAGGATCAAGCCAACATGTCTGCCATTTGTATACGAATGCACTTCATCGGTTGTCCGATTGCAATTCAAATTATTCACATATGGAGTATGCGATATTTTGTCACATTCATTTAACACCGTACAAGATTTGACAACTCACATGAATTCTAAATAGAATTCTATATCTTACACTTAACATAGTTCGAATTTTTTCCACTGCATCTGGTAACAGCAGCTTGAAATATTATTACGTCGGTCTGTAAGGTTTGACTAATTTTATCTCATGAATATTAATTTTTTTTACGTATTCAGTATTTTGACACGTTTGATCGACTGCGGAATACAGATTCGGTATTTTTAAACGTTTGCCAACACATAATCGAGAATAATTTCGCGCTCAGTAAGAAAATGTCGCATCTCTTGAGTCTTTGTTGATATCTTACGTATGTTTATGGTACAGATTGCAAAGCGAACAAATCAATGTGCAAAAGTTGAAGAAATGGCGACGCAACTTCAGGAAAAGGAACGTATGAATCGATTACTCGAGGATCGCATTCAATTATTGAAAACTCAGATTGTTTCGGGAGCGAATGCACTTGATCCCAATGACTTCAAAAGTAGAGCTCGACGTCGACAAACATGGGGTGGTCCGTCCATGTCGTGTAATCCTAGAAGAAGTTTAGCTCTACCTACGATAGCAGAATTAGATTCAAGTGAGACTACTCCGGAGGAATCCAGGAAATCCAAAATCAAAAGACGTCAAAGTATTATAGAGATCGCAAACATCGAAAAAGAAAGTTAGTAGTATTTTTGCTTATGCTTTTTGATATTTTCCTAAGCTGAATTGTTTCGGAAATTTTTACATTCAGCATTCAGAAAATTGTCCAGAATAACGTAGTTACATCTTTTCCAAACATGTGCAATGTATTTTCAGTTATTGGAATTGAAAATCAAACTGTTTTCTATCATTTGACAGAATTCCAGACGGAAATCACAGACTTTGAAATGGAATTAATTGAGAGCGAGAAAAATTGGGGACTAAATGAGTTCTCAATGGACAGTGTCGATCCAGATGACGAATGGTCCTACGTTACAAAACGACGCACTGCGAATCGTGTGCAATTTAAAGATAATGTTACAATGTTATCTAACGCTGAAAGTGAATACACGCTGAACACAACTGAAGATTACGAGCAGTCAACTCCACCAAGCAGGTATAATATTGAACGGAAATAATTACTGAGAAACTAGTTACTTCGATTAACAAACGATTTCTCGTTTCAATTAAAATTTGCTTACTTCGTGAGATTGGACATGATATCTTATTGAACTGCAAAGTCGCAGTTAGCTCCATACAGCGAAAAATTCGAATTTTAAAACATCACAACCATCATCATATATTTTGTTCGTATGGTCAAAAATTCACGTTTTCAAATACTCGATGAGACTCGAGCAGTCGTCACTCGATAGTCTCATAACTGAAATAGCTGAAAACTCCGGTCAAACTGCTTTTCCAACTAGTCTTTGCGAATATTTTTATTATCGGCATTCAATCGATAAGGTATCACTGATCATTAATCTTTGATTCGTCATTTGCCAATTGTCATATATTAAAACAAAAGTGCTATGATGATTGGTTCAGCATTAAATGAATACGTGGAATAATTATGAAGAATTCAATCTTCTAATTTTTCTTGCATATCTGAAATGAGTATTCAACAGTTTTTATTTCTTTCATACTTTTTTTTAACCATAAGTTGCCATACCTAATATGTTTATAATTTGTGTGATTTTGGGGACAGTCGCAATTCAATAAAGTCTGAAACCCCAAAGGAAGTTTTACGAGGACAAATAACTGAACTGACTGACGACTTTCTGACACTTCAAACATACACAACTCTTGAAAAGCAATTGCTCGGAGATGAAAAGGTGCGATGGGAACACGTAAGCTAATACAACAGAGTGTTTAAATATCTTTCTCTCTCTGCAATGAAGAAATTTCTGAACTTTCACAAAACTTCAACCATATCATTGAGTCTATTTCTTCTTAGATTCATGAATTGGAAGAACGATTACGGCTAACAAAAAAATCATTTGATGACAGCCAAACTATATGTTTAGAAACGAACAAGAAATATGCTGAACTAAAGGTTGGTTGCCTAATGCTGATTATATACTTTCATGATATTCATCAATTGAGTGTTTTCATCATAGGATCAACACTGCGAGTTGGAAAAAAAGTATGAGGCTGCATTAATTAAAGTTGACTTATTAGAGCGGCAAGCCGCATCATTCACAGGGATAGAAGAACGTCTAAAATTTCTTGAAATTGAAAGGGAAAATATGCAGAGAGAAATGGTGAGTTACGTCACGTATTCTTGAACTGATTTACTTGCGATTAGTGTTCAATAATTACAAAATGTTAATATTCTTACACGCAGAACGAGAGACAGAAGGAATTCAAAGTTGTGGAAGAAAAACGAAATGATTTAGAATTTCAGATTGAACTGCTGGAAAAAAAACACAAGACACGTGAAAGCGAGCTCGAGAATTCGCTAAAGGTTGTTACAAATGTTTCTTAGTATATTCTGCTTTGTCGAGATTTTTTTGTTAATGTTTGAAATCTATTATTGATTACTTAGTGTTAATATTTCCGTTATGTTGGTTGGGTTTAAATATCTTCAAATTTTTGTTATCGTTGAGGAATTGTACGAAAATCGGCATTCTGCTCTCACATCAATAACGAGTATAATTTTTTAGATTGCTTGGACAGAACATAAGTGTATGGAAGAGAAATTGAAATGTGAGGATGTAACTAACTTACGTTTGCTGGTCGACAAATTGACAAAAGAATTGTCAATGTTCAAAGCTGAGGCCGATCGAAATACAGGTGTAGAACACGAAGCATCTGTCGAACACGAAAGTCAGGAATTGAAACTTGATGATTCGAAATCTGACTGGAAAAATACTGAAATTCAATCACTTGTGGATGCAAATGTAGAGTCAAAGCGAATTATTGGAGACAATTTAATTAAGATGAAAGCATACGAAGATATTGTAGATGCTTTCAAATTAGATATCGATAGACTCAATTCAGAGTTGGAGACGAAGTCGGCAGAACTCTTACGAATGAAAACCAAGTTTGAAGAACTAGAAGTAATTGGTTCGCAAGCAAAAGACTCACTCCCAAAATCAGGTTCGAATGATCATAGTCCACGAGCATCTGGTGTGACGACGTTCGTTTTGGAGGAAGTTGAACAGAACCATACGGAAATGGAAAAGATGGTAGCTGCTGAACACAATTACGATAAAGAAATTAATGAACGAGATAAAAAAATTGTCGAGTTGCAGAACGATGTAATAAATTTAAAAGATCAACTGGTCATGATGCAAAGCGAAAAGACTATCTACGAAGGAGAGAAATGTGCTATGCAGATAATCCAAAATGAAAACAAGATAGCGGCTCAAAAGATTGAAAAACTTGAACACCAAATCGCAGACGCAAAAATTCTCAGTGAAACATTTGAACAAACTAATTTGAAGCTACGTCATGAATTGAATGTGAAGACTTTAGAACTCGAAGCTATTGGTTCACATAAATATGAACGAGAAATTCAAAATTTGAAAAGCTATGTCACGAATTTGGAAGAATTTAACAAGAATTGTAAAGAGGAAAATGAAGATCTGAAGGCACAATTGCGTGATCGTTCTACCCATTTGCATAACGACCTTGCTGAACTTAAGGTCAGGATTGTGGAGCTGGAAAAAATTACGCAAACTCTCGAAGAAGAGAAAACACATCTTACTGTGAGGATTGAAGAGCTCCTTCAAACTCAGACGAATTTACTTTCATCTGATCGCAAATCTTATTCGCTCGTGAATTCTACTAGTACGGAACAAAATTTGTCGGATAATGGTTGTAATGATGATTGTAATGTAGAACAGGTCAATGATAATGCTACGAATATGATCGGTGAACAAAAAAGTGGCTGTCCAGAAAACGATATTGTACCGCAGAATGAAATTGAAGGAATGGATAAACCTGAAGAACACAACAAAGTTGAAAACAGTAGCAATAATCCAGAAATAGAAGGTAGAAAGCTCGACGAAAGTATTAGAAATAGCGAAGATGTAGAGCAAGTTGAACATGAACAGCATAGCAAAAATATTGTGTTCGATCCGACTGAAACGCTCGGTGAAGGTAAAGAGAGCAAGTCAGATGAAAATATAGAAACGAGCAGTATATTTGCAAATGCTAGCTATTTTGACGCGATATCTGTTTCGATCGATGAAGGGAATACGACTTTGGATGATACAATGGGTAATGTAAGTTTAATCGAGGATCGTGAGGGATCACATACCATTTTGGCTGAGTTAGAAACGTCGACTGAAAGTCAGCAGGTGACAAACGCAGATGTTACGGTTGGAGGAGATGATAATGAACTATTGAGACAACTCAAGGAAGCAAAAACGACGCTTGAAGAGGAGAATGGTAGAATAAAGAGAGAATTACAATTGAAGATACAAGAATACTTTGACATTTCAAATGACGTACAAGGGTTGAGATCAGGTATGGAAAAACTCGAACAAACTATTTGTCTTTTAACCGATGAGAATGTGGATATGGCAACTAAATGGGCAGCAGAACAAACTAGAGCCAAAGAAGCAGAAACCGAGTTCCAGGTAACAATTTTGGCCATAATATAATTTGTATCATTTTATTCCGGAAATTTTGATATTGTTTGTGATTTTTCTGTTTTTTTTAATAGGCACAAATCGATGATCTTTATTCTCGCATCTCTAAAATTACTGAGGAGAAACTGCACGTGGAAACTGAGTTGCGGAATTGTCAGGAACTTTTGGAGATCACAAAACTGACTGTACCAGTCGTTACCAACGATGAGGCCAACGATGTAATCAAAAAGTTTCAGTCACAGATTGACTCATTGACTGAAGAAAATATAGAATTATCAACAAATTTGATGGAGAAGTTGAAAGAATTGGATAGAGTGAAAGAAAGCAAAGCTTTGCACTATGATCACGATTGTCCACACAAAGATCGTGTTCGTCAACTCAACGAAGAAGTAGAAGCATTGAATCTTGAAACTCGAGAACTGACCGATGATCTGATGGAAAAGATTAACGAAAATGATATTCTGACTAACACCAACGAGATATTGAAACAAAAGCTTGAAGCGGCGGAAAAAGATCGACTTGCTACCACTGAGGGCTCTCAAGAAAATACTACGACAGAATTAAAGTCGGAAAGTGACCGACTACGGTCAGAAAATATTGAGCTCAAAGCCAAAGTTCAAACTTTATGGGATGAAAATGAGAAATTTTCTGAAAAACTTATTCAAAATATGACGGAGTTGGAGAATTGTCGGTTGACCGATATCCATCATCGAACGTTAGATCATCTCGAGGATGAAGATGACATAGAAACTCTGAAGAAAAAATTATCGGATGCTTGCCAAGAAGTAGAACGACTTAAACGTCTGAATGAGAAATTGAGCGACTTGAAACTGAACACATGCGAGCAGTGCATACATTTGAAGGAGATGAACCACAGCCGCAGAAGTTTGAAACTGGAGGTGAAGAGTTTGAATCACAAAATCAAGGATCTACAGATGAAATTTAACCAAAAGTGTGCGGACACTGAAATCTTGAGGAACAAAGCTTGCGAGGAATTGAATCTCAGCTCATTTGGGGATCCAATGTTAGTCTTGAGCGCGCCCGAGTCTCTCAATGTCACGGCAACAGAAGAGAAAATTCAGACACTCAATGAAGATTTAGAATGTGTTAAGCGTATTCACAATGAACTGCTGAATGAATATCATCATGAGTCGAGTGAAAATCTCCATGAAAGTAATTCACACGAAGATTCAGTGTTATGCGAACTTAAAACGACTTCACCGTCAGGTATGAAAAATCGAGAACGAATTGAGCGCATACAAGTTGACATCGACAAACTGAGAGGTGAACTGCGACAGTTGAAAAAACATAATACCGATGTTGGCGAATCCGTACACAGATTTATCAGTGAAAAGACACGTCTTCAATCTGAAATTGATGATTTAAGAAGGGAGCGAGACAATTTGATTGCAAAATCAAATGATGTTGAATTGCAACTAGTTGTAGCAAAAGACAAAATTGGCCTGCTTGAAAATGATGTTGCTAGTCTTAATGAACAGGTAACAGCACTCAGATTGCTGGAAAATCAAGCAACGAGAGAAAAATTGAATTCTGAAACTGAAATTGACGTTCTGAAGGCTGAATGCAATGCTAGTCGAGAAATTGCAAAACACCAGGAAGCTGCTGTAATTGCTGAAAAAGAGATTAATAAAACGATGCTGAAAGATTTGGAGAAAGCGATGCAAGAGAGAGATGAGTTGAAGATTAAACTGCACGAATTGGTCTCGCGCTCCGCAGTTGTAAAAGATCAAGCTAATATACAAGAAAGTCACAAGAAAGAAATTGACGATGCTAGAGAATGTATAAGCAAAGAATTGAAGTCATTGAAGTCAAGGTCAGAGTTATCAGACGTATCTAAGAATAATCTGAGCGAATTGTTTCGTGAATTTTTGAAAACTATTATGAACAAAGAGCAGGAAATCATTAAAACAATTAAGGATCAGTACGAACAAGAAAAGCAAATTTTCGAAGACGCGAAACGTCAGAGTGATCAAGCTGAGAAACAAGCCACCAATTGGGCAAAGGAATTGGAGAGTGACATTGAAAAGCTTCAGAGCGATGCTGTATCGCTTGAAAAGCAAAATTCAAAATTGAGGAAGGAGATAGATCGGCTCGAGAATAATCTCAAGGAAAGCGAGCATGAGAAACAGTTGCTGAAGGAAAAAATCGAAGTCCTTGAAAGTGATTTCAATGCATTGCAAATGGAGCTCAACAAAAGATCTGAATTCGGCGATAAGCAGGATGAAGCAGTGAATCTGGCACAAGAACGGGAACGATCGATTTTACTTTCAGCGAAGAACCGCGAAACAGAATTGCAAAATAATTTAAAAGTGGAAAAAGATCGCCTAAACAAACGGATCGAAGAACTGAATTTCTCCGTGGAGAAATTGAAAAGCGAAAATGCAGAGTTGAAATGCAACATTGAAGGTTTGGAAGTCCAAGAGACTCAACAGAAAAATATCATCAGTGTCAAATTGGTGGAAATCGCTAAACTTCAGCACCGACTATCTATCGTCGAGTCGGAGCACAAAGAGCTGGGTGAAAATTGCTCTCGACTCAACGCTGATATCGAAGAGAAGACTCGTTATATAAATGAAATCAAAAATGTATTAAAAGTGAAATGTGATAAGATAACAGAATACAAAGGTAAATTGGAAACAGTTATTCCCGAGAATGATATCCTCAAGGAACAGCTCAATGATCGTCGAGAATATGCAGACAAATTTAAATGTGAATACGAAAAATTGCGCGAAGAGAGTGCAGCAAGCCTAAATTCCATTAGAGACCAGCTGAACGATCAAGTACTAAAAACCAACAACCTAAGCGATGAGTTGGATAATGCAAATATGAAACACAAAGCCTTGCTCGCGGAGTTCGAAGAAATGAAATTGAAATGCGAAGAATTAGAGAAATCCAATCAGAACTTGACGAAAAAGATCAGGAACAGTACGAGCAACGTTAAAGTCGAGGCACAACTCGAAGACCTCAAGGATCAAAATGCTACGTTGAAAAAGAACGCCGAAGGTGCCAGTAACAGAATTTTGGAATTGCAGGAAAGTAAAAATTCGGTGACTCGAGAGCTCCTCTCGCTTCAAGGAAAATACAAAACATTATTGGAAGAAAACGAAGAGTTAAAAAAAACAGTCTTGGAGTATAAGAAGCTGTCGAATTCATCGGATGTAACGACATTGCAAAATAAACTCGAATCGCAGATTCAACAAAAGAATCAAATTGCTTTGGAATTAGAAGGCAACAAACTCACTGTGATGCAAAAAGAGAAAGATCTGTCGAATGCTCTAAATACAATTGAGAAACTAAAGCTTGAAAACACTGAACTGAACGAGGAAATGAACGACATGGTAAAAGAGTTCGAGGAACGGGAACTTGAGATCACTAGATTGCAAAGTATTATTCTTGAATCCGGCGGAGATCTAGTTCCAAAATTTGTTGTTAATCCGCTTTGCACAAGTTTGCCTTCTAATACAAATTCGCCACGAAATCGTCTGAATAATCGGCGTAGTCAGGTCAATTCATTGGAGGTTTGTAATAAACCGCAGCATCCTGCTGCCTCACCTTCTGATTCCTCGATGGAAGCTGCGATATTAATCCAACAGAATCGTGAGCTTCGTGAAAAGGCGGAATTAGCAGCTTCCACAGTGGGAACATTGACCAGGGAGAATTCAGAGCTGAGGTCAAAAGTATCAGAGCTGGAATTGAAATTAGGCTCGCAAAGTCGAGGGAGTTCGAGGAGTTCCAGTCCGACCGGAAGTAATCGAAGAAAACAGCGACGAAGCGACCTCTTCAATCAAAATCGTCCCCTAGATTCTGTCAGCGATTCGAAACCAAATGAAAATCAAGCTGAATGTCGTTGCCAAGTACTAGTTCAAAAAGTTCGCGAGTTGGAATATGAGATTGTATCCAAGAATGGTAAAATCGCAGCATTGGACATTCAAATACAAAGCGCAAATTTTCCCTACCAAAAAAAATGCAGAGATCTGGAGGAAAATTTGCTAGCATTCAAAAATAAGGTATGTTGTGATATTTAAGGGATTTTCAAGGAATCGTCTTCCAGTTTTGAAACCCAGTGCTCCGGGTGTATCGAATAATTATGCTTGTCTCGAAGTTCACTGTGAAACTGAGAATAAATTTTCTGATTGAGCACTTTAAGGGAATTATTAGAAAGAGAAATATTTTTTTGCGAGATAATAAATTAACGAAGTCATATAAGTATCATACCCTTGTTTTTTCATCACTAGAACTTGGTCCTGAAAGAGGAAATAAAACGTCTTCAAAGAGCCATGATATCGACGAGCATCAGTGAATGCGACGTTTGCAGAAGGCGATGCACTAACCAACGAGATCAGAATACACAAACACTTCCAGAACCCAAAACATCCTTAAGTGGTACCAGCAGTGGCATCGTCGACGTTAGTATTACATTTTCATATTCGATTGGAAGATGTACTGAATTAAAATAATATCAATCTCTTACACGCATGCTCAAATTACCTCGAACAGGTAATTCTGTAATTCCAGAGAAGGATACAACAACGCAGTGAATTAGATTTTCTTTAGAAAATCCACAAGATTCAAAATTTGTTAAGCTCCCTTTTTTGGTCACAAATGTAACATATTTCTACCCACTCAAGTAGTGTTCGACAAATATTTGATTCTACGTAAATGAATTCTTCTTCTCATACAGGATTATGCTCGAATAGCAAAGTTAGAAAAAGAAAAAGCTATGATGAGAAAATTGTGCCAATCTCGATCAAGGAAGATCCAAGAACTCGAGCGGCTACTGGCTGAATCAGAAGCTGAACGATCGTCAAAGGATTGTCAGCTTGAAAATGAAAAGTGCCCGAAGAAAAAATCATTCGATAGTACAAAGTCGACAATCGACGGTTCAAAATTTGTCGATAACACAAAGTCTGTTAGTCGTGATAACCCGTTCGCGATTGGACAACACGCAAAGCGGTGAGAAATACGTTAATTTGCAACGACTCGCATGATCACTCTGACTATAACGCTTCTCCATCTCTCTTTGCATGTTGTAATAGAATATTTGGAATTCGATCTGAAATTCCATTATGATTTATATTATTCACCCGAGCATTAACTGGAGTATTTGTTAACTGATTAACTTATGTTTAAAATAATGACATTTGAATTATACACCCTGAATTCGTTTTTTGACATTGATTTAAGTTCAACGCGGTGTTGGCCGTGTTGTTTCCATTAATTTTACTTATTTATTTATTTATTTTGCTACATTCCGCACAAACCCTTATCTCGAGTCCGTTCTTTATCTCTGTTTTCTTTATCGTATGTTATCTGACATATTACTGACCCTATAATAAGAGGTGATGCAAGACAGCCATAGTTTAGTGTTATGTACAAATGGGTTGTTCTATAATTGAACCAAACTACAATATTTTTTGTTATTGCACAGAAATATTTACGTCAAAATAATTTCTATTTGTAACATTTTTATTGCGAGTATATCTGTGTAGTACTATTGATAGCCCACTTCTCAGTGGTAAACGTTATTCTTTCTGTAACATTTGCACTGTGTATATATATATATAACATTCTCATTTTCTCTCGTTGACTAAATTGATGTTGCCAACTTCCAGCTAAAATTATATCATTTTTATCTGGACAAACCTGGACAAACGCTATATTGCTGAGCATGCCACAGATTTCTAATTTATCGGTTCTCTGTTTCATTGCTGCGACTAAGGTATTTTTGCAATATTCATACATGTTGGTGCGATGGCTTTGCTACAATGTGGAAAATCTACAATAAATATAACACTTCTCTCCTAAAGATTCAAGAAAGAAAATGTTGTTACACCAGCCAGTAGTAATATACAATTTCAAACTGACTTATAACCGATTTTCTATGCTCGTCCAAAATGGATTGTCTGTCCGATGCGACAAAACGGAAACACGAACTTAATACATACATATTCGGATATTAATTTGGTTGCACGTTGAAATTAAAAGACACACGCTTATCAAAAATGTAACATTAATGCTTTTAGTACAACAAAAAAGCTATAAAACTGAAAAATCGCATCGAATTTTTTTTTTCTCACCCAAAGTATCATAGTCCATGTGAGTGTTGTTTTGCACGCATAAGATTCTTTGTTTGGAACTGCTTAATAAACGAAGCATACATTTTAAATTATTTCTTTTATCGTATATAGTTCAAGGTATATTGATGATCACATTTATTTCATTTGCACCAGGCCAATGAAGGAGAACACGTCTGTAAATATTCTGGATAATGGTCCTTGGACAGTGTCGGCGAATGGTCGAACAACGTGGAATCGCTACCCGTAAATTCAGGATTAATTTTATCAGTATTCTCATAAAATTTAGATAACACCAAAAGGCATTTATATTATTTCATAGTTCATGGCCAGATATGAAAAAAAATATGTATGCCTGAGCACAGTTATTTTGACGACAAAGAGAAATAATGATATGATCCAAGCTTTATAATGTGCGGATGTAAAGTAGAGTATTTTCGCAATGAATTTGTTTCCTGCATCGAGCTATTGCAGTCTCACAATCATATATTCAGTATCTATCTGAGTGCGATGTTTTTTGCTGTCGGTCAGACCTCACTCGAAAGCATCATCTTCACTGTACTTTTCCATTCTTTTGCATAGATTTTTATAAGGATTAGCTGTATGATTTAGATTTATTGTTTTGTACCTGTACGTTGTATGAAAGTATTGGCAATGCTATATAAATAATTAAAAACGTAACATACCGTACTAACAGTCTGTACTCAAATAGAAGTTCAATAGGGCTGATGGAATAAGTTGGGAAACATAAAATCCTAGCATACGTTGTAGGCAAATCATGACATCCTAAGATTCAAGAACAGACGAGTAAAATTATAGAAAGATTTTAGTAGGATGATATGCATCTGCAGCTAAGTGATAAGTGAAGGAGAACACAAAATTCGACTTGCACAGGTAGAGACTAATAATTGTTGGATAGCTCTTATAATTAAACAACTAAGGAATTCAATTTTCCTAGTCAATCTCTTTTTCTGAAAAATGTAAACATAAGAAAAATTGAATACAGAGTTTTTACTTGACTTAACATCCTCGAATGTTCATAAATTTTGCAGAATTTTATAGATTACGGAGTAAAGTATAAGATTCGATTCATACGAAATTACAAGAATGCAAATTACCACCAGTACCCCTTTTTGAAATATTTGTACATCTGCGACGCATTTTAGATTATAATACAATAATAGGATTTTGAAAGTTGAAATACATTTCTACGTGACAGTTCAGTATCGTTTTATATATAGTTTTATTTATATAAAAGTTAATGTAACAAATTTACAATGATCTGCAAGCACTCTTTGCTACGTAAATATAATTATCTACACGGGACTTGACCCAAAACAATGATCTTAAAGATTATGGATGGTCAGATTGAAAACTTATATAAATAATGCTGAAAGCTGAAAAAACACCAATAAATCATAGTTGATTATCTTTAGTTTTATGATAATGAAGACCAATGAATAAACAATTTTATACGAACTTTATACAAAATTATTAACCACAATGTCGGCATAAGAAGCATGTTGTGTAGGAATTGAAGACTTGTTCGGAATGAATGTAAAAAGGTCAAAATTCGACGAAGGTGTTATGTCGTTTTCGAAATTAACTCGTGAAACAATACTTTACCGTCCAGCATGCCATCTTCAACTTTGATTAGCTGAAAGAAAATATATTTTCGTTGATATTTCAAATATTCATTCGTAAATCTTGAAGCGATATTGTGATAATTTTACCTGCAGTGTTAGACGTGGTCCTAATTCGACAAGTCTAATGGCGCTCGTACCACTTTCGTGATTACCTCTCGAGGATAATTTTTGTGGCAGAGTAACATGACTCGCCGGATCCTCCTCACCTTCGCTTTCCGAAAAAGTTGGTTTGGATAAAAAATCTGAAAAGTCTGCACATCTCGATAAATTCGGTACTTTAGCTTGTACCAGTTTTTTGACACCTTTGGATAAACCAACAGGTACGATTTTAATTGCGTAGTGTCTAAAATCCACTAATTTCGTAACTGTGTTGTAATTTAGGCAGACACATCGACGAATAGTACTGAGATTGACCTGTAATTAAAGTTTGTCGAAAGAATAATATAGAATCTTTAAAAAAAAAACATAAAGCAATAGTCTGCCGATAAGTAATATTTACTGTCGTCAAATTGATGGTCGGAAACATGTTTTGAAACATGGATGCCATCAGTTTCATTTGCATTCCTTCGCCACTGAAATTATTCATTACTATCAGCGGTGAATGTTTGAACGCTTCTTCGAAGACCATTTGTTTCTTCAATGTTGATACCACATCTCTTGCCAAAGAAAAGCTCGTTATCTTGAAGGACAATGTGGGACCTCTCGGTACTCTGAAGAAGGTGAAATTAATCAGTGAAGTATAGAATCTATTTTTGAATGTAGTAAAACGAAATGTACTGTCAACATTTTATCACCAATAAAAGAAATTATAATCAACTGAGTAACGTCATGACAATCTATATATTGGTCAAGCAACAATGAATCAACTGATTCAACAAAACATTAACAATCATAAGGTATAACTTATAATTGTCCAAAATGAAACATGTTATGCAAAGATTACAGAGTATTTAATAAGTACTTGAATTTGAAAGAAATGTACGAAGTTTTCTTCAACAACGATTCTCAGAGTTGGAATACTTGAAATTAAAAGAAAGTTAAAGGTGTGTCTTGACTGAATAATTTAGAATTGCTCGTTGTTTCAGTATGAACCGAATCAAGACTTAATGTTTGATTAAGTACATAAATTTAGAAATGCAGTGATAAATCCTTCGAGTGATGTTACCTGCAGATCTTTAGGTACATCCCACGTTCAGTTCTACTGAATATACACATGTGAGATACATGCAAAACTCCAGCAACGGATAAAAAATCTTTAATTGTGTTACGTCTTCGTGCTTTCAACGATGTGGCTGTAAATGGCTCCATAACTCTCCGAAAGTCTTTAGTCAATTCTAATATATGACCACCTGGCAATCCTCTATTTATGACGAATGAATGAGGAGCTCGTACTAAATCTTCTGGTTCTTCGCTATTCACCAACTTGTTGCGTTTAACGCAACGACCCTGCGAACAAAAATGTATGAGATTATTTTTTCTTCTGTAAATTATAACCTCTAACATTCTATTTAATTTGAGTTAAATATCCGCCAGTATTACTTGATTTTCTTCGAAAAGAAACGAAAAATGAAAAGTAAGGAATATAATGAAATTGACCGCATCATTGCAGTTGCGATTTTGAGGTTAACAAAGTTCGCTTAAGCTGTAATGATTATGTGACAAGGGTGAATATTCGATTGAATGCGCCGCCGAAGACGAATAATTAGTCTTCAGAGATGAAAATCAACAGCTCATTCGTGATTTTACCTTTTTGACTCGTCCCATTATTATTAGCTATGTTTCACGTGTATCAATTCATATAAATTCACATTCGGTGCGCCATGTGGACGTTCGGCTGAAAATACATAGAGCATCATGAAGCATTCGCGATGAACGTGCGGCTTGATAACAGCCAATCACAGCTCTCCTTCTTAGATACAACGAAACCACTTTTCTGGAAAAATTCTGAGATAATTTTCTATGAAGATCAGGAATTGCTCGGTAAATTACAATAATTTGTAAGAAAAATAATGAATTTCAAAATCGTATACCTTATGTCACATCGCTATTGACTTTGTGAACGCAGATGGTCGAGGAATTTTCGAACGCTTTTTCATTCGCAGTTTTTCTGCTACAGTAAGTACATCCATTATGGATGTACCAGGATGTACCATACACATCCTCACAACGCGACTAGAAAATATGAGATAATTTACCATATGAAGAGAAAATGTGTTGATTTTTACAGTAGAAAAAAATATTGAAGATGAGTAAAAAATGGAGAACGTATCTACTATGGTTCGCACACGAGCACGTAGATTTTCGAATAGCCGTGAGTGATTACATTTGTAAGAATTCGTGATGATTCTAGGTTATACCGTTGTTAAAATTTATTATAATTTCAGGAGATCGAATCTATATTGGACATGTATGATTTGAATTTAAAAATAATAGTGAAGCCCGAAGATCATGTGAGTCGAGACAATTTTGAAATGACAATATTATCACAATATTTCAGGTTATGATCTCGGTACTATATTATTCATTTATTGAATATAGCCTTATTGGATTATTGAATCGTGTTCTGAGGATGAAGTGAAAATCATAGCCAGCAGAGCGATCTCAATGCGATGTTGCATTGAACTATGGGCAGAGGGTAATGAAATAGATACCCTTCATCAGCGCCTTAAAGCATATCCAGAGGAACATGTTCGAGAACATATGAATCCTCGAAAGTCATTCAAAGTGATCATTGAGACTTTCTGTAAACACTTTTCTCAACAAGAGAAAGTACAAAAAATAGAGGTAGCCATTAACTCAATTGCATTTTTATTATTTCTTAGTATTAATGATTAATTGCAAGGAAAATCTCCACTATGATGATTCTAAACATTGGAAAGTACAGAATTATTGCTTCAGTAATCATTAGAAAATTTGGTCATGCACAGTATTAGCGGCATTCTCTTACAATAATGGAAAACTTGGTAACAAAATCACCATAATCTTATTATAGCATCAGTAACCTTTTTCAATATCAATCGATTCATTAAAGACGTGTTGATTGAGTATATTGTCCTCAAGAAAAGAATTCGCAAACTACCATAAGTCGTTTGAATAAGCGTTTCAGATCTAAAGTGAATTTTCCATTGTCTGAGACAACTGTGTCACAGTTTTTAAAATACTTCAAATTTCAACTCTGATATTTATTCCCAGACGACATTGGAAAATGCCAAACTGTTGCTCCTAAAGCAAGAAAAATGATTTCTATAAGATGCGAAGTGGTTGATTCTATTGTTAATATAAAGATATCAATGAAATAATGAAAATTTATATTACCGAATACTGATAACATTATTCCATTACAGTCGTTTGCTTATTTACCAGTAGATGGACCTGTAGATTTGAAAAATCCTGACACGACGCTGATGTACATTGAATATTATGGGCTGGACCCAAACTCCATTCCAGAAAAACCGTATAAATTTTTCTTTGGACGATGGGTAATTGTTTCCTATAAAAATAGCTACAAATTATTTTAAAACTGGAAAGACTGGATTGGAATATTTCTACAGAGGTTTCTTTTTTTCAACTCTCTATTTTGCAGATCGTAGATGGTCAAAGAGCACTAATACGAAAATTGTCATTGAAAAAACGAAGTTTCATAGGCAATACTTCCATGGATCCGCAGCTGTCATTGTTGATGGCTAATCAAGCGCAAGTCAAACAAGGAGACTTGGTTTTAGATCCGTTCGTGGGAACTGGATCGTTATTAGTTGCTGCTTCTCAATTTGGTGGATATACGCTAGGCACGGATATCGATTATCTTATGCTTCACGCTCGAACTAGACCTTCTCGAATTTCGCAAAAAGTAATTGGTTATCAGATTTACTCATAATTTGTTGATATGTTTGTTCCTCGTAAACTTGACGATCGTTATTTGATAGACCAGAGGAAAAGATGAAAGTGTGGCATCAAACATGAAACAGTACGGTACAAGTTCTTATTACCTCGACGTTTTAGTCACAGATTTTTCCCGTCCCGTCTGGAGAACTGACATGAAAGTGGATGCAATTATTACAGATCGTAAGTTTACCTACTTCATCCCTATTCTTTTTTACATTATGTTAAGATTTACCTAAAGACCAAGCGAAATTCTGTAAAAAAATCCATCACCAACTATTACATTGTACTTGAAAACTAGTATTTATGTTAACGTATTTCAACTATGATTTTAGCTCCTTATGGTATACGAGAAGCAACGGAACGTGTAGGTTCAATGAAGAGCCATCCGGTGATCGAACAACATCAAATAGCAACTCATATTCCATCAAAAGTGGAATATGGCCTACCTCAAATGTTCGTAGATTTACTCAAATTTGCTGCTATGCATTTGGCAATTGGCAGAAGACTTGTATGCTGGTTTCCATTGTTCAGGTGATTGTTGACTAAAATAGCTACGCACAAAAATAATATCTGGCAGATGCAGTCCAAAAATTATCAGATAAAAATAATTTTTGCCCCCATTATTTTTACAGAGAACATTTTACAGAAGATCAACTTCCATCGCATCCTTGTCTTGAACTCATTGGTAATTCGGAACAGATTCTCAGCAAGTACGCTAGTCGTAGATTGTTGACTTACAAAAAAGTGAGAGATCCGAAGGTAAACAATAATATTGCAACGATTTGATTTTGTATTTCAGGAAACGAAAATGAATGATTTTTTTTTATAGGATAGTGACTTGATAGACGATTCGAATGTATTAGATTTTCGAGAACAGTATTTTGGTTTTGGAAATGAGACACGAAAAGAACGAAGAATGAAACGGGCAGAGCAGCGAGCAAAAAACAAGGAAAATTGGGAACGAAATATAAAAGAAAACAGTGAAAGATGACCAGAGGTATTTTAGGAAAAAGAGATAGCTTTTACCGAAACATGTAATAAAAATATTTTTCACCCACTAAATATCTGCTAAATTTCTTTGTCTACCTTATAACCTCCGACGTGGAAAAATGAAGGCGCTGCTATCAAAACAGTAATGATAATGATTTATTAAAGACTTTTTCATGGTTATATTAATGACAATTAGCTAAAATTAACATATAATATTCAAACCTAAGATTCCACCTGTAATTGTCCCAATACATCAACGATATTCTCGACCTCTTTTTCATCAGTTTTTGCTGCATATCTACTTTGAATTTGACTGGCAGCCCAACTGCTTAATTTTATAGCTTCTTTCTTCTTTGGCGCTGGACATTTTGTTGATAACGCAATATTATTTGCTACCTGTAAAATATTTAGTAATATTAAAAACGTAATAAGGATATTTGGAAAACACAAATCGAGACAAAAATAATGAAACCTAATTTTTACCTGGCTTTTCATAAAATACATTTTGATTATACCTATTGTGATCTCAGAACCTCATGCAAGTTTTTAATAATGTAATCAGAGAAAAGATTAAGGTTCTGGGAAAATAGAAAAATATTTTGCGTTTTTTAATTTTTCGGTTTCGTAAAATTTGATTTTTCTTCTCATTGACATTTTTTCTTTGACAATACTGTGATAACTTAACCGGACAACCGATCCAAATACTTCTCGTTTCGGTGTCCAATGTAATGAGTAAATGATTATCAAAATATTCGATGTTCAATTTGCGTATGTTCGATTCTATTTCAATAAGAACGTTCGTACTTACCAACAACAATCCGTAAAGTGCTCGAATATTGTTTGGATTCAACTTTACTGCTTGGGCAAAATACACTTTTGCTAGTTCCATGTTCTCAAATCCACCCTGCACCAAAAATGTGATAATATCGATACGGTTAATAGAGGTAGCTTATTTAAATCAATTCGATTACAATTTATAATTTCTCAAAACAGTAAAGTTTTCAAAAATGCATTGTACCTGCGTGTATCTGATTTCGCCATATCGTTGGTAAATCAAGTGACTGTGTGGATTGTGCAAAATTAATTCTTCCATACAAAATGCTGCCTTGGCATATTCTTGTTCTTGTAAATATAGATCGCATAATTCATGCCATGCTTCTTGATCACTCATAAACCTGTTGAAATCATAAGGTAATCTATTATGCCTATTTTTTTTAATAATTGATCACTGAAATATACCATTGATATAAATAAACTACTAAAATGGTTTATAATTGTGAATGGTGCAAAGCAAAAACTTTACTTTTTTAAATAATCAGTGAGGTCTTTTATCATTTCTGGTACTCGATTACGAGCTTTAAGAAGTGCCAATCGTCTTTTTCTAGGTGCTGCATTCGTTTCGTCTCGTTTTATTATCGATTCCAGAATTTTTAATGCATCGTCATATCTGTAACCAAAAACTAAATGTAACAACGTGATAGAAATATGATAAAAATCATAGTATAAACATTAAGCTGATAGCATTGAAATCTTTATATTTAATTATCTACTACTCAAGATAGGAATGAAGAATGAATTTTTGTTCCATCATGAATTAAAGCTGAAATAAAAATTCCTCTCGATGTTGGTCCTGGTGTATTTCAAAAATGAATCGTATAATTACTTTTCTAGAGCTTCCATGTGCATCGCATGGTATTTGAGAACTCTCAAGCTTCCTGGAAATTCCTGCTCCAACAACTCGATACAATCTTTCGCCAAGGGTAAACGATTACAGTCCAAAGCCGCAACACAGACTTGTTCCAAAACTAGATACTCTGCGCAATTGAAAACGGGACGTCACATTTTATGCATTCAACTTTATGAAAGATTTGATTCAAATATTCTCTAATAAATAACATTGAAAGCAAGAAAATATTTCAGTATTCTCCAAAATTTTAGTTCATCTAAGTAGATTGAGCTACATGATACAAATGTAACATATGGACATTCCCAACACCTATTGGGATCGCGTAGTGTTGGGAATTTTTGATTGAAATAATATGAAAAATATAATTGAAATAAACAATGTGTTCGTAAGTGTATCGATCATGCGGTCAAACGTTGCAAGATAATAAAAGATACTTGGGTCGTTGAAAATATCAAGATCGTTTTCGATATTAATGGAGTTAATTGATACGACTGTATACTTTCGTTTCCAAGTTTGTTCATCTTGTCCATTAATATCGATTCCCACAGCTCAACGACATCTTCACTCCGACGTTCCGATTCTTCCCTCCAGTTTCGGAACAAGTCTCGAACTTCTGCAGAATCATTGTGAAACAAGTATATAAATATTAATAAGAAAACAAACTACTGATTTCTGATGCTCGAGCAATTATTTTATATTTGTGGTATTGAAGCAATAATAGGAAATGATTCAAGGCTGTTGAGTAACATTTTCAGCATCTTTTTTATCAGGCAATATAACGTGTACCCACATGACGTATAACACGTTATAGCATTGCTCAATTTTTTTTTTTACAAACAATGATTAACAGACTGGGTGTTTTTTTAGGGTGATGAAATTTCAACGATGATAAAAATCGATGTCTCATCTACTGCTAGGTAAGAATTTGACATCTCTGATTTGAAGGTTTTCGAAGAAATGACGAATAATATTTATCGTATAACGCGTCCAAACTTACCTGTCCATGACATGTTATCATAATTCCATGCCATATTTATGCGTGATATTCTGCTGATATTATTTAGTTAATTGATTCGATAAAAGTTGATTACACGTATCGAGGTTATACTGTGATGTGGTGGTGGTGTGTCGTGGTTGGTATCAGTTGGTAGGGTATGGGGGAACATTTCCACGGGCGACCGAACGCAATCAAACAAAAACTCGGCACTTCATGCCGGAAAACCAGATGGCTGTGCATTCTATTCAAATCATGCGAACCGAATGATATTATCATACATAATTGAGTAATGATTTTTCAATGAAATTTCTGAAATGTACGGTGGTTATTTCTTATCAAAATAAAATATTCTCCGCATGAATCACCGATGACAAGCAAAGGGATGTACAATATTTTACTTTCTGGTACCTGCAGATCATAAGATATCTCCTAAACCTGACTAATACATAAACTTGATAATTCATTAAGTCAATGTGTACTTCGTCTTTCAATTGAAACGACTTTGGTTAACAGATCACGTGCATGACCTTCATCGGAATTTAGATTTTTCCGACAACTTTGGAACTATATACATTTACGTGGTACCGTTAGGCCCGAAAGGGATGGGCTACAAAGGGTGGGCAAATAATCGCAAAGCATACGGTTTATCGTGTCTTATTCCCAGGCACAAACGACGCTTTTATAGTCAGCTCCGCCCTTAAGGTTTTATTATGCCTCGAACGTACAATGAGCGTGACGCATAGCTATTGTAATCATTTCTTGGTGTGTACCCTAATTCTAAGATCGCAGTCATCGATACTTAACTTGAACCCTGAAATGTTTCACCCGACTAACGAACGACCGCAACGGTGACTCATTCATATTTGCTAGCGCTAAAGTAAATCAACGATGTGGTCATAAATTAAATGCACCACGAAGTATTCGGCGTGCGTTTCTTCTACAATTTGTCGTACCCAATGGTTTTTCGACCTGAACGAAGTGTTATGAATAACTGTATATCGTACACGGTATATAATTGTCTTTTTCCATGTCCAAGGGGGTTACAAATACGAATGCTCTTCGATACGAAACGGCTGTAATGATAAGAGAAAAATGTATCATTGATATGTACAACTCACGGACTTTTGGTATGTACTCGAAAGTTGTTTCATGAATGTGGGAACATCCAGGTTAGATGCGGGGTAACGAGAAGGAAGACAAACAATTCGTGCGTGAACAACGGTCAAGGCGATGACAAAGAAGACGATCGCGAAGAAACAGATATTCGAATATAGTGATTAAAAAGGCTGTGGCATCGTCGCAGGGTGGCCAGCTGGTGGCGCCACGATCGCGAAGTAATTTCGTGTTGCTCTCATTCCTTGGTGTAATATTGCTGGCAGTAGCCTGTTATCTGTTGTGTTTTCGGGCTGTAACTCCGTGAAAAACATGTCTCTTCGATAATAAATAAATGTGAAATAACTAGATAAGTGAGTGCGAAGGGTCGTTAATAAAAGGTTGTTAATCGCGAAGGTGTGGAGAGTCCGCAGGTGTAATTTGTTTCGTTATATCTACGGCTCCCGAATTAATAGGATATCGATTTGCTCGCGAGTGCTGTGCTGGCTTTAACACAGAGACGAGGAGGCAGCAGCAGCAGCAGCCAGGCAGCCATGGACGTCGATATTTTTGGGGCACAGTCCGTACGATCGAGGAAAAACGTTGATAAACTAATTTCAAAGGCCTGATAGAAGCCGACATGTTTATCATACCTTACAACAATCTCCTCGTGATCATAGAAAGTTAGATAAATAATAGGAACGAAAATTGAAAGTTGGTGAAGCACTTTCCTCACACTCCTTCACCATTCTTTCTTTTCATTCTAATCTGGATTCACCTAAGGTTTTCGACGCATCTCCTTCGAGATTGAAGAAAGAAGAATAGAATAGGATAGAG
Organism: Arge pagana; assembly: GCA_963969455.1. NCBI lineage: Eukaryota > Metazoa > Arthropoda > Insecta > Hymenoptera > Argidae > Arge > Arge pagana. The sequence goes on from OZ018310.1 coordinate 18,881,221, forward strand.
AAACAAAGAAAAATCGCTCTGAGCAATGGATGCGATGAACTCCATGAGTGGCGGGGCAGTAGCCTGCCCTGTCTGCACGCTGTATCTTCGCGAGGGTATAAGCCTTCAAAAACATTTGGATACCCACCCTAAGGAGCAGGTTATCGAGGCTTTGATCAAAGCTAGTACATCGCCGGTGGGGGTCCAGGTTCCTTCCGCACCTGCCACAGCCGCGGCTGTAGCGCAACCGCAACAGCCTCCTCCGTTGCCAACAGCGACGAACCCAACCTCGTCGCACTCGCCGTATCCCATAGGTCCGGTGTTCGAATGTCCACCAATAGCTTCCATGATGCCGCCTCAATTTGCTTCGTTTAGCTATCAACAATTTGTCAACAATGGAACAATGATGATACCTCAGTACGCGATGGCACCGCAAGCCAATCAAATGATGCAGATGCTTTACAATCCGTACGGTGCGATGTACCAACAACAGCAAATACCAGCAGTCCAAATGATTGCTCCTGTATCAAACATGCAAACTCCGGCAAGAATGAGATCCATGGTATCTGTTGCTAGCGAAACTACCGCTAGATCCAATGTTGGGACTATGAACTCTGAAATGGAACCTAAGCAAATTTTACCAGAAATCGAAGTTGAATCTGAGGTTGACCAAGTCCTACCGGATGTACAACACTTGTCTCGGGAACCCCAGAATACAAATCAACACGAAACAGAGCAGGATAATCAGTTGAGGTTGGAACGAAGGCAGATAACCCAAAACCCTTCGCCATCCCCTCAGGATAACCGGCCCAACAACCAGATTAATTATCAAACTGCTGTGCAAAATTTGACTGCTACGGATGAGGAGGTTAGTGCCGACGTGGACAAAGAAGAGAGCGTTTTGCCTGACATAGAGGATGTTCAGTCCCCGAGATCAACGCCGCAGATACAACAAGTCACGATACACTATGACGATGCACAACAGATGCCAAATGGGGAACAGTTTACATCGTGTTACGGGATGAATGCTGGAAAAGGACACAATGTAGAAACTACAACCACAATTATAGACTCGGAAATGGAACCTCAACATGGAAACGAAGAACCTCAGAGAACTTCCGAGCAATGTACGAGATCTATTTGTCAAAATAATCAAGAAATTGTCATCAATGATCAACCAAAAAGTTCTACACATCCACCCGAAGTTGAACAACTCGAACGACTTCTCATTACAATTATGGAAACACAGTTCAACGCAGATTCTTTGAAACACAAAGAGGAATCGAGAGGGCAAGGGGAGAAGAATATGGAGGCCACGCTTCAAGTATCGAATGCAAATAGTCAAGAAAATGATAGGGAAATTTTAGATTTTAGAAAAATTGATCAAGACGACGACGACAAATCCGTACAATTAGAATCCTGTGACGAGTACGAGGCTCATGCTGATTCTGATCCTTTATATAGTTATAAGAATAGCTTGTCGGCTCCGGCATCACCTGCTACGCGTCAACAACTTCAAAGGCGTCGAACCTATTCCATGAGATCGGAGCTGGGTTCCACTGAAAATCTCAGCTCGTATCCCATCGGCTTTGAAGCTACAACGTTGCAGCATGACGAGGATGAAGACGTAGATGGTAACGACAAACTAGATGACAACTTCAACGAAGAGGACATGGAGATCGAAGAAATTGCCAGCCCGCATACACCGTTTACTAAACATGACAATAGCGAGTGCATAAGATCTCATACCCCGTTGTCTACGATCAGTGGAATCTCTGGACTCAGAGTTCGAACGGATCTTAGTAAACCTTGTTCGCCAGCATCTGCGCACTCTTTTCATCACATGGACACGAACAGTCTGTGCGCAGAGGACGATGATGCGGATGACATATTAGATCCGGAGAGCGAAAAAGATCCAATTGATTGCTCACAATTGGAAAAAGAGGCGGCAGTAATGGAAAGTTTAAAGAACAATTTACAATCAAGTATATACGACCATAAATTACAACCAAATCACGTTTATCATCAATCAGTTATCACAGAAAATGTATCGTCTTTTCCAGTTGGTAATCATTCGCAAAAACCAATGATCATTCACGACACATATTCTATATCCAATTGCCGAAATACAGATAATCTATTAGATCTTTCGGAACCATCAGAAGCAACGACCAGCACTGATTCAAAGAACTTTCAATCAACAAAATCTATTATTCATAAACCGACCAGTGAAATTTTGAATATTAATGAAGATGCACATCCAGGTCCTATGAATGTACTAGAGTTCGACGGACTTCAAATATTAGTACCTAGTACTTTCGTTAGCGAGTCGTCGCAAAAAGCTGTCAGCGCGACTAGTCGACAATCCATGGCCAGTAGCGAAGGTGGAATCGAAGTTGACGAGGAAGTTAAGAGTGTGAGCATGCGAGCCGACGAGACTATGCCACCGAGAGGCGAATTATCCGAACAAGAAAGTAATGGTTGTCACGAACCGTCAGCGTGGCAGGTCAGTATCATCCAGATAACCTGAAGTAACGTTGTCTCAATACGAGATGAGTTTCACATTTCGTTAACTTTATGTATATTCGAGAATTTTTCTTTACAGCTATACATGGGACAAGAGTCTTCGAGGATGTCGACTTCTTACGATCTGATGGCCCGTGAGAGTTGGGAAGAGTCCGAAGGATCGGACAATGAAATCGGAGGGCCTCTCCTGGATAGTCGTAGTCTGGCTACACACTTCACATCTAGTCTATTCTTAGATAGAGACAGAAAAACGCCAACGAAACGCATGTTCAAGTGTCCACATTGCACAGAAGTCTTCGATTGTCCAAAAGAGCGGCGAGTTCACACCAGTACCATCCACAAAGACGCAGGTCCTAGTGGTAGTCGAGATATGAACGAGCCAACCGAGGTGAAGGACATAAAGCTACTGGAAGGTCGAATGAACATGTTTGACGATATATTTGTTCCTACATCGCACGCGCAACAACCATTGTTGCATCAACTTCAACCAGCTCACAAGCCGGATCTGGCAAAGTTGGAGGTTGATCAGAAAGTAGACGGTCTTGTAATCCCAGTTTCCGTCGAAGTATCCTGTACTATATGTGGACAGCAATTCACAAGCGAGAAATCGCTCCAAATTCATCATCGGAGGGTCCATCATGGTGAAAGTACGAAACGGGTTCGAGAAAATGCAAAATGTCAAACGTGCAACGAAGAATTTCCATCGGTCGTTCTTTTCAACACCCATTTGAAGATTCATCCCCTCGAATGTGGACAATGCGGGAAATATTTTTATAGAAAACAAAATTTCAAGTTACACATGAAAAGGCATCTGGGTATAAAGCCATTTCCATGCACGGTCTGCGACAAGGCTTTTTTGACGAAACAAAAGTTGGACGAACACACGAACGGACACACGGGTAATGCCCCCGTCAAATGTAATCTGTGCAACGAGACTTTCAAACGTTATTCGAATTTGACCCAACACAAAAACAGGCATCATTTAAACATCAAGAAAAAATTAAAAGACTACATATGCCATTGCGGCGAAGTGTTTCACACGAAAAAGAAACTGGCGTGGCACAAGGAGACGCACGACGAGAAACCAAAGGCGTGCACCTACTGCAACGAAAGATTCATCCACATGGCTAGCCTCACCAGACACATGCGACGAGCTCACAATCGCAGATTCGTACCAGATGCCCAAAGAGAAAACGAGAACGTCGAATGTCCAATATGCAAGTGCATCTATCTGCGCTCGTCCCTGGCAGTCCATATGCGAGTCCACAACGGCGAGAGACCCTACGAGTGTCAGGTATGCTCCAAGGCGTTCAGCACCAAGTGGAACTTACAACTCCACAAATGGACGCATGCAGCACGGAGCACAAAACCATTTAAATGCAATCAATGCAGCGCCGCCTTCTATCGACATAGTGATTACACTGCTCACATGAACTCTCATCGAAATGTTAGGCCTTACACGTGTAATTATTGCGGGGCACAATTTATACGCAAGTACAATTGTCTACGCCACGTTAAAGAACACGAAGAGAACAAATCGTATACCTGCGATATTTGCAACAAGACTTTCCATCGGTCCTATTATCTCAAGGAACATTTGCGCGTCCATTCGGGCGCCAGACCTTATACGTGTCACATATGTGGCAAGTCGAGTAGCACCAAATCGAATCACAACAAACACGTGAGGATTCATCACGCGCGCGAGCCTGTGAATACGGAGAATTAAGAATGAAAGGACAAAATGAAACTATGAACGAATAATACTATGCACGAGGAAAACGGAAAGCAAAAAATAACAGGGGCCCAAGGCCCGAAATCTTTACAGACGGTCGAGAGCGCTGGGTCTATATTATTTATTTAACGTTTGGATCAACATATAGTGAATACTTGACTAATTTTATTATCACTACTTGTGAAACGGTAGAAATACGTTAGAAAATTTTGCAATGTTTATTCGGCGAGCATATTCCATGTCTCGTACAGTTTAAGCATGTTATTTCCTATTTGGGAGAATTTGCATCGTGAGCCGCTAATTGACGACACATGGATGCGAATATCTGTGATATATTTCCCGAGCTCGGCTTTCAGCCTGGCCGAATAATCGAGTGATTATTTGATTTTAGGTTTAAGTATTCGACTCCGACAAGTCGGTCAAGATTCTCGCCACGTTTTTTTTTTTTGTTTTTTTAAATTATTATTATTATTATTGAGGAGGTTTTAACGTTAGCATTTTGCTATTTTATATTAAAACACCAGATGCATGTTAGTCGACGTACAATTTTTATAAAGAAACGCGATCGGCTTTATCGTTAGAAAGAATATTTAAAACGAGACGTAAATGAAAGACGCGATGTGAAGGAGAAATTCTTTATTATGTTACGATCCAACAATCTTGTTTTTTTTTTCATTTTTTTTTTCACTTAGGTCCAGTGACTTAAGACCCTAACTACTTAAAATAATGAATTAAGTTGTTGACGAACTTGTTGACAATGGTTTAAAAATAATCTGTGTCTCAGAGACTCAAGCAGACCTTCGAACGAAGGTTTGCACATTGAGAAACACATTTGCCAACTAATAGTAATAAAGCATTATGCAAATCTAATTAATCGAATAATCCTATATAATTATTATAAAACTCTTTTACGTATCAATCGTTGTAAGTGGTTTTTTTTACAATGAACTATTTTACATAAACGAGTGCATATTTGAAAGTTCGCGCGTCAGTGTCCAGTGTATTAAGTGTGGAAGGCCCTCTAATTGGTTTTCTCAATTATTTTTACGTACCAACAGTACTAAAACAAAAAAAAGGGTCTATTATTTACTACTATTAATATTGAATTACAGTGCTGTAATGTACCTCGATGTGGTCATTTAGATATATTTGTTGTTATCTACTGTCTATGTCGAGATAATTATTTTTCGAAAAATATCAGTCAGCATGCAGATACATTTGCAAAGTATTTATTATACGGAACACAATTTTATCGATACACCTAAATTTAAGACACTTCTTCGAAGGAGTAGACGTTTTTAGAAAAAGAAACCAGTCGTGAAAATTTGCAAGATTATATTTCATGGAAATAAGTTTGGTCGATAGTTTCAAAAAACCACACTGGTCGTTGAGATTAAAATCCTCTTGGTTCGCAGCTTAGCTGGTCTTGCCATAAGTTGCAAACTTATTTTTTTTTGTTGTTGTTGTTTTCATTTAATGGAGAGTTTAGATTTTTCCCTTACAAATGGATTTCTGCTGTTTAGTTTATTGAATATTGAAAAATTTGTGAAACTATTATGCGCATGAAGATTATTTTTCCAACGATGCACGATTGTACTTTTGGCAGGTATTGTCGAGCACATAATTAAGCACAACTATTCGTTCGCGTATACATATGTACTTTCAAAATAATCTGGCATTTGCTGATTTTCAGTCGTCGTGGTTGCATCTAAATACTAATTTCTGTAGTCTTTACATGTAAACACACTCGAAAAATGATCTATTACGGTACTGTCGACTATTACTCAATAGTTACAAATCTTAGTTGTTATTCTTATATATTTATATATTTTGCAACTATTGACGCTGATTTTTATTGGTAATATTCAATACCAAGACTGTGAAGACGTTGGTGCTACGTATTACTATTGTACAAACCATCAAAATTCTCACCTGATCGACGTAGTACGTATACTATCGTGCAATCAGACAAATTAACTCGGAGTTAATAATCGCATAAATACTGCTTACGCTGCATGTCAACTAATGTCTAAAATATTTCCAGAATATACTGAGTTTCCTCGATAATTTATCAAATTTTTCTTCTGTAAATTTTTACCACAAAAGCAAACGTTATACAAGTCTAGCAACAATAACTACTGGAATACGTTTTACCAAATACTTTAAGACATTATCTCGCCTATTGGTAAAGTTTTTTTTAAATCCCACCTTGTACCAACGTCATCATCATCCAAATGTGCAATTGTCTAGCCAAGCGACGTACGGGTCGCCGATAGACGCAGTACTGTATATATTGTAAATATGTATAATAATTATATTTTATAATAGGGCCAAACAATCACCAGGCAATTGAGTATTGTACGGAACGATTCATGCTATAAGGAGATGAAAACAAAAAAAATAGAATAATTATGATCATTAAATGAATAATAATAAATCAGCATGTGTATACCTTAATAAAAGTTATGTATTGAGGTACTTTTTTAAATAAGTTACTTCTCTCGTTTATTAATAGTCTTTGACATAATTGTTTCTAATGTTTTGTTCTCTCAGTTTTACCGTTGAAAAATCATTCATTTGGTTAGTTCTTCTTATTTATATATCAACTAACATTAAAAGAGTACTTCGAATTAAATCCTCGCATTACTTTCAATTGTAACAGTATTCTCTTCCAAAATTTCAATGTACTCCCGATACTACTGTTTTTACCCCACAAGTTGAATGGAACCAAATCAGGTAAGTGAAATACGGTGATAAAAACGTAATTACATTGTATAATTCTTTGAATGGTCAGATATTAGACCTACTATGATATCATGATTTTCCATAGGATCTGAAGATTTCCTAAAGGGAGCTTGGGTAGCACTTGATTATCTACTATCAAGTAGCGCTGAAGAAATTCAATTTCTAGCTATACCGAGCAGTACTCGATATATTGACTCGAGAAAAGTTACAACCAGATGTTAGGAATATTTTTGAATTCTTCAAAACATCAAATAAATTGTAACGTGGAATTGATTGTCTGAAAAAATATGAAATATAATTTATTCAAACGCTTCTACAATAAATAAAAAATTTTACACCATCACTCCGATGAGTTCTCTGAAACGACATAATCCGTAACGAAACATCAATGATATTAATTACAAGTAGAGAAATTGGTGGAAAAAATGTAATAATGGCTGATAGAATATCTATTTATAACAGGTTCATTGATTCTTCAGCTAATGTAAAAACGCCAAATATTTCGACTTCTCCGTCATGCTTATAAATATATATATATCAATAGTTCAAAGTATAGCTATACATTCTTAAAAATATAACAATCATTTCAATGTAAATTCAAATGATAAAAATTAATTACGTGTAAAATTATTTCGTTAATACCAATACACCGATTTAATTCGATTTCCTCGAAATTGTGACGAATAATCAACAAGATTTGTATTGGCATATGCGAAATTACAACTCTATACAATTGAAAAGTGTAAAATTGATTTCGATTTCATGATTCTCATTTAAATATTAAATAATTTTTAAATAATGTAAATATATAAATATGTATAATTCACCATCGATACGTTGCAAAAGCAACAAAAAATTCTGAGCGTTACAAAAAAAATGTTAACGGACAGTCTTTGGAATGTTATATTCATTTAAATTTCCCCATGCTGGTCCCACTTTTATTTTCACCGGCAGCGGTATGATCAATCTATAAGATTCTTCCATTGATTGTTTCACGATTCTTGCTACTTGATGAAGATCCGATACGTTGACCTTAAATTATTACGTTTATATCATTATTCAGCAATAAACATTATCCACGTTATACTCATGATTACGGGAGTGATGATCAGAATTTTTAACGTTCTCAATTAATAAAGTCAAATTCCAAACCTCGTATAATAATTCGTCGTGCAGATGTAACACCAAGTGAGCTCCATTGTTCACAGATCCTTTACTGCTCCGTAGACGTCTGGATTTCATTTCTGACAATACTTTAGGAGTATTCGGAAATTCTACATGAAGGCGATCGTCTATAAGAACCATTGCTTTTTTCACTAAATCAGCAGCGGACCCCTGAATTTTGGTATTAACAGCTTGTCTCTCTGCTTGTGCTGTAAACAGCGATACGTTAAATTATAATAGACACAATTACCAACGTCTTTAATAATATTCCTTCATAACACTGGAGCCTCCGCATTTTATGTATATTTTGCATAAGCTCCAAGAAGCCATATCGATTTTTTTTCAATGAGTAATGTATGATTAATGTTCTTTCTTTTCTTCTGTGTTATGTACATTTAAGGGCATGGGTTCTTGATATCAATGACCACTCACATCGTTCGCGACTCACGTTGCTGTTCAAACCTGGAAGCATGCGGCGTCTCTCCATGAGCGTTGTTACGTAACCATCTTCTCTGGATTGATTTGTGACTTGTTCGATCCATTTAATAATATTGGGATACGTCTTCAGAAAAGTTTCCATAAATTCTTTGGCCTCCATTTCAGACACTCTCAACTGTTTGGCCAGAGTTCGAGGGCCCATGCCGTAAATTATTCCATAACATAATTGCTTTGTGCGTTGGCGGATATCATCAGTGATCTGGAAAGTGCAATGCGATACTGGTGATTAATCCAAGTTTAACTGAAATGAAAGATTGTTGACAGGTTTACCTCAACTTCGGATATGTTATTCCACTGAGCGCCAATCATTTTGAATACATCACGATCCGTTCTCATAATTTTACAGAGTACAGGGTCTTCAGAGAAATGGGCCAATATCCTCAGTTCAAGTTGGCAGTAGTCAGCGGATAATATTGCGTTTTCCGAATTAGGAACGAATGCCATTCGCATACTGAATATGAAGGTTTCATCTTCACTATGAAAATCTCTTGGGACGTTTTGCAAGTTTGGTTCGTGCATTGATATTCTACCAGTTACTGTGTTCATCACGCAAGTACCGTGAATCCTTGGGGAATGCTGCGCCAAGTTTAATAGAGGGAAGACCATCTGCAATATAGACATAAATGGAATCCAAACAACTCTCTAAATTTGTTCAGAAGGCAAACCTTTTTTTGAGTTCCGTTCAATTTTCTCCACGCCATGACTAATTTGGAAATAGGATTCTCGACAGTTTCCAAAACAGCTTTACTAGTGCTCACTTTTTTCCCTTTGTACATTCCTAAAGCCTACATAAATATAGAAGTAATGAAGCGAGGCTCTCATAATAGGAGTTATTCGTATGTATATTCAGATTTTACCTGAGCTACTTCTTTCGATGATGTGAAACTAAATTTTCTTCCGGCCAAAGCATAGGCTTGCGCTTGCAGTTTAGCCATTTCTTGTTGAATAACGACAGACAAATCTTGTAACGATTCAAAATTTATTCCTATTCCAGATAATTCTGAGCGCGCCATGATCGATGTCAGTCTCGTCTCTACGTCTGCAAATGAGAAGGAAATATTGATTCTTATCCGTGTATATCTCATATATCGTGACTAAAAATTGCGCTTACTGATGAAAGTGTCCCACAAGCGTTTGCTGTAAGTACGTAATTTGTTGGTAACATTTTCCATAACGTACCAAGTGGTAAATACATATGCAGCTGCCTCGTCTCTGTTCAGTGATAACCAGTCGTTATCTGTATTTCCAGCTGATGTGGTATATTGCAGAGCCAGAGCGCCTTGTGGGAAATATATGGTAGCCTAATATTGAATAATGAAAAAAGCAGAAACTAATTTAATTTAATCTACGAGTAATATTTCTCCTTTAATTTCTAAATTTAGATTACAGGTACTGATCAGATCTTCATTATTCAATACTCACCATCTCGCGGAGAGTTTTGTCTTCGCTATCAGGTTTGATCAACCATTGAGCAACTTTTGGATCAATGAATTTACAGTTGGCGCTAATTTTGCAACATTGATGAAGAATTTTATATATTTCTTTGCTTTGATGACAACGTACTCTTAGAGAAGGGTTCGCCAATACTGTTCGCAAGAGTTCTAGACGTTCTTTCAATAGAATGTCACCATCTAGGGATAAAACAAATAATAATAAATTAGGTAATCGCCCATAGAGGTATCATTTTACATGTGTTATATGATGCCATACCATTTCTGTTCTCGAAGGAAATGTAGTAGACAATGTTTCTTCCCCAACAAATAGCAATGCCGTTAACAATTTTGTCGGCGTGAACACATGTTTCGTTCAATTTCAACCTTTTCTTTTTATCAGCCATACTTAATAATTTCAGGCCAATACCCGTTGCCTCATCTACGAACTTGTCATTAGCCAAAGCTATCGCAATCTCTTTTTGGGCTGTAACTTCGATAGAAAATAGTTTGAATACATTGAAATTGCTTGCAACGTTTATGACGTCCAAGGCATCGTAGTCTATTGATTCAGCCGAATCCGTTTTCTCATCCGCAGTAGACAATTGTATTATTGCTTGTCTCGAAGTTGTGGGTACGTTGAACATATGTTTTCCATCTCTCAAATTTAACGTACGTTTATGCAGATTTAGTCTCGTCTTCGATATTTGTACTGGCGAATCATCTCCCGAATTCGATAGGATACTACTTGTGCTACAATCCTTATAGTGCAGGATTTTTTTAACGTTCCCTGCATCGGTACGAATCAAATCGATACTTTTGTCACTGATGTTCTTTGTCACGTTCTGTTGACCTTTACCAGTTTTGTCTGTTTTTTTCGCTTTATTCGATTGAATCATTGCGAGTTTATGTATCGATTCTGACTTCATCTTGCTGCGATGCGTTTTGTTTGTACTTGATATAGCCAAGTGTTGAGATGCAGCGACAACGTCGTCTGAATTGTTAGATTCCAAAGATAAACGACTGCTGTTACTCAGACTTCTGAGGCTCGGCCGAGGAGCAACCTTTTGCTCTCCCGCAGCTTCCACATCAGAGTGTTTTCGTTTGCGTCGTGAACTTTCTAGAGGGGTTTCTTTGATGACGATTGACTTGCAATTAAACTTTAGAGCTGTCAGCCCTGCACTTTCAAAAACGCTATCATTATCCGAATCATTCGATGGATGTCGACTAGAACTTGGTGAAATACCTGCATCTAAATTTGCCTGGTTGAACATACTGTTTGTCTCATTATCAGATAAATGTATTGTATTCACATGCGAATCGTGGTCCACATTCGAGTTAGTGGAAAGCTTTTGGCGTAGTTTTTGTCCAATCCAAGAATGACCACTGTCCCAAGAAAAATCTAACTCTGCGCTGTGTGGAAAGTTTTTCGCATTCTGATAGCCTGATTGTTGTATCGACTTATCTATGTTTCCATTATCTTTACACGTCGACGGTCCAGCCTCTATTTTTTTCTTCCCGAGTTTCAAACCAATCGTCGATGGTGATACGTTGTTGATAGATCTTTTCAAGACGATATTTTCTCTTGTTATTTCGCAAAAACTTTGATCAACTGTTTCTAAAATGCTCAACGATCCGTCAATGTTTTTTTCCAGCACGTCGCCGCATCCTGTATCCGTGGAATAACTATCACCGAACAAACTCGGGCTTCGTGAAAAGGAACTCCTTGTTGTATTCCCACCGTTAACTACACCATCATTTTCACTTTCTGAACAAGTTTCAGCAACCACATCGTTTTTTAGGATATTCTCGATTGCAGGCGATTTTGACAAAACCGGAAATGATTCCTTTGGCATTTTATCAAGAGTTTTGCTACTTTTAGGAAATGACGACCACTCCAAATTATCCATACTACCTACTGGCGAAATTCCCAAATCCTTATCGAATCTCATAGTAACGTAGGCGTCCCCTTGAGTATGCGAACCACTGACAGTCACACTTGAAGTACCATTGAAGACATTAGGAAAAATATCATTAGTATTCGACTTTATGTCGGTATTGCTACATTTCTGTGGTTGCTCGTTGCTTGAATTATCGGCAGGCGATTTAGATTCAGTAAAATTCCTTGACATGGTTTTTGTTGAATCTAACGCTATTTCATTGTTTGTTCGATTATCCTCGACAACTTCACTGTGTATGGTATTTTGCTGCGTAAGCGAACTCTTCGAGGAGTTACTTGCCCTCGTACGGGAAGTTTGGGGCTTTTGCTTATCCTGTTCCCAGTGAACCTCTTTTACTCCAAGATCATGCTGCAAGAAATAAATTTTCACAGGGTATTCAACAATTTTCACCCACAAGATTTCTGAATAATTCTAGACGCATTTCATTTCGTTTCTGTGTACGCAGTTAGTTGTTAGCAGTTATATGTTATTTCATGTTAGACCAATTGTAGAAGTTATGTTCTAACGAACCTGCAGAAATGTTCTAGCTTCTTGAATCAACATAACGGCTGCTTCGTATGGGGTTAAACCATCTTTTCCAGTAATGAAAATACTTCTTTGTTGATTTCTTTTTGCAGCATCTTGCGCATGTTCTCCTTCTTGTTTCCTCTCACTATTGCCACAAAGATTGGACATTACTTGTCAAGGGTACGTATGACCATATGCCCGATGAAACATATTTGGTATACATTACCTTTCGAATGGCAAAGCTTTCTGTAATGCACGTTCAACTCTGCGCTCATCAGCAATCGCCAATTCAGCAATGGAAGTAATTCCTTCCTTGAAGAGACTCCGAGCTCTTAAGCCGTTCAATCCCGAAAGACGCAGTAAGTCTAATAATTCCCTGCTCACTCCAAAATGTAAACGTGCTTGAAATTGAGAAAATAACAATTCCAGGCAATCCCATCCGAGTTGCTTACAAAATTGTGTAACCATTCCTGAAATCAGATTATTCATATTCCGTGAGATAATGATACCCCCAAAAAGTGAATATTGTTTCCCATAAAACTTTTTTCGATTCCTTGTTAGCAATAAGAAAGTGTTTGTATGTTTCAAGACCTCGAGAAATGTTTGTAAATCATGATGCTTTCTCAAGACGAACCAGCCCGATTATGAATTACCTTGAATTTTTATTCCTAAATTTGAAATCACCGGCTAGAAGAATTGTAATGAGCTCGAGTGAAATATATCAAAATGCAGGACGTTCGCTGAGAGATTAACCATCATTTCAGTACATTTGTAATTACCTGCGAACGTCGAGGCTGATTGCTGTAAGCTTTGCAAGACACCCCGGTTATACGAGTACTTATCAGCGACAACAGCTAGCGGGACTTCGTGAACGAGATCGTGAAGAGCCAATGCCATATAGAATTGTCGATGTATGTTGAACTGTCAAAAGTGTATTTATAGTTAAGCATTAATATTTGTCAATTTCTATCCTCGATGATCACTATTGTGTTTTTACCATTCTATCATGTTTGAAGATTCCTCGTAATGCTGATGCGAGAAAGCGTTCTTCGATTCCTACTAATTGTCCAACCCTACGTTCACTCTCGCTCAGAGATTTCCATAAATCAAAGAATACCGGCCAATCAACAGAAGTTGGATAACTGATCGGTGTGACTAGATATATAATGTGCAAATCCGTATCGAGAACTAACGACTTTCTAGCACGTTGTAATTCTTCAAACATGAATAAACCATCGCCTGGATTAACGGAAGAAGCCAGACAAGCCTTACCCAATGACGTTGCGACACACCGTGATTCTTTGTTTTCTAATTCTTGATACCTAAATCATACTTTGATCATAAAACTGATAAAAATGTACACGTGTTCATTAAAGCCCCATGATACTCACGAAACGAACTCATATTTTGTCAAGTAAGTCATTGCATCCTTTGTTAAATTTTCCAATACAACTGTTTTATCAAAATGGGCGAAAGTACATTCAGTATAAATATTAATGTCAGCCGATGTATAGACTACTTCACTGGCGATAGCTTCCAACAGAGCTCTGACCAGTGGTATAGATCTGTCGAGACAAGATTTTACAGGTTTCAACTGCGCTGACATCAGAGATTTAGCTGCTTCTTGTTCGGTTGGCTTGCATATTAATATACTTTCCCCTATAATAGTAAATATAGCAGTTATTCTTTTAGCAGTAAGAAGTTTCTTCCCTAAGACATCCAAATAAAATTGCAAACTTGGAAATGGTAATATTATTATTGTTGCCCACAATCACTAAGGACGAGTAAGGGGAAAACCACTCGTTGAGTATGTTACTGAAAAGCTATGCAACATATTATTTCACAAATCAAAGTCTACGAATCAATGCTGTCCACTAACGATAACTTGTGATGTATTAAAGTATCAAGCCCAACACTGATCTCAAGTGATCTCAAGTTCTCAAGTTTCCTGTGAAGGTAAAAAAGTTGGTGTATCCTATCAATTTTCTTTCTCACCAGCAGTATCCTTTCCCATACGTCCAGCTCGTCCAATCATCTGTCTATATGACAGCGTATCCATCACTTTTCGATTAAACAATGGCGATCTTACGATTACCCGTCTGGCTGGTAAATTGACACCGCTACTGAGGGTAGAAGTAGCTACGAGTACTCGCAATGAACCAGTTCTAAAACAAAGAAAGACTAGAAATTATATATTGTCAATTAGTCGAGTTGATATTTGATATTTGTTCGGCAAATCATAGAACAAGCAAGCAAACAGATCTTGTAAATGATTGGAAAAAATCTACCTGAATGAGCCTTCAATTATGTCACGTTCATCCATGGTTAGTCCAGCGTGATGAAACGCAACCCCAAAAGATACTGTGTTTCTTAATACCCCGTCTAAACCAGCAGGGCAATGCTTCAGTTGCAACAAAGTTTCCGCAATAGCATTTGAATCTAATTGCTGACGAAGAATTTTCCCAAGACTTGTATCCTTATTGCCTATGATGGTAAATGTTAGGACTAAACCGCATAGAAATCTGAATGTCAATAAAATGTAAGACTAACAAAATTTACTGAAGCTGACCAAGTTTGTAAAACATGTCTGCTATTTGTCGAGCAAGACTTTCGCACCAATTTTTCGTGGGACAAAATATTAAGGTGCTATGTCCATCGGCTATAGTTTCTATACATAGTTGTAAAACGTTGTCGGAATCATCGATTAGTTCTGGTGAGGGAATCAAGTTTCGGACTGCCACGAGAGAGCTGTTATATATAGTAGTGTTTATCTACAAATTTCAAAAATAATGTGAAAATTACGAAGGATTTGTAACAAACGTATATACTTCCTGAGATCCAATTACCTTGCATCGTTCTTCGAGTGGAATTGGCCTGAACTCTGTCTTGTATAACTCGGCATCCAACCATTTAGCCAACACACTTAAATTTGGAAGGGTTGCGGACATGCCAATCAGTTGTATATTTACGTGTTCCTCTCTATAGAAACAAGCTTTATTATGCATAGAACAGTTTCAGTTGATGTATGTACAGAAGTTTAATTATCGCCAATAACTACAATATGCACCAAATATATTTGTTTTACCTTAATGTCATATATTTCAGTTTTGTTAGCAGCAACTCGAGTATGTAGCCACGACTTGGATCACCTATTAAATGCAATTCATCCACAACAACTGCTCCTAGCGACGAAAGGCCTCCCTCTTCCATGAGGCGGTTGATCAAAGAATTTGCTTTTTCGATGGTGGCTATAGCTATCTGAGTATTCGCAAGTCCACCAGGCGGTGAAATTTGACCCATAAAACCATCAACACGGATTCCACTACTCGACAATAAATCCTATGTGATCGGAAATTTAATGATTGCGATTTGAATCCAAGAATCACTAGTTCGGTACTCACTTGAAAATAATACATCTTTTCACGGACAACCGAAACAAAAGGTAGAATGAAAATAGCCTTTTTTTGACGTTCCAATATAGTCTTTAGTATCAGTAATTCTGCAACCAATGTCTTTCCAGCAGATGTAGGGGCTGAATATACCAAATTTTTGTTTTCCACTAACACTTTATAATTGGACAGACATTCTACTTGCCAGGGAAACATCTTTGTTAAGCCTCGTGATTCATATTTCTGAAAATTCACGTTATGTAATTACTCAGGTACAGTTTATTAAAGTATGAACTAACAGCATGCACATTTACACGTTAAACCAACCTGTAAAATTTTTGCTGGCAGACCCCATACTGATAGATTGCAACGTTCTTCGATGTCGACTAGCAAAGGAGAAGTGTTCAAGCTTTCGGCAATCTTGGTATTTGATTCAATATTATTCAATGGACCATCATCGCCCTTTTCTTCAAATTTGGAAAAGTTGTTGCGTAGAGTAGCGGCAGATTTTCCCTCATTAGCGGTACATTCAACCGTTTCATTAGAATTTTTTTGGAGACTTGATATTTCAGTGGTTTCAACTGTGTTGGTGCCAGAATTTCGTCTCTTGCTTTGAATCAAATTAGAATCTGCTGCAGTGACCCCGTCCTTGATAGCAATATCGAATTCTGAACGTCGTGATGTTGTTGGGCAATTTTGAATGAGCATTGATTTTTCTCGCACAGAGATTGGATCTTTTGGATAGGTTTTGGACCTTGTTGGAATATCGGTCATTTGTTCTTTTAATATGGGAACAGACTTCGATACGTTTTCATCAAGTATTGTAGTCTTAGAAAACATTAGGCTATTTTCGAAGTATTTATCAACATTACTTGTATGGTTGTCGATCGTCGTTACTTCGGCCAAGGATTTCGACTTGTTGAGACATTTGCTGAAGTCTCTTGAAGAAATCTCCTTTACATCGAGCGATGGACGATAGCCAGACTCCTTACGCGGAGAACGATGTTTGCTCATCGAACTGATCGCAGGTTTTTTTTTATCAGTTTTTTGAATAGTTGATACGGCTTTCAGTATCGGTTCGCCGACTGAATTCATGATTGTAATATTCTTCAGTTACTATTAATTGTCATCTAAGTTGAAGATTCATTTTCTGGAACATAGAATTTACATAATACACAGTGTCTCCTTCTGAAATCGTTGTCTAATATTTCCATCGAGATTTATTTAGTATTGTAAACAACTAGATATTTACATTTGTTATTGAATATCGTCAGTTCCAGAAATCAAGATAGGTTAGGTCTTCGCATCCTTGAACTGTCTTATCAATGACTGTATATTGATTAGATAGATTGTTCATGATGGCTCGATGATTCATCTGTCGTATTGAAGATACTGGGTATTACATGCATTTGGTGAAAATTGTTGTCCTTGTGAAACTTCATGCGCATTTCACCGATAATCGTTTGATAACCCAGTTCCAATTGCAATTGTGTATTCGAGATCATTCGAGATACTCCAAATCGAAGTACCGTTAAGTATCCATTGACAGATAATCTAGTATCTGATAGGTTTCCAGGATTTCCATTTCGTATGAGAATCCGCACATCAGCTGATGACAAATTGCCTTATGAAGTAGTTAAACGGCTGACGGCACCCCTAATCCTATTCTTCACTAAGGTCAGACTGTAGACAGCGTCTGTCGTCGGTAAGGTAGAGATCTACATACGTCGCAAGCACTACCTATATGTATGCCGACACTAGTCTGCACTAGTCAATGCTCGACGAGTTGAATTCTACAAAACGTTGTTTCCTATAACTTTTTTTTGTAATTTCGAGTCTAATGTTACTGATTGGGAATCAACGAGACTTGAACATTATCAAAATTTCTGCGTTATGATCCTGAAGTCCGGCAGTTTGTCAATTTATTGTAAATTGAATGAAAATAGACAGTTCTGAACAAAGTTTTATGATTTATGTTCATGCGGAAAATGTTCCTGTAAAAATAGAGAATACATTTGGAAAACTTGAATATTTATTTGTAACTAATACAATATTACGGTTATAAAAAGCACTCCATTCTTAAACATAAATATTTGTATTCATCGACAAGCCCAAGTATTTTCCATAGAAAATAAGAAATATAAAATAAAACTTTTCTCATTTAATTATTTATTTAATTATACGTATTATTGATAGTGCCTGTGATTATTTATATTATTATTATTACTCAACCTTGATCGAATCATTGGCTGTAATTTGTGACGAAAAAACATAAATTGTACGTGTAAGATGAGCGATCTTTTATCGACTCAGATTTATTATATTGTGGTCCCACTTGACTATGCGATAAATGACAGTTGAATAAACTTGGCATGAATAAGATTTGAGAACAATGATGGAAATTCGTGAAATTAATATAGTCTTATTTCATTTGATTTGACGTTGTAGCTTGGTGAACGTGACTTTGTGACAATCTTGCATATTTAATGGAGCAATGATGTGTGACTGATTTAGTGATGATAAAATATTTGCAAATTTATGAAATCTATAACGTATTATTCACTTCTTACTTTTAGTTATCAGAATTTGAAAACAATATTGATACACTACGAGTATTTTTTAATTCCAATTCATAAATGTAAAGCTATATGGATTAAGATCGTTCTTCAGTACGCTGTCTTTGTTGGTGGGGTTGCAAAAAATTTCTTGTTCTTCCTCATAAATGTTCGACTGAAATAGAAGGTGTAAAGTTAACAAGGCAGTATTATTACCAATTTTTCAAAATCGATTATACAAACCTCGAACTAATTGGGGTATTGAAAAATCCGCGCGAAGTTGTTCTTTTCAAGAGCGACTCTGTCGATGGAGTATGCCTCAATTCTCCAGTCTTAGGAGTTCCAGGTCCGTACAATCCTTCTGAATTGACAAAATTCGCCCAATAATCAGAGGGAATTTTCAGCAAACTTTCCACTATCTGAAAACGAATGCAGATTAAAGAAGCAATCAAATAAAGGATTTTTAAATATTGAAATCCAATAAAACCGTAAATATGCAAGTGATAATTAAACTGACTGCAACTTGGCTTTTAGTTTCGCTCAACATGGAGTTTGGTGATGGTTCCTGACAACTGTAACCCACGAGAGTTGGTCCAAACACTTTGGCAAGATTCATAATGGGCATTTTGCAATCCAAGCTACTTGATACCCGTTGTAAGTGAAGAATCAAAAACGCTAAGGTATCACGATTGGGCTGTGGCAATTCAGAGATCGCTTGATAAAGCGCAGCATCGGCATCCTGTTTGTCCATGATAGTAGTAGCTCTGGCAAAATCAGCCCAAAGACCGACCGTGATGAGCGGCTCGCGAAGAGTTCTATCGAGAAAAAGTTTCCAAATTAACTTCATACAAATGCAACAGGTAAGATAAATTCCTGAAGATAACTCAAGTTTGAAATTCAAAGGACGCGAAAATTGCAAATACCTGAATAATTTTCTTCATAATTGCAATTCTACCAGTTAAATATCAATTCAAAATCGATCACGTGGGTGAATGATTATTCGGAAAATATATTTTATTTTATTGCACATGTTTCAGTCGTGAAAATTTCAAAGTAGAGATTATTCAAAAGTGGCAAACCTGAGGAAATCTTTCAACGTCGAACAAATTGTTGGAATGTCAACATCTGAGAGATTCGGTGCTCCTTTTCCTTTTAGGAATTTTTCCTTCAAGCATTTGACATCACTTGAACCACCGTTTACCCTGTACAATCCTTGCTCGCTCATGCCCCTTAATTCTACCTCGTTAATGCAGTGAACTACTAACGATGGGACCATAGGTGGAATCATTGGTGTGTAATCAGCAATGGTTCCCTGAACGATGGAAAATCAAACCCAATTAGCAAAAAAAATATTTTTCTACCAAAAAAACAGCATGCTATTGATGCCAATTATACGAAATATATTGACAAATGTTAAATTGCTTACAGACGTTCCACGAAGTGTAGGTGTGTTTCCTGTAGGTACGCAAGGTAATGGCACAAGTTCCTTACATTCGGCATGAGCAACAGTTCGGCAATCTCGACATTTCAAAGCTGGTCGTCCGAATCGAATTCTAAGTACGACCAACATAAAATAAATATTAATAACAGCTCAGGTTATTGGACATAATTAAATTCAGATCTTTTTTTTGACATTTGTAAAGGAGACTTTTTCCCTTAGCATTACACAACTTTGAGAACAAGCCGTCTAGAATAAGTTTTAACGAACAGCAACTAATTCTTACCGTTTACCACATGGATTACAAATTTCAGGTTTAATAACAGTCTTTGCTGTGAAACTATGTCCTCTGGACGTTTTGCTGTTCAACGTATAACCACCGATGTTTGGACTTGGTTTGAAGATGCCTTCAGAATCTGAGCCGGATGTGATAATGTCAGCTTTTGGGGCAGACGGCTGTCAAAAAGAATATAACGATAATCTTAGTGAAGTTTGTTGCACAAAGTACGACCACGCTATTTTTCTTAAGTCTTTACATAAGTTTTTTTCAGGTGTTTATTTATAATTTAGGCTCTTCAATAAAAAATATTAAATATATCTACCGTTGCATCAATCAGAGGATTATTGACATCCTGTTGTGAAAACTTTGGCTTCGACCGATCAACGCTTTTGCGATGTTTATGGGAACCCTGGGACTGGAAATTAGGATCTTGATTTTCATTGCCAGGCACAGCTTCAATAATCGATGACGCAGTAATTGGCCCGTCCTTCGGCATAACGAGAGTAGTTGTTGCTACTATACGATCAGATGAGTTTAAATCGACAACTTTTTGAATATTACTGCGCCTCTTTTTGGCAGCATATTCTCCACTGGGACGATGTTCTTTCCATTCTCTTTTTTTCTGGTTTTGTTGAATGACAATGCTTGTATCCAGATCATCTTCAGACTTTGAAAAACAACTGAGGTCACTTAACAACGAACCAGTTGAATCTAATTCAGCAATCGTATTTAATCTGTGAAAAATTTCGTCATCAAATTAAGGACCCATCCTTTTTTCCAAGCTAAATGTTGGAATTTGCATAAAATGATCTCAACTTATTTGCAACAAAGCTGTTTCACGAAAGACGGTTAGTGTAAAATTTATTGCTCACTTGTCCGTGTGATGTAAGTCTTTAATGTGTACGTTGCTATTGCGGCCATTTATAGTGGTATTATTTAGGAATTGTAATTTCTCTCGGGTTTCGTCGTTCAGATTCCTGCCTCCATCATTGAACAGGAGTTCACGTGCAAGTGAAATTTGTTTCTCCTACAAAATGTACCACTTATTGGTTCTCCACTTTTTGTAACATTTTTCTGCAATTAAATGCGAATACTCACTAGCGAATTCCTTTGATCCTCGACAATCCGCCGCCTACGTTTTTCCTCATCAAGTAAACGACGTGCATGGCTCAACTTTCGTTCAAAATCAGCAGCCTCCAAATGAGAACGTTCTAATGCAGAGTGGAGACGTTGACATTCTTGAACAGATGCGAGCCATTTTTGTCGCATTTCTTCTTGGTTGATCGCGAAGCGTAGAAATTCTGTCACAGAAATAAAAACATTAAGCAAAGCTAAAATCAGGAGCTCGTGATCACTGCTAATGATAATACACGAATATAATTTCTTTCATGCTAAAAGCGACTTATCAGAAGACAGGTTCAAATACACAGAACTGACGACTTGCTACGTTTGGTAATTTGCTGATGATCATAGTAGTCAGAAGATGGAAGTGACAGTAAATAGCAGCAACCATGGACAAAGATTAGCTGACACAAATATCAGGTAACTTGGCTAAAGATAGAGATTGCTTGATATTCCTGACAGCAAGTGAAATATTCTTTTTGCAAGAATATAACATCAGTGTTTCTCGTGAAAAAATAAAAAAAAGCCAGCCGAGTGTGGAATTACGAATAAGAGAGGCATGAAAAAGGAGTACATTCGAAATGGTAAAATGAAAATGACCGGAGCATCATTTCGAATATGGACTATTGGGTTAAGCTAGTCGAATGAAAGCTTCGATTTTGAAATAAATGTTGTACGATGAACTAACCTTCTTCACAGGATCCATTGACGAGAACATTCGTGCACCGTACTAATTCGTCGTGTGTAGCTAATACTGATAATGAAGTTGTCATCGCGGTTTTTTCGCTACCGACTCGGAATTTCGGAAAAGGGATTATTTACCGCGTTCAACCGTTGTGTTTATCGTAACGAATTATATTGTACGACTGCGCAGAACGCGGTGATGGTAGCGTACCGTTACAAAGTTTATGCTGACACGCAATGTACGTGTCGATGCGGACACGCAACGCACGCGTCGTTGCGATGATCACTCCGAGGAAGAGCGCTCGGATCACGCAAGCTGTGAAATATTTCACTAGCGGCGCAATATTACGAGTGCAATATGAATGTTGCGATCTACTACTTTTCGAATGTGGACAAAAATTCAAAGTCTAATTTAGATTTTCTGAATAAATTTGCTACCATTTTCATGAAGAAAGCGACTGATCCCTGATAGCCATGCTACTGGTAATATATCGTAAATCTGCCACCGCAATCTGTAGTCAAATTGACGGAAAGAATTGGATAGTCCAAGTCTTGTCGTAAATCTGCAGTTAATTGGACGGAAAAAACTAGAGTAGAATCTTGCCGTAGACTTGTAAGAAAAATGTCGTTCATCTTTCTAGAAATCAGACCTTCGGCTTGTATTCAATTTGCGGTGGTAGATTAGTAACAACTTGTATGCAAATGATCCTTTGTACAGACTTGCTGTAAACTAGTCGTTAATTTTGCTGAAATCACGGATATTTCAATTCTTGCACATAAGGTGTAGCTATCAGGGATGTATATAGGCATCATGGAATTGTCGTAAATTCGTATTTGCTACCGCAGAAAAATACGTTCGCAGAAATAATGACATCTACTTATAGTAAGCGAGTACCGAACTACCAATCAACGGAAATGATCTAATAACTCGTTTACGTTTACACAATTTGAGATAAATATATTCAGAAGTTGGGATTTCTTTCCTTACAATAATTTGATTTGTGGTATTTTGTTTGTACATTCCAAGGGATTCAAAGCTACGCATTGCATTGGACTTGACTGGAATGTTCATATCCATAAATTCAGCAGCCTCGAGAATATTTTCCAGTTCAGAGAAATTATTCAACTCATGCTCGACTCCTTCGTAATCAATTTGTGAATTTACTTTTGAAGTATTTAGATACTTTATTTCTTTTCAAGCATTCACATTAGGCTTGAGTAAAGATTGTGCTCTATCTACTCGAACAGTCGCAAAGTGAATAGTCATACATAACTTTGCAAAAATCTCTTTTATCATTTGAACAATGATTCTTATTCGTATGAAATTGTGATTTGATCTGAGTCCCTGAAGAAGACGTCAAAGTATGATTATTTAACAAATCATCTATAGTACGAATTTTATTTTTACTCTCTTTATCCAACCACTTGCATAGACGAGCATTCTTTTTTTTCTCGTTTTTCAAATCTTTTTTCAACATCTTGAGAGTCTTCTCCAGAGATGTTATTTCACTCACGATCGATCGAACATCCATCGAAGTTTTCTTGGATGAGCATATTGGTTTATCAATAATGTCGATACAATTATTATTGTCAATTCTTGGAAATGATTCACCAAAAAAGTATGCTTCATGCGTTTGAACATTTTCAGATCTATGATTTAATTTTTTCACAGAAGGATATATCACGTCAGTTACTCTTGTCGTCACTTCAAGTCTAAAATTTTCATCAGCAACACTGTCAATCTCTATTTGTTCATGTTCATCAAGTGGCTCGGTATTATGTACGGTTTTCTGCATCGTGGGGACTGCATTTTGTTGGTCTGTGCACTTTTGATCGTGTACAATGTCTTGCCACTTCATGGGTAGTATTTTTCTTTTCAAACGTGTCTTTTCAATAGTTGTAAAATCTTCTTCTTTGAAATGCAAAGCGCAAAGTCCTGCAGATCTAATTGAAGAGGGAGCCCAATTTCTAAGTAGGTTGTTCCCTGCAAAGGAATGAAAATAATAATTTTGGTTTGGAGTTCAAGATGGATGCTTTTTCATCATTACAATTCAACTCGATAAAGTTTGAGGAAGGTTGAGGGTGAATGGGAAGTTCTCGCCAAAAATCCCTTTAGGATTTTGATTTTTCAGCTAAAAAGAATCTTTGCTCAAAAATCGACCTGATAAGAGGTTTACGCTATTCCAAACTTCATCCGAGTGTTATTTCAATGGAATACAATTTTACCATTCGATCAAAAACTGTAAGAAACTAATAAATCACCCTCGAGTTTTATAAAAAAAATGGACGGTGATAACTAGACTATTCGTGAATAAACGTGATTGCTCACGCATACACCCACGTGCACGCTCGCTTAAGTATACTTGAAAAACTTGCTATATAATTAGCCTATGACATATTAATATGAAACCATCTCGTGAAGTAATATATTAACAAAAGTAGTACCTGAACTTTTGATCCATTTTTTCCGAAGTTTTGGATCTCTGGGAAATCGAAACAATCTATCTCCCTTGTGTTTACCTCTGTGACAATGTATGTATTGGCAACTATCGTAAACTCTGTGATTGGTAAAGTCAGCTGACATCTTCGTAAAGTTTTTTCAAAACCCTTAAAAACCAATGAATCCACAGCAGAAACGTGCCAAAATACCCGAACTCCAAGCAGAAAAAAAGTCGACAAAAATAGAGCTTCCAATGCTCACGTATATATCTATTTATCTATCTATTCTGAAAAAGAGCAAAGCTGAATGTAGACGTTATTTAACGAAGACTAGCCAACTAACCTATTAAAACAATACTTACATCTTCATGATTTTTTTCTCCTGTCAAGTGATACTGATCCTGGTGCTCAACAGAGTCAGTCACACAGTTGTTGAAATATTACCTCCCGATTCTGCGAAAATATCTTTTCATTCACAATTTCCTTATGAGCGTGAGGCTGAAAATGCATGGGGTGTCATGAGGCGTGTGGGATGAACGAGCGACATCAAAACAGCTGAGGCACCCATTGCCTTTCCACCACTTATCACTCTCGCGCGCCGCAGGCGCACTTTCCCCTCGCGGTCGGGGATTGTGTGCCTAGTTCGCGAACGGCCGCAGGGCGCCGCCACCCCGGTCCCGCTAGCATTGTTCCAGCCATCTCTCTACCACTCTCTACTAATCTCTGGTTACCTCGTTGTAAACATTGCGCGAAAGGTCTACATTAACTAGGTTTTCGTTGATAAACACCTAATAATGCTGCGTGAACTTAAAAAATCCTGAACATTTATCGTGTGGAATGTATCTTTGGCTGATAGCGTATATCCTCATCTGTCAATATAGATGAATACAAGTTGAAGTTTGTAAGACGTCGAGGTGAACATAACCTATAAAATGTCGAAACGAAAGCCAGACACGCAAGTGCCGGCCGAAGAAAGTGATTTGTTGTCAATTCGGCCACTTGGAGCTGGCCAAGAGGTCGGTCGTTCGTGTATCATGCTGGAATTTAAAGGAAAGAAAATAATGT
Source organism: Arge pagana (assembly GCA_963969455.1). NCBI lineage: Eukaryota > Metazoa > Arthropoda > Insecta > Hymenoptera > Argidae > Arge > Arge pagana. The sequence continues at coordinate 18,906,735 of OZ018310.1, forward strand.
TGGATTGTGGAATTCATCCAGGACTTTCTGGAATGGATGCTCTACCATTTGTGGATTTAGTCGAGGCAGATGAAATCGATTTGCTTTTGATATCCCATTTTCATCTAGATCATTGCGGAGCATTACCATGGTTTCTATTGAAGACTAGTTTCAAAGGTCGCTGTTTCATGACGCATGCTACCAAAGCCATTTACAGATGGTTGTTGTCTGACTACATAAAAGTCAGTAACATTGCAACGGAACAAATGTTGTACACAGAATCAGACCTGGAAATGAGTATGGATAAAATTGAAACAATCAATTTTCATGAAGAAAAAGATGTCTTTGGCGTGAAATTCTGGGCTTACAATGCTGGTCATGTGTTGGGAGCAGCTATGTTCATGATAGAAATAGCTGGCGTGAAGATATTATATACTGGTGACTTCAGTCGACAAGAGGATCGTCATTTAATGGCTGCAGAAATACCAAACATTCACCCCGACGTGCTTATTACAGAATCTACCTATGGTACACATATTCATGAAAAACGAGAGGACCGCGAAGGACGATTCACTAATTTGGTTCATGAGATCGTCAACAGAAGTGGTCGTTGTTTAATTCCTGTATTCGCGCTTGGTCGAGCTCAAGAACTGCTTCTGATATTGGATGAGTATTGGAGCCAGCACCCCGAATTACATGAAATTCCTATCTACTATGCTTCGTCATTGGCAAAAAAATGCATGGCTGTCTATCAGACTTACATAAACGCGATGAATGACAAAATTCGTCGGCAGATAGCAATAAACAATCCTTTTGTATTCAAGCACATATCCAATTTGAAAGGCATCGACCATTTTGAGGACATCGGACCTTGCGTTGTTATGGCATCACCCGGAATGATGCAGAGTGGTCTATCGAGGGAATTGTTCGAATCATGGTGCACAGATGCGAAAAACGGAGTCATAATTGCCGGTTACTGTGTTGAAGGAACCTTGGCAAAGACAATATTATCCGAACCTGAAGAAATTACTACCATGTCTGGACAAAAACTGCCCTTGAAGATGTCTGTAGATTACATTTCATTTTCTGCACACACTGATTATCAGCAAACTTCGGAGTTTATCAGGACTTTGAAACCTCCGCACGTTGTTCTCGTTCACGGAGAGCAAAATGAAATGGGACGACTAAAAGCAGCCCTTCAAAGAGAATACGAAGATGATCCTAATACAACTATGGAAATTCATAATCCAAGGAATACGGTTGCCGTGGAATTGTATTTCCGAGGTGAGAAGACTGCCAAGGTTATGGGAAACTTAGCCATGGAAACACCAAAACCTGGACAAAAATTATCTGGCGTGTTGGTCAAGAGAAACTTCAATTATCACATGCTGGCTCCATGCGATCTTTCTAAATATACAGACATGAGTATGAGCCAAGTTGTTCAGAGGCAAAGCATACATTTTTCCACTTCGCTACCTGTCTTGAAACATCTGTTATTGCAAATAGCTGGTAATATAGAAACTATCGATGAAAAAAAAATTCGCGTATTCAAAAGCATTGACGTTATTGTCGAAGGTAAAATTATTACAATGGAATGGATTGCTACTCCAGTTAATGATATGTACGCAGACTCCGTTCTCACCGCTGTATTACAAGCAGAGATGCTTGAACAAGCGCCAAAAACTTTGCCAGCACCAACGAAGATGGACCGCATGCATTTCAAGGAATGCCTTATAGAAATGCTCCAAGAAATGTTCGGGGAAGATTCAGTACCAAAAATTTTCAAAGGTGAAAAATTATATGTCACGGTTGACGGTAAACGTGCTCATATAGATCTGCTGAATTTGAATGTGACGTGCGAAGATGATGAAACATTTCAACAGATTGTACAGACTGCTGTGAGCAAATTACATCAGTCTTTAGCACCACCCTGTGATCCATTGTGAAAATAGTTAACAAATTTTATACTTTGTATCATGAAATTTGTAAATTTTCAATAAACATTCAATATGTTTAAAATGTGTTTAATAAAGAAGCAAAACCAACAATTTATAGAAACCAAGCATAAGGCCACCGGTGAATTTCTTATTACAATATATGTCAACGAAGATAATTTCATTTTATTAATATCAATTCCCTTTTTTAACAGAAGATTATGAACCAATTTCGGAAATATGTCTGAAGTTTTATTCATTTCATATATAAATAGTCAAATTTTACAGAGTGAAAATTTCAATTAATTTCAAAAAACCCTCATATTATCATTCAAGGGAAATATGCTGTATTTGAATTTCCCGCGTGTGCCGGATTAGTTCACGCATCCAACGGTAGAGTACGGCACTATGCGAAATGAAAAAAGTCAATTAAAAGAAAACCGCGAGGAATCTGGCATCCGGGGCGACTGGTGACTGCTGGTGACTGGTAACCACAACGACAGATCTTTTCAACAGAAAACATGGAGCCAATTTCACATATCGTTAAAACATCAATTCCGAACTATTTATCTGGATTACCGATCCCAGACTCATTCGGAGGATGGTTCAGACTTGGAGGTACTTCATTACATTCGATAAACAATTCAACATAGTTTTACTGTTACTCTCAATTGTTACGACGATACTTATAGTGTTTTGTTTTGTGCAACAACAAGGCGGAGGACGAACAAGCGGCCATAGAATGGTACCGATAAGGTTTAAAAAATGTACATTTATTATTGCTCATTTCAGTACGTGATTGGTTGTCCTTGATACCGCCGACCGCATTGTTGGCTGGTTTCAGTTACGTCTCCTACAAAGCATTTCACGCTCAATTTACACCACCTGTAAGTAGATTGCTGAAACTGTAAGATGTTGCTCCATCCTGTATCATGCCGCTCTATTAACATAGCGGTAGTTACGTAATATCTATAATTTTACTATATGTATGGTAAATCCTAAATTTGCAGACTGTCATAAAGGTGAATCCGATCATACAGAAAGATTCCAAAAAAGTCGTTGATACCATTGACGTTGAAGATATCACTGAAAAAGTCGTCCTGTGTCGTTGCTGGAGAAGTCTAAATGTAAGTTTTCAGAAATTTATTCACTTTCACGTCCAGTTGAACTTTTCTAGTCCCTTCATGTGTTGTAATCGCGTATTAAATTACCATAACTATTTGATTCTGTTTCGATTCACAGTTATGAAATATAGGAGGCATACTTCTAACAAGGTTACAATGAAACTCACTACACTTTTCCCTATAAACACGTGAAAATGATCAGAAATTGTTTCAAGAACATTGAGTTTCATGATTTTCGATTACATCAATGCGTATACATTTTGTAGAGCAAGCGAGTTCGCAGGTTCTTTCAATTCAAGATCATTGTTGACATTATTATTCTTCTTTACCAGTTGAATAAATATATTCATTGCTGTACTGAAAATAAATAGAATTTGGAGTGCAATCATGTTAAGCATCGACTATAAATGTTTAACATCATTAGGTATATCAGAGGACTGAATAACAGTCCGTGTCACTCCATTCGGGCTACATTTCTGCCATACCTAGACAGCAGTAGGGTTAAAATCTGAAGTTTAGTTTGTAATTTGTATCTGTTTTTTATCATTTTATAGTGGCCTTACTGCGATGGCGCACACGGACCTTATAACAGGGAACATGGAGATAACGTAGGCCCTGTTGTTATCAAGCAGAAGACATGATAAGCAGAGCGTTGGTAAACGCATGGTCCTGGGTACTGAAGGATTGGAAAAAGATCTTGGTCACAAACATGTTGAATTGAAATGTTGTTCACAAATTGCTGAACTGATATGCAATTCCTTCAATATCTGGGGTCATTAAAGAAAAATACAGACTACTGTTTCTAACAGTGTCCATATGTTCATCAAACACATTAAATAATCGATTAGAGTAATATATTCTAGCTCAATGAAATGAATTAAACTATTAGACAATTTATCAGGAATGAAATATTGGGTGTAGCTGAAATTCCTTCTGTAATGAATCATACGTATGAAACGAGATACATATAATTAGATGTGAATATTATAAATGGTCACATTGTATTATTTGTGCTCGTTTTTCGAAATATGAACATATTTCAATGTAAATTATCAAATGTATTTGTTTACTATCTGTCTGGACGGATATAATTACATATGGTGTGGTTTCGTTTATAATTTTCAATCGTTTTGAAATAAAATATACGAAGTTCTTTGAACTTAAACTATTTTCACATAAAAGTAATAACATTGACACGTTTATCTTGATAAGACCCTCACGCTTAACTTGTCACCTGATTGAGTTATCTGAATACTACAGCGCATATCTTTTCAACGTGATCATTATACAACTTCATAGCCGTTCACCAACAGCAGAGTTTCAGGTATATCATATTATGACAGCAACTAATAAATGTAATACCTTGTACAATATTAATCACTGATAAAATGGATAAAATTCATCAAATTCGTCAAATAGGCATTAAATGTCTGGGGCTATGACTAAAACATGATCACCAATTTTTAGACTATACTAACAGTAGCACGAAGACATTATTTCAAGTGTAAAGTAGTTGGGGATGGTCCGAGTAAAAATATCGAATAAGTGAAATTTTCAACTGAGATATATTTTATGTATTTAAAGTTTATACATAGTCTCGTTGAGGTTGTTTGAAAAAACAGGTCAAATAAATAAACGGCAAATTTTTACAGTATCGAATCCCAAACACATTTTGGTTTAGAATGCCGAATGCTACCCTTGACTGGAAATCGGAAATCTTACATCATATGTTTGTAATGAGAATTAAAGGAAGAATTCCAGAATCTTGAAGTCATTGAAAAATGATACTGAAACAGACACATCCACACACGCAGAGACATCCCAACGATAAATTCTTTACATATTTTCTGTCTTTTTGATTCACAAAAGATCTCAATCATATAGTATTTCAAATAAAAATACTTTTCACCCTTCGACAATTTTAGCTCTGATCAGAGATTTAATTCAAAACACATTTCCAAGTTTTCCCTCGGGATTAATAATTTTTAAGTACGGTGCTTTCAAATTTCTCTCTTTACGACGTATATTACCACCTTCGTACACGCGAACGCAACAGATCACCTCGCAAGTTCCCAAAACCTTGATAAACGAGTTGAACGGAGTTTATAACTCAAACTACAGGACAAAATCTACATAAACATTTTTGTGTAAAAATGACAAATCCTATTCATTTTCCAAATCAATAGTATACACGAGCATAGAAATAAGTAGTAGAGTCGTAAAGATACACGTAATTTGATGCAATTCTTTGGCACTTGCAGAATTAATAATTGAGAAGAGTCTGTAATTATTGAATTGTTAATCTTGAAAATTAAATCCAAATACGATAGTCGTAGCTATTGATACGCTATATCATCAAACAAGAAGTGTCCCCGTACGAAATACGATAATTATTATATTTAAATCACATATCAAAGTATGTTCAGAAAATTCAAGAGCTGACACTTTGTACTGGTATCTTCGAAGGTGGACAATCCAATGTTGTATCAAGATTTTTATTCTTCTGTATGAAATTTCCGATTTTTCGGTAGAAAACAGCTAATTTCGTAAAATCTGAATCACACAGAGATTTGAAATTTATCCAAAGAACGATTTTCTGTAATTTGCATGAGTAATTTTCCTCACAAATTTGAAATTCATTGATGCCTGATGGTAAAAAAGGAAAATACAAGTTCATGTTTATAACTGAATGTGATAGAAAATACATATTTCTTTCTGAATTGGCATGTTAAAGAAGTCTGAAGCAAATAATAGCAATGCATTTATTCTGTTTTTCGTTTCACCAAGAAGTGCCAGCTCTAAACAGTTATATACATCAATATAACACTTGGATTGTTCAACGGGGACTCGAATTTCGTGCATTTTCCATCTATATTACGAAGAGAAAGCTATACGTGTACAGTTTTTACTTGTTTGACTGTAGTATCATTGAATAAAATATGCTATAGTTCTAAAAGATTTCGTCAAATACATTCTCTTAAAATATTATTTCTAAAACAATTTATTCAACTACAGTTCTCTGATATAACAGAAGAATAGATCCGTTAATGATCCGTAGCTTGAATGTATGGTAATGTCATAGAAAGTGCAGTCTTTTTTATATATATATATATGCATGTATATATATATATATATATTAGATTATGGCTGCAGTGTACTAGTAGACCAGGGCCAGTTCCGCACAACGTCGCTGCGGCTGTGAAATGATGTTCGATCCCCGTTAAGTAGCCGGAGAATCGTCTCTGTCGCATGCAACAAATTAATAGATATTTTTGTCATTACTCATCTCAATCAAGAGAATTGTCGGCAATGTTCCCCAACACATTTTTTATTAATGATTTAGTTGAGATAGATTAACAGTTGCTGTTCGGTGAATCCTGGATTAAGAATCTCGTCTCTGCCTCGGTCAATTCACTATTACTTTGTCTTGATTTCCCCGGTTAAGATTATTAAGATGATGAAAAGCAAAGTATATGATAGCATTCGCACAGTTTGAAAAGCGAACCCACCAAAATGCTGTTCTATTATTCAATAAGATGTAGTAGACTAGTAGCATATTGAGTTTGATGTTCATTCCGTAATCTATATGGGCTCAGTCATTCATGTTGATAGCGATGGTTGGATGATTTAGATTTTAATGATCGTCCAATTAATCATGTCTACTATTGTACCAGTGTTATATTCAGATGATAATTTACATTTTTGGTATTTATCAGTTACCAATCAGTTACATTGTAACATACCATTAGTTTTCGATATTTTGTCATGGCTTTGCTTTATCGACGTGCTTAAAATAATAATCTCTTCAAGTAAACGCGAATCGATCTTATAGTCGATACGTGTATGAAATAAAAATCTTCTTTTTTTATATTTGTGGAGGGCCGAAAATCGCAGATATCGACAATGCCATAAATGAGATATTTATTCGTAGAACAGTTTTATAAAATTTAAAATCATATCTATATGAAATAATGTAAATAGATATAACGTAAATAGATCTCAATAAAATTTGACATTTTAAATAAATTGAAACCATCTAAGCTTGATAAAAACTCCATGTCTGAATTACTGTTTATAAGATGGAGACTTTGCAAGAATATCATTGATAAGCCAGAGTTGTTTTTATATTATTTTGTTGTTTTTTTGAACAGTACAGAATTCACTAATTTCAGAATCACAATGAAGCTTAATTTATCATTTTTCTAAGTGAAATGATTTGTATTCACTTACAGTCATAGTTGTAATATCTACTTATGAGCTAGTTTAATGTGAAAGAGAGAGAGATACAAAATTGAGAAGATATAACTGATCAAATGGCGAATAAAATCAAAAGTAAATTAGAATAACGGAGTTTTGTAACACATCTTCTCACTATGGAGACTATCTCAATATGAGAAATGTGCAATACATTGCTTGTAAGAATCTAAATTTTGTATTACTCACCTGTGAAATAGTTTACTTGAATATTTCGAAGAAAGAGTGTATAGAAAATATATCGTAAGCAACACGGGCACCCAATATTCAAAGCAAAGCATAATTGCAGAATGAAAATCGCAGTTTTATTCCCAGTTAAATTCAAGCAAAATATCATTGATCCAACAAATTTTATTAGATGCTAAAAACACGGAAGAATTGTCGCAAAAACATTCTGTAATCGCGATTTTTTAAATTAATTTCGTTAAATAAAAATAAAAAAATACTAAAATTATGACCTTCGTCGTTTCAATCAGATATTTTCGCCGAATTATGCATACGTACTATAATAAATAGAATATTATATAATCACAGGGAATGAATGTTAAATAAAAATTATTTATAACAAAATGATCAACTCAATTCTATACTGTTAGAAAATAACTAATAGTACAATCGACTCGACAACAGTAGCGAGTGATTTACAACGATTGATTTTGAAAAAGATGTCATGAAACAATTAGTGTATTACTTTTTAGTCATACTTATATATAAATGGTACTGGTTTATGAAGAGTTAATCACAGCCTGACCTTTATTAATGCATATCAAAGAGCCGTGTTAAACGTTAACCAATATTCCCGCCATATTCCTGATCATTCAATAAATTACGATTGTAAATGGCAGCCCTGTAACTATACCTATTCGCGGGGAGACGATCTGGAACAGGTGGTGGCACCAACGTGACCTCGGCCGTGCCCATGGTTCCACTGCCTTCATCAACCTCGCCGATACTACTTTCCACTAAAGAAGCTTCAACCTCTGTGAATGCCAATCTTGATCTCAGAAGGTAAGCATACGTTTTGTATCTCTTCAACTGCAAAAATTATCAACATGAAAGTATTTCCATTTATTTTTCAAATCTGCCGGATATGTCATTGTTAGGATATAATTCTGAAATGAAAATGTAATACATGGGAATTATAAATATCGTCGGAATATTCATCCTAATCAAAATGTTATCAATTTATAATCGTAATGCGAAAAATACTCGATGACTGCATTGTATGTACATGAATGAAACTGTTTTAACGTATAAAGAAAAACAGCGGGAATACAGTGTAAAAGTAACGTTTACTGTAATTTGTAATTAAATTGTTGATTGAACGAACCTCGTAATGAAGGTATGCGTCTTTTTCTTTATAATTTTGTACAGTTAAAGCCTTAGCATTTCGTTCAGGGGGGTGCCGTCTGTGTTCTTCTAGTTCCGTTTCCAGCCTGGAAGCCCTTTCTTCGTGGTCCTGTAACTGTTCTCTCTGGAAATTCATCACATATTTTTTTTTTTAATTATTCACATGAACTTATACACATTTTTGATGTAAAAGGAATAATTTTTACATCAACCTTTTTTTTCTTTTGGCAGCATTGTATTTCATGCAGTTATACTTACCGGCGATAACTTTGTATGACTACAAGGAAGCAGCGGTCTTTGAAATTTTCGTTGCGAACCAACTGCCCCTGCAAGAGGTTGACAGGAAAAACTAGCGCAAACGAAATTTATCGTGTCGATCCATGACTGAAGTTCTTTGGAATCACTGAAATATGGTATTGCATTAGTAGTCAATATATTATCAAAAATTTTCATCGTAGAAGCTCAGTTTATCTATTTTTATCTAGACAAGAGTATCTCGCCAGTTCGAAATAAATTACAAATCTAATCCGCGTATTGCTAGATAATCGATTAGAAAACGCTGCTTAACTACCACAAGTTGCAGAAAATGCCCGTGTGCGCATATGTATTTTTTGGGTCAGATTTTGAAATTCTGTTATTTGTGTGAGGAGGCATTAATAAGTAGATATTATATTAGTACCTGAATACCTGACAGCATTGCTGGTAACTTTGTTGCGTCGTACTCAGAGAATTATATTTGGTTTAAAATGTTTTAGACGATCGCGTTACCTCGTTTGAAATAGGTATTCGGCTTGATCGGCTGTTTGTAGTCTGAAGACATGTTGTTTTTTCGTATAATCTGCAGCTTTGGTCGCCAACGCGTGATGGATTCGTATTGCGTTATGCAAACCGTCGCTTCGAAATCCATGCTCATCTTTATGTAGGTATAAAACAAGTTCTCGTAAAGTACAGTAGTACATTTTCCAACCACGTTTTCCGAAAGGCGCTAATCGAATAGAAAACAAATTATTTAGATTAAGCTTCGAATTGGTAGTACGATTCAAGCAATACCGTTCGTTGTAGCCCAAAAAGAGAAGACATACTTTTCTTTCCATTCGTGTCGTAGCAACATTTTCTCATGACGTAACCTTTCTTGAATTCCATAGCACCAGAGACGTTTGGAACGTCTAAAAATGGATTGCAAGTACCAGGTAACGATGGACCATCACCTTGTTGCATCACTTGAGAAGCATTGTCATCTGCTTCGTCATCTCTGAATGTATATGTTAAAAAATGTAGATACAAGTTTTACATACAATAAATTCAGTAGTTGCATCCCACTTACAAAGCCCATTCCAACGGGAATGATTTGATAGCGCTGTAAAGTTGTTTCAAGACTTCTCTGGGGAAATTATCTCCGTCGTTGAGTTCGGACAAGTTTTCAATAAATTCCGAACAGGACATCTTGCGTCCGATATTCTGCCCATGCAAATCGGTGTTGAGCAACATTATGGCGCAAGTTAATGTGTGAACGGCGTCTAAACTCACATCATAATTAAGTTAAAAGCTTACATACAAACACAACAGTTTCTTTTTCGGTGGCACACGCATACCTTGGGAATTAAATGTACCAGGGTTGCAGTCGAGATACCTTTTAGAGAAATGTACCAGTACTCGTTCACGCTCTTGAGTTTCGCCCGTCAATGAAAATTGGGCTAGGAACTTCCTTAGTGCCACGTCCAGCGTGTCTTGCTCAAATTTAAAATATCGTAAGTACTCCTCGGCTACAGCTCGACTGAAGTCATTACTAAAATTTGTCAAAATTTAATATCGTGTTAACGTGTCGACTGTCAAGTCATACCCAAATTCGCAGAATAATATGTATATTTACTTTTTACTAAGGTGCCTAGAGACATCAGATTTTTTAAAACCGTCCAGAGAATACAGTCGCTTCGCTAATCTTACAGCGGATGGAAGATCTACGGCTTTTGGGCTGTAATGAAAGCTGTGTAAACTCTCCACATCGCTCTCTTCATCCGCTGATTGGGGTGGTGATAAACGCTTATTATTTTGATGCTGCTCTTCATAATCGCCCATGTTTGATACTTCACGCTCATCTTCGCTCTCCTTCAATTCCTGATACAAAGTAGGTTTACCGTTTCTATTTCAATAGAGATTGGATGACCGAATGTGTAGCGATAGTAAGTATAATATTTATAATCTCTAACATTTCTTGTTGAATTTTGTAAACGTTTTCCAGAAAGATATTTCTTTAAAGATGTAACAGGACAAAGAGGAATTAACATTGGTGAAAAAAGGTGCTGCTTTGTGCTTATGGTGTCGTTAAAAATGCTGCTTCTATTTTTTATAATTTTTATACTTTCCAGGACTGGACAATCTGAGTGAAGGGTTGTAACAATGGCAATTAAGTATATGATATGATATACCTGATAGCCCGCATATTCCGGGGTGACGTTACTGGAGGCGACATTAGAGGGCGTTCGTTGCGTGTTTTGTGGTAATGGTAATAAATCTGATGTATTTGTCATATTTCCACGACGTCTTGATTGCCTAGGACTGTTGTTCCTACACGTTAAATCTTTGTCAGGTCCTTTGACTTGTATAACTATCCTATGTTCACTATTGTCTTGGTTAGTTCCGTAACTAGAATTTTTCATTCTCCTTTGTGGAGGTTCGCTTGCAAGTATGGTAGAATCACTGTCGCTCGGATCACTAACCATCATAACATCACGAGCACTAAGTATGTCCATGGTTTCTTCGTCATTATAATCTGGACTGGACATATTGCTAATAGCTTCAGATTGACTCAGATCACCATTTGCAGGGTGGAAATAGCTGCCGGCCACGTCACCTGATTGTCCCGCAGACATGGCTGTGCCAGAAGTCGGAAGAGGGAACCTGCGGGAATCAGAATTCGAGGACATAACAGAAGATGAAACGGAAGTCGGTGAGGCGGGAGACATGGAGCGTTGAGGACTAGTATCATCGGTCGAAGAACGCGAACTATTTGAAGACTGAGACGAACTGCCATTTTGACAACACGACGTACGATCGGACGCGGACGGCGAACTCACTGGCGCGTTATACGTCCAAACTATTCGTTCGCTGGAGACTCCTTGACCACTATCAGGTCGCGTATCCAAGAGCGTATTAAGACTCGACGTAACGTCGTCGTCGATATCTATATCAACCGCACTCATTGATGGATCCTTTTGAAACTGTAAGTGATCCTCAGATTTTGACGTTCGCACGAAACCGCTTGAATATCCAAAATTATTATTCGATTTGTTGTCACCACTGGAGCACTGGCCGCTTTCGCGTCTCGTAATACCGACTGGGGATGTACTCGCAGAATTCGAACCTTGAGCTTTGTACATTCGATGACTCAACACCTCATTCGGACTCGTTGGTACGGAGTTATGATGATCGTGATTGTGATGACTGTGATGATGGTTTAGGTGGTGAGTGTTGTACCTCAAGGAATCCACTTTTTTCTGATATTTTGGAAGAAGTCCAGCGCTCTGTTGCGTCCTTGACAAGTTCAGCATCAGATCACCGGTCATCATGTAGGCTTCGAACCTGATCGGTAGAATATGAGAAAGAAAAGAGTTTAGACGAAGTATCTTTTAGAAACGGGTTCCATGGATCAGATAATAAAATTGAGCAAGAGCAATGTTTTCCGTTCTGAATAAAAACTTGTTCTTTTGAGACTAGGAGTGATTATTCTAAATCTCATGCTACAGATTTACCTGGGAGTATTTTTCTGGCGATTAAATTTATCTACAGAAAGTGGTTCCCACTGATCGCGCACTTCTTCTTTGAAGCTATCAGCTTGAGGAAGAAGAGCTTCCAGCTCTGAGGAATAAGATGCGTTGCTGTAAAACCCATTACTCCGTTGAGCATAGTTGGCACCTGTAGGCCCTTGTGGTGGGCCAACAACCGCTTCCGGAGTTCTGGGTCTGCGAATATTTTTTCCTTCTCGATTTTCAGAGGATGATTTTTCTTCCTGATCACCGTCCGAACATATATGAGAACCGACCATCTCCTCGGATTCTCCATTCCCAGATGAGAGAAGCCGTTGTACTCGAGCTTTTATGTTGGCATCTATTTGATAGAAATGTGTATTTATAAAAACGTTATTGTTAGAACGTTACATCACACAACAAACAATAGTTTAGTTTAGAATTGTACCTCGTTTCAATTTCAGGGTAACTGGATCGGATGACAGCCGAAGGCATTTCAGTACTGGCATAGAAATAAAAATATTTATAAACAGAGAAAATTAGGGTAAATAAAATGTATTATTTGACTATAATAGAAAGGACCTTACCTTCTTTTGTGCTGAATCTATTAACATCAATTTCGTTCACGCCAAGAATAACATCACCAGGTTCGACCTGAAATTTAAAAACACGTTAACTCGTTATCATCAGAATTGGCTGTGAATAATTTCTAAATGGCATGATTTAGGATTCCCACTGTGTTTTTTCTCATTTACCTAATGATAATAAGGTAAAACAATATCCAAGAATTCTTGGTTCTGCCTCAAAGTGCAGCTTCGAACGATTTTGAAACTGCATCGAGGAAAGATTTGAAATACTGAAATGTTTCAAAGTTTTAGTCAGCAACTGGGAATCAAGTTGCGTAAAGATGTGCTATTTTTAAAACATGAATGCCCGTCAATTATTTCAATTGAAGCTCCTCTCGGTCATTATCACGTCAGCGTCAGATTATTTTCTGAGCCTGACACTATTACTTGCACATGTATATTCGAAAAGGAATTGTTGGTTGATTTTCATCGGATGATTCGTAAGTCGTGGTATATAAATTATAATTACGTCATAAATTATGATGTAAGATGTTCGTGCAGGTATTTTTCGACAGTGATAGACATGACTCATGTTAATGATGCGGGTGGAATTGCATTGATTATAACAGACGATCAAGATTTGTTTCTTAAATGAATTTTGAATTGTACGATCGAGTGGGACTGGATTTCCAAATAGTAAAAAATTAGTTATTGCTTCAAATAATACTCATTCAGAATTTGAGGTTCCTTATACCTTTCCATTGATTGCTTCCCTGTGTGTCTGCAATCTACTTTCTCATCTTTTTTGCTACATTGCTACAGTTTCAGATCATTTTTTCCCCTGGCGACACAGTACATGTACGGGTTTTGCATGTTTTCACTTTTTGTCTTAGCAAAATTGAATTTTCCAAGTAATCTATATCATAATTTTGTTGCAAGTAATATAATGTGTTTACGTTATTTCGGAATGATTTAGCTATAAGCAAATAAGTAAACTGCATCTATATCGACTAATAGAGTAACTTTTCTTCACTCGTGGACACAACAGAAATGTCATTCTCCTTGTCAGAGGGGCATTTGAATTCATTGATAAATATTTGCACCCATTCAATTCTATAGTTTTAGTTATATGTTATTCTGTTCTGACACCCCGAATTCGCGGAGACTGTTAAACGTATCGATTTGGTAGCGCGCGGTCGCCAGACAAACCACCTCGACTGAGCGCTGCTATAGGTATACATCAACAAATCGTTATCGTTATCGTACAGCTTCCACGCAAGACCATGATTTTGTTTACTAGTGGAAAAAACAAATTAAGTCGCGTAAACTTAACGAAAAATTAGCAATATTGTAATGTAATTAATCGACAATTATCAAACCAACACAGTCGAGCAACACCGTGATACAGCGCAAGCATTTTTTTTCAACGACAACAATTTTGCATCACGATAATTTCAGATGTCAAACAATTCAAATATTTTATCCTGATGTACGTGGATCTTTCGAAGGAATGATAATGCTACACGGAGTCGTTTAGCTTTATTGCTGGGAACACTCGGTTCCAAGTCTAGGCGCCAAAGAGGTCACGGAGGCGCCAGAAAATAGGCAACACAACATGCATGCGTGTCAGCGGTAGAGTCGGTAGCGCGCCCCACCGCACACCCTTCGGAAAGTATGCGATGACACTGAAACTACATTCAGCAGGCCAACAATACTCCTGCACTTAATTAATCTATGAGATTGATATATCTCCTAGGAGTTAAAACTATTTTCAATGCCAGGTACGCTGAAATATTTATTATTCTGGAACTTTTTCGATTTCATCGTAGAGGTGCGTGAGCTGCTAATTTGATGGTCAGTGTCTCTGGTGGGAATTGGGAATAAATCTAATTTCTTTGCGAGGGATGTCGAACTTGCACGACCTCTGAAAACAAAAGAGCCACGCGTGGAAAGCTTGTTAACGGAGCACGATACGTGTCGCCCGTCAGAATGCCTTTCCCTGTGGTAGAAGTGTAGTAATCGCACGAGAATACTAGATAATATAACCTCCGGTTCTGCAGTGATTTCTGCCGAATGAAAACTTCTCATGCCTGTTAATAGTACAATACTATTCACCTGTTTGATTAAAATTCCGGTGTATTTATTCAGAAATTTGTATATTTGAAAACACCTTCTGCGTCAGCTGTTTTGATCGAGATCACAGTCGAGTCACCTTAGTTACATATACGAGATACTTATATATACAACAAAAAAAACAGAGTTGAATGATAATTAGTTCCAGATGGAAAACTTTCGTCGAAAATTCGTTGGCTAATTACTAAATTTCTTCATTTTTATTATCATTCAGGTTAATCATTAGCTATGGGTAGCCTCTATATTGTATAGCTGCTTGTATACAAACAGGTATACAATTTTTTCACACCCCAGAATGGAATGTACTATGAATTTATAACTGGAATGACATAACTATACGAGTTTCTTGCTCTATGGGAACGTATTCCAGTTGTCACAAACAATTGACAAGTCATTCAAATGATTATTCATCAATGCCAGTTGACAATTTTGCATATTTGTCAATTTTATATTAATTTAAAACGCCCGTAAGAAAGTTTAGTATGATTCGTCGACACGAAGCTGAAATTATGAGAAAACATTGCATACCAGCGACGCATAGAATGAGAAAAAAGAGCACGAATTATGGATACAAGAATGTGAAAGACATAAGATTTCGTTGCAACTCTGGGACGACGCAATCAGATGTGATGTTGGCTAGAGGATGGACTAAGGTGCACAAAAACATTTCTGGGAATATTTTGATGCTCACCATGGTGAAAATAATGAAATGAATTTTCTGTTACAGGTGGACGGTTGTGGCGCAGATGGTAATGAAAATTGGCATTTGTGGTGGTGTGAAACCAATGAAGTTAGATTAGCTCTAGACATGAAGCTTTCAGATCATCAAAAAGTACCGCACTTCCGAAATCACTATGAATTGACGCGTAAAAATTATCTTTGTAGAAATTTAAAGAGGTATAAGAAAATGCTAATGGGAAAGCCAGCCGAAGCTGAATTGTGTGACTGTATGCCAATCACATTTGAATTACCCAATGAATATCACATGTTAGTCGAGGAGTATCACAAACAAGGCGGCACATGGATTGTGAAGCCGGTAACAGGCTCGCAGGGTAAAGGAATATTTCTTTTCCAAAAATTGAAGCATCTGACAGAGTTTAAAAACCGAGAATTTCATCAACCAGGACCATTTGGAAATGCATCCAAGACATTTATTGTTCAGAAATACATAGACAACCCGCTTCTATTAGCGGGAAGAAAATTTGATCTACGAATTTACGTTTTGGTAACATCGTTTAATCCGCTAAAGGTTTGGCTGGCCCGCGAGGGTTTTGCTCGGTTGTCGGGGGTGCAATTTTCGCTTGATAAACTGAATGATAATCGTATACATCTGACCAATATGGCTATTCAACTAAAAATTACTGATAACGAAGGAAGCAAAGGATTAATGGAGAACCAGAATGAATGTGGATATAAATGGGCTTTATGTAAAGTCAGAGAATATTTAACGGCTAAGTATGGTATCAAAGTTATCGACAAGCTTTTGCTGCGTATCTCTGGCATCATCATGGCTAGCTTACAGGCTGTGAAACCTGTGATTATAAACAGTAAAAACTCTTTCGAATTGTATGGGTATGATATTTTGTTGGATGAAAATTTAAAGCCTTGGTTACTGGAAGTCAATGCTTCTCCGTCACTCTCACCGACAGATGCAGAAGACTCGAGACTAAAGTCCGAGCTGATTAGTGATCTTCTCAAAATTATAGATTTTGAAGGTACTTTGTACGGCAACGAAACAAGAGTTGGAGGTTTTGATTTGTTATGGAATGATGGTCCAGTATGGACTTGTTTTAATGCTAAGTCGTGCGATGTTGGCACAACAATTCAATGCTTTGCCCCCAAAAAACTCAATATCTTTCTCGGCAGCAGAAACGACAGAGCCAAGAAACCATAAGTCTTACATATGGCATTCCATGAGTTTAGATTTTAGGAAATCAAAATATCGCTACTGATTTTTCGGATCAACTATAACGAATTGTTGTGACTCGCATTTTCTCCATCGCTCCTTCGGATTTTCTCACAGTTTCATGCTCTCTTGACAAAAACTAAATATAGCCTTACTCTAGGGGTCAGATAACTCGTTGAACGTTCGCTTCATGTTTCTACGTAAGCTGCTCAACTCGATCAGTTAAGACGTGGAAATTTCATACTTTGATTTTGAATTCCATTTTTCAGTGAACATTAGCCACAAATCTTTTATCTAACGTGCTGGAAAATATTTCTAGTATAATACAAGAGATCATTTGTTTTGAATGTCAAATTAATACTGTCAATCAATAGAACGGTATGATAATTGTTTATTAAGATATTGCTCAACTGAATGCAAGTATAAATAACATCAAGGACATCGACCTCCAACTGAATCATATTTATCAGCGACCCTGAATAATAACATTCAACAAGTATGAATCGTAATATTATTTTCCTTTTTTAAACATGTTTGCAATGGTTCAAAAGATGACAAACAAAATTGAAGTTTTGCATTCCGGAAAATTGATCGTACTATCGCGAGTGATTCAGGAAAGAAAATAATTATATTAATAATCATAATGAAAAATGTCGACCAAACGTCATACTAGGATGATTCATCATTGTGGATAGCGAGTAATCTGAAAAATATAGCTAACAATGTTTATGTAAAGTATTACGTCCTAACATCGACTGCACAAGTGAAGTATGTTTGCCATCTTCAGAAGTATTCATTGAAATAAAATTGTAAGTGCGAATTGCAATTTCGTGGTTTCTGTTTCTTTGCGGAATAAAACTTGTCCACTATTGAACGGAATATGAATGAAATCAGCAATTTATTCGCATCTCCCAGCAATAACAATTTTCTGTACCTCTCCAAATGTTGTAAGATTAACAAAAATTTTACAGAAATATTTTTAATTGTATATCATTGCAATTACTACAGTTGAAAGACAAGTAAGAACTGGAAACAAGAATATCTTTGGAGAAAGTTTTGAGGAGAAATTGAAGTAATGAATAACTTTTTTATATGCATTGTTAAGAATTTATATCCAAGATTCGAGATAGAATATTTCTAATTTCAGTTTTCTCTTTAAAACTATCTTGACCTGAAAATTTTTTCACGTATCTTAACGTTGCGAAGTCTAATTGAAATTTATGAATAATGAATCATTCCTTCTCAGTTTCCATTGGTAGATATCATGCTTTTCGTAGAAACTAATAGTTTCACGCATATTCTATCAAATACAGTTGAATGAATTACAAACGTTACTCTGATCATTATTATCATCAATTATGATAATAGCATGCGTCAGATAAAGTTCGTGTCCATAATGTAAACGTTCAAGAACCTCGTATACTACAATCCCATGATATTCCTATTTTCTTTACTGATACATATTACCGATGTGATTGTAACAAGAATGGTACCAGTCATTTTGATGACTAATTTTCTGATAGCTGCAATACTATCAATCGATAAATATGAGAGCTATCAATAAAGCACAGTGGCTAACAACGAGTCTTTTAGTAAATCGAAATTACCAAACAAGACAACATTTACTCAGTTATCATTTCATGAAACAAGAAATCATCTGATACTATCGTAGTATATCCAAGGAAGTGAGAGCTTTTCTTTTTTTCCCGTTAGGTGTAAAACAAGTAAAATACTGTATTCCCTATATTATCATTGGCAGGTACCCTGATAATCCATAGGATTATCGAGCTTGTTACAAAAGGGTAGTGTTACCGAACTGCGATGTCTAATATCCGGTGGGGGGATAATTCAGGGCCAGCATTAAATTAGGCTTGCATATTAATCACAGGACTCAAGCCAATCGTTGCCCCTCGCAAAAGCTGGATACCTACCAAGCTATGGGATTAGTAGCTCGTACGTGTGCAGCGCGCGTGCGTCTTGTTTGTGTGTGTGCATGGGCATGCGTTCGTGCGTTAGTGTGTGTGTATGCATATTAACATGTAATAAAATCATTAGTGCAATACGAGAGTAAGTATGATATACCTTGCCACTTTCAGCCGCCGGTGAATTTTCGACGATGTCATAAATGATATGGGGTAAACCTGCTGTGCCGAGCAACGAGAAACCATATCCCGCTGTATCGCTACGGTTTAATGTAACCAGTAACTCCTCAGCCATGTTTCAGACACATTGATCTCACCACTGCCATTTGCTATACACCCAGAAACACTGAAAGTCAAATATTCAACTAACCTAAACCACCACTTTCTACGATCCTAACACCAAACTTTGATTCACAACGAGTTTTATCATCCATAGACGACGATCTATCAATTGAAACGAACATGCCACTCCTCCATACAGTTCGTACAATTCGCAACAACGCACGGGCATCGCAGTGACAGTGAGAGTAAGACAGTAACGGTAGGCTGGCAGACACACCGGTAATTTGTAGCACAGTGCTGCCATCTCGCGGAAAACACGACAAGCTACAACAATTCCGAACCGATTCAAGCACTGTTGACAAAACCTTTGAGGGCGACTTATAACACCCTCTTCCTGATACCTAATCGTATGTATATATCGTACGTATTCGGTTGATCCAACAATTTCGAGATCACGATCACACGATTATCAAGGTCAAACAATACCTAACGTCGTATTACAAACTCTTGACGAAAAATGATCGTTATGTGATTACCTAATTTTGATAAAATAGCAATTAGATCACAATGCAACAGTACCTAGATCCTTTGATACATCGCAGATAGTAAAAAAAATTAAAATATGACAATATGGACGCTTCAAATAAAAAATGGGCCGATGAATTTCGAAAAAAATGCAGCTCCACTGATATATACATGATTCTGGGTATAATAATAGCATAGTACAGCGCGGTGCAAATGTCATGGCCCAATTACCTTATTTGCTCGCTTTAACTGCGCACTAAGCACCGATAAAAGTATTTTCTGTGTTGCCTTTTTCTTTACGCACAACATAGAAGATATCCTTCAACGTGTAGAAATAAAATTTGAGAATAATTTCGTTGGTCTTTTATGTTACGATTAGCTTCGATATCAATGTACAAGCATGTAATATGAGTTTCAAAGAGAATACACACTACAGAGAAATTGTAAACACATTTCGTTCTTTATTATCGCTTGCATACTGTATACATTTACTCGAAACAAACAAATATGCCCCCTGAATGAAAAAGTACACGAACTATACATTCACCATAACGAAATGACAATGATAGTAGCATCAATGATAATGATACGACTACATCTAGGTGAATATCCTATTATCGCAATACATGATTTATTCAAATAATTTACTGTATAGACACCAACATCTCAGCAATTAGAATATCCTAGTGATAAAATATAGGTGATGGAAGGACTAATCGAAGTACTGGTAGTCACATTAAATAGTAAAATCAACTGAATTCTTTTTTAAGTCGTTACTTCTTATGAGGTAAATTTTTAACTGGTAATTCATTGTGTCCTGTGCGTATTTTGTTTAATAAATTTGTAAAAACAATTAATGAACTCGATTAGGTATGAATCTTGAATAAACAACTGGTTATTTTGCGATGTACAAATTCCGAATTCAAGTTTGGCAATGTCATCGCATACACTAGATGCGCGCGCGCGTGCATGTGTGTGTGTGTGTGTCTGGTACGGGTAATGCATTATTATAGTTAATTATATTGACTCTTTTACGATACATTTTTCACAGTGCTTAAAATGTAACGTTTCTAAAATACGTATCTAGTTCTGCACTGTACATTTTATAACGTAACCGATAGATCTTTATATTTTTATTCGTTTCCTACAAGTGTCACAGCTATTAAAGGCTTGAATGGTATTTTGCGTTAATACAACTCAGAACTGTAACAGATAGTTTAGAAATGAGTTCGTATCAGGGTACTGAACCATACTGAGGACCCGATGCAATAAGTCATTCGAATCCTAGAAATATTTGCAATTCTAATTCGTTACGCGAATGTAATTCATCGATTACATATCATAGAACTGGTAAGGAAAAATTAGCCCAAAATTTGTGAAGTTTCTTATCACACACGATTTTTTGATTTTGAAAATTTTCATTGGGTCTAAATCCGAAAACGTATCCTGATTAAAATGATCATACTGTGTGATATCTTTTCATGGATAAAATCGTAGCTACGGGATATATCCGATCAAGATGGCTTACATCACATGGAAACAAAATGTAGTCAATCTTTGCTGTCATCCGGAGGCCTTACGTCTAACAGATGTATTTTGGGCTGTCATAGCAACGATAGCGAAAATCATGGAATGAAAAATCCACACATTTTTATACATTTTCTTCGTATACCATCCCGAGTCAATTCGTTTGTTTGAGTATTGTTTGCGCTTTTCATCCTCTTCAAATACAGCCCCACATACATGTATTTCACGTAGCATATGTACGAATAGATTATGTATACCTAATTTTGCTTTGTCGCACAACTAAAAATTGAAATTCCCATAACGTAGAACAAGGAGCAAAATCAAAATTACTTAAAATGGATCGATCGTCGAATATCCGTTGATATTTGCACAAGAGTCCGATGCGACAAGATTGAAAATCCAATTTTCAATAACTTTAATTATTCCAAACAATAATCTTCAACATGCGCCAAATGATGAAGGGAATAACCGAACGCAATTTGATCATAATTCAATTTTTATCTGGAATTACGATAAAAGCTTTATCTTCCGATATAAATTTTCTTACTTGAAAAAAGGATTCAATGAAAATTACGATTCTGTCAGAACCAATTTTTCGGCTTTCAAATAAATCGTCTTTGACAAGCATTTCTTCTATCAACGATTAGTGCCGGATCTGGGTGATGATGATACGTTTTGATATCAAATCGAGAACCACGAAACATATTCCGGTTATGGCAAATCGCGAATACCAATGTGCGTTGCATTGCACTATTTTTGGTAAATAGCTCACAACCCCCTCGAAACTAATCAACAAATAGGGAGAAACGAATCGTAGTAATTTACTGTACATTCGTCGATCAGTTTGTCGGTATAATAAGTATACAATAAGAACAAATCTATATGGTATTTAAATATCTTACAACACTGTTACGATTAGGCGAAATGGTATAATGATTCGTCGATATGATACCGTATAGTGTATATCGAGTCAAAGCATGTGATATTATTGTACGTTATTTATTATTTATTATGTATTCCAGTGGCATTTCTTCATTATGACATTATATCTTGCGCATAGAAAAATTATATATTTTTCTCCCAATTTTGTTTCTTTAATGGCAGGTGTTGATTCAATCCTTAAATACTTACACAGCATTTTCATAAGCCGTATTTACTTATCGCTAACTTATCATAAATACGTATGTACCAATTACGTAATGATACGTATACTATATGAATAACCAACACGTACATATGTCATGTATACCGTACAGTATTTATACATGAAATATATTAAACATCGCCTAATAAACTTGGCCAATGATAGGCGATGCCTCTTGATATAATCGTTATAATTAGTCGTCATCTTAGAGATCAGAATTCAAAATATTTGTAACTATACGTTCTAGTATAATTGCACGTTGCATAAAAAATCTAATTTATTTTTACTGATCATGATACAAGCATGATCCACAGATTGCTCCGTCGTTCACATGCTAATTGAAAGTACCGGGGATCAAACATTATTCTATCTGCGTAGCAGGAGATAAATCTGATTGAATTAGGGACAAAAATTGTTTGAATTTACTTTTGAAAATTTGACGCGTCCAGGTTAAAAGTTGTGCAAAGTGAAGTTGACGGGCGAAGCATATATGCTTTATTTTATCACTTTCTTTTGTAATTGTTACCATTTGTGATCACAAATTGTAGCTGCTTCCGAATTTACAAAGTGTGCACTGTTCATTATAGTTTTTTGCAGGCTGCGTATTTTACAGATCGCCATACCGCTTCGGATAAAAATATCGACGTGCTTATTTTCGACAATTATATCGATGGAACCACGAAGCTCAAATAATAACAGAACCATAAAGCTCATTGATTAATCACTTGGAATTTAGCAAATGCAAGACCAGGAAGCAAGATTGAACATTTATCAAGAGGCATCCTCGAACATATTTCATAATCGTCTTAGCTTCTCACATTCATATCTAATCACATATGGTTCGTGTTACCGTCGTTGTTAAAATCTTGAATTTATAACGAATGAGTATCTTTCTATAATATTCTGCGCGAATTAACATTCTTATGAAAGTTTGAGCAAACTAATGAGAATGTTCAATCAGAAAATACATGTACAAAACTAAATGTACTTTGCAAAAATGTATTTAATCTAAATGCGCGTTCATATTCAGGTCTGAATTATTGTCATACTATCGATAAGCATCTATAGAAATGGGTTTCTCGAAACTGAACGAGACAATACTACGCTTTTTCATTGAGACCATGTTTTTCATTGCAAATTTAAATCAGCTCGGATTACCATTGGAACACACATGGTCCTTTTGGAGTACATCAAAGCAAAGTCACTGATAAGTTTCAAGATAATCAACCAGTCCAATAAATATTCCCGGATGAATATTGGAATATCTATTAATAAAGAATTATCTTCGTGACGGATGAAAATAAAAAGATTAACGCTAAACGTTTCATAAAATATTGTTACTTTTTTTCTCAACTAAACGTATACCGATTTTATTCTTATAACTATCAACTTTGTCAAATTCGCACTACGCATGGAAAATCTGGACAGACGTATTATTTCACAATGAATATCATTTTTGATACAATAACCACTTTCATTCCTTTTTTCAACCTTCTGCATTGGACACACATTTATCATAAATCAATTAGATTCATATCCTCTAACAATTTTGTATCACACTTACTCGATACATACTTTCGTATGAAATGTAACATATGTTTAAATTAACAGGCCTTATTGATAGACAATACAATGTTACATACACATATTTATAATAAAATTGTCCAATAAAACGAAATTTTCAATCTCTGCAACTCACGTCCCAATCCAGTGGCGAATAATTTGCAGATCAATAAGAAATTCTCTAAATTCGAAGCTTTGATCTTATGTACATCCGTGAAATGTTGGTTGATTAAACTCTTTAATTCGACTCTTTAGATTTTTGTGATTGCTAAACAGCAAATTGGGTCGTAGGGTTCCAAAAATGTGAAACTTTAATATTTTTGGACAACTTTAATAAATAAATAGCAAATAAGTAAATGTATATTATATATCTTATATTGTATATTGTGTTTTATATATATATATATATATATATATATGTATATATATATATTAGTGTGTGCCAAAAAAAATTGTATGTTTTGAATTCAAAGATCTTAGTGTTGCACGTGTTCCAAAATTTACATTTGCTTTGTTCACGCATCAATTTTTTCAAAATTATCCTGAATCCTTATGTTACAAACTTTTTCAAGATTTTAAGAAAAGTACATGATACCCAATTGCCATTATTACATCATTCCTTTCTTTAAAATATTTAAATTGCACATGAGAAAGACTGTGATATCAGTTTTCGTCAATCGATAATTGGAATAAACATCTAAACAAATATGTGTCTAGACACTCTTCAGACTTTTAAAAAATATATTTTTTGAAACATCTAAAACACTAATTCGAGGTAGGTTTTTCCTGATTTTTTTGGCATATTCCAATATATATGCAAGTATATGCGCATGTATGTGTCTGCTCTATTTTACATATAAGAAGCAGTTTCGTAGTCTAAGAACATAAAACTCGCGTGTTGCAAAACGTTCTTATAGAGTTTCAAATAATTAGGTTTGTTCGAGAAGTAACGTGCTTCAAGCAAATACGGTTTGTGAGTGCTCGTTTCTTAAATAAAAGTCAATTTCATCTTGCAAAAAGCAGTTTTGTTGCCGTAAAACAGAAGAGCTTGATCACATTCGCGCAAGTTGAAACAAGTATTTTAAAATATGCTAATACGAAGAAATGGAAAGATTCTGTGATAGCTTGGGCTGATAAAAGTTTTCTATCGTCAGAAACTTTTGAGTATGCTCTCAAAACAGAAGACTGCTACTTATTTGTAGTAGGCTCACAATGCACAGAATTGTGGAGTATATACACACGTATAGTAATTAAATGCTAATGTAGGCCATGGCATTTTTTTCTTTAAATTCTATCATTTTAAAGACCTGACGTTGAAGTAGATCGATATATCGATATGACAGATGATCGCCTGAATACTGGAATTCTTTATACATGTTGCTAGAAATATTTCTATACTCGGAAACCAAATTTATTGGACATATTAGCTAATAGTTTGTATACTAAGGTGATTCAACAAATTTGATTTTGGTATTTTATAATCAAATCAAAAATTGACATTTCCAGGAAGAGCATTAATACTAATGTTCACGAAAATTATTAGGAACATAATTGAAAATTGAATGGCATTGTGATTTCATACAAGTATTAAATGTATTTTCAGATGTCATACGAAACAAGAAAAAACACGTTTCTACGTCAGATCTTTGCTGGTACGCCAAGAAGCACGTATGAAAGACAAATATTTTATCTTTGAACGATAATTAATTGGGCAATTAAAGCCTAATGAATTTCAGCTCGAGAAGCTCAAGATCACAAGTTTTTCGTTAAATAACCATAAATATCTATAAATATATTGCAAGTGATGAATAAGTCTTACAAAATTAGAGATCTTTTCCAAATATAGTCAAATTTGTCATTAATGGTAATTCGCTGGTACTACTGAAAATTATAATAATTATATTGAGTATCAATTCCGCGTGATATTTGGGCGGACGTGATCAACCGGACATAAAATTCGGAAGAATTGAGAGCTAATAACTGGTTTCTTCTAGCGAGCAATAGTTATAAAAATCATTATAGTCATTTGATGACAATGTTTAGAGATTGTTGGAAAGGCCGTGACTATGGGCTTTCCAGAAAATTACAATTTAAGGAATAAAAAGTATTCAATTCCATGTTCTTTTTTTGTTTACAGGATAGAAAAGTTGATGTGTACGCGTCTACCATCCCAGTTTTCGTGTCTGATAACCAGTTTTTTTAAAATCCTTTTTCTTCTTAGCGAATCACAGTGTACGTGAGTGTATTTAGCAAGTAGTATAGTTTGGGGTGACATTTAACACAAATATTGGATTACAGCTAATTGAGAAATATGCGACACCTCGAAACACGTACTAGTCGAATAAGAGAAAAACACGGTCAACAGATCAAATAAAAGAAACTGTTTTGTAAAGGCGAAATGATTTTCTAGCCTGTGAAACACTAAGATAAAAGTAAAACGTAAAACAGAAGCGGCGGATGGTAAGAATTTAGTTCTTGATTACGATTATAATTATAAATTAATTGGAAATATAATTTTTAGTGTTTACCTTTTGGGATACTTAGGATCATTGCTTCACTAGTGGAAAATTAGGCATTGAATGGTTCCAAAACCATTGAAAATCGTATAAGCAATTTACTGATTATTGGGTCTCGGCTCATGAAAATAAAACCATGTAGCGAATACAGGCACGTCACTGGATCGAAGAAAATACTTTGACGTTTGATTACTGATGACTTTAAGCAATCTTTGTACTTTAAAAAAGATCGCATTTTCCTGAACGCCTTTGTTTCCGCCTATTCTTCTCCAATTCTGCCGGCGGCTGATTTCTAATTATACGGACGACCTAGACCAATGACAAACGATTAACAATAAGATGGAGATTGAAATTCGATGACGTCAAACTGTTCTTTTCGAATAAGTTATCGAAATTAGCTCATTTAGAAAAAACAAAATAAGTTGTTGCACGTCTGATCATCAGCCAATCAGCCATCAAATACATTTTTTTTACCCGTATAAATTACCGGCTCCAAGAGGCAGAGTCAATTTTTTTTTAACAAGATAATATCTTACCTCGTGGAATGCAGCATCTACGTTTAAAGGAGGGTCTTTCGCTGATGTTTCAATGTACGGTATTCCCAATTTATGTGCCAATTCCCTGCCCTGATCTTCGCTTACTTTCCTCAGATGTACTAGATCGACTTTATTTGCAACTAACAACATTGGATATACGTCACGGTCTTTTACTCGAAGTATCTGCGTGTAAAAATTGACGATGTTCTCATATGACTGTTTGTCCGTAACTGAATATACTAGCAGGAAGCCATCCCCTTTGCGCATGTACTGTTCTCTCATAGCACTGAACTCCTCCTGTCCAGCAGTATCGAGTACTGTAGAACAAATAAAATAATGTATCACAATTTATACACAAGATATGTTTAAATAATAGAATCTGCTAATTATATGTTGGCAGTAGCATTTCTCATTTACAAATAGCTTCATCCATATCTAGATATTTTTACAGGAGAAGCATTTGTGGAGTGAAAGATTGTATATTATCAAGAATCTGCTGTAGGTAATACCGAAAAATATCGAGGAGTTGATTCATGAATTCCAACAGAAGAAATACATTTGGTACTTAGTATATTTAGTTTATAAAATTAATATGTACTGCTATATTTTACAGTTTTAAGTAGAATTCCGAGGAAGCGATACTCACCATCCAAAATGCACCATTGCTTGTCGACTTCGGTATGTTGGATATAACTATCCTCGATGGTAGGGTCATAGTCAGTGACAAACAATTTTTGGAAAAATTGTATTGTAAGAGCACTCTTACCCACACCTCCGTCTCCAACGACCACTAACTTAAAGGTCAGGAGATTATCATTGTTAGGGGGTCGCGTCATGCCACCCCTAGGTCCCCCAACCCCACCCCCGCTGCTCTGCCTACGTCTACCTATTCTGTCAAAACCACCAAGACGCTCCAAACGTCGTCGTCTGCAAACGTTTGACTCCGTTGATCGGATAACTTGAAGTACACTCGTTTTTACAACCTGGAAAATATAAAATCAATATGAATTTGTATACATTACAAGGTTTCAACAATATACACCTATGATGAAAACAGTCCGCAATATTATAATAATAAAAATAGTTTTTAATGAAAAAGCTGGAATTTCTGAAAATAAAAATAGACAAACGTTAAAAATTGGTATTGCTAACAAAAATGTAATCTTGTATTCTTGCTATAGGTTCAATACATTAATGTAATGAAGGTATCCTTGTCATCGTCAATACTCGCAAAAGAAAATTTGAAGTGAAACCTAGATTATCCATTTTTTGTTGCTAAAAAATCCTTGAGTGATGAATGCGTTGTTTACATTGAAGACGAAACTAATCCCTAATTCGTAACGACGAGAAGTATTCGCGGTAGCGAATTATCAATTGATTCTTATAACGAAAATTTATTAGAACCAGAATGTTGTTCTTACGAGCTTTTTTAGAATCGAATTGAAAACAGCATTCTATATAACTCCTTTCAAATAGTTACAAGTATACGTAAACCATTTGCTACAGTTTTTATCGAAGTAACGACTCAACGGCATTTATATCACATGCTGTACAATTTGGAAAGCCTATGGTAACGGTAATGATATTTTGTACTTTACTGGACTGAAGATTAAGAAATATTGTAATGTTATAAGATATGATCCCAATTGGAAAAGTAACAGATATTGAAGCCTCATAATGCCAAATACAAAATACAAGGATTATTTCATTAATGTAATGTTAAGGTATCGTAAAACAATATTCAAAAATATGTTGTCTCAACCTACGAAAGTGCTGATTAGGGATTGCATAAAAAAAATGATGATCACACATATCCTGCATCGACTGTAGAAGTTGTGGTACGTAAATTAATCAATTCATACTAACGTTCTCCCATTCAACATTCTGATTGAGAATGATGAATATTATATGAATTATTGCGGAGACAGATTAGATTTGAACAAATTTAAAACATATCTATAAACTTTGATAACTATGAAAATTGTCTAGATATCAACAGTTGATGGAAGCTTTTTGATAGAATTTCTCAAATTCTTTATTCAATATTATATTTAGCACGTAATTGTCACTTACTGGATCTCAATTGTTTCCGATACAAGGCACGCTGAAAAAAAAGTAGATGCAGAACGGGTGTGCATGCGTCTGGTCGCAGATATTTACATTCCATCAGTCGAAATGTTGTTGCATATAACTTATTTCGCACATCATTTCATTCGCGTGTTTATTTAAGTGTTATGTTCCGTAAAAAAACATGTATCTATTACAATTCGGAGACTGACAAATCACCTACCTTACATGATCGTCACTTCTGCTTTACGGGCATAACCAGCCGCCACTATAGCATCACTGAACGTCAGCATCACCCTTTTAATTTTTCTCTCTCTTTCTCTCTTTCTCGCTGTATCTCCCTCGTTTCCTCGCCAACTCTACATCCATTGGGTCTATATCACTCTGTTTCGTACTCTTTCGCTACGCCCAAAGTGGGGTTCGGACCAGTTCGGACGGTTCGGACTTGGCAGCGAAAGGTAGAAAATGTTCTCCGCATCGTATGTAAGAAACAACGTCGAGAATCACGTAGGAAGCATGGTGACATGTATGAAACATCAAACATCACATTGTCAACTATACATGAATTACATTTTTCGTTTCCATTCGTTAAATGGAATGTGGTCAGCTGGAACAAAAGATAATTTTCGTATCTGCGATATAACCGATGCCGTGACATTTACAAAATTTCAGACAATTTCATTGGTGTTCGCGTATCGCCTGTTGTTCGTGTAATATTTCACTCGAAATTTCAACCACTCGAATTGTAATTGGTCCAGTTGCATTAGAAACCAATCGTGAAATTAAACAATTTATCTCTTCGTCCAACAAAAGCTTAGCCGCGATTGTATACATTTGAAAAACTCAAGCGAAAAATGCTAACTCATCGTCTGTAATCGCGGGTATTTTGTAAATACACTCCTAAGTATTTTTTATGGTTTTTCATGTACTCAGTTGTATTCATATGATTAAAATGAATGTATAACACACCTGCATTCCAGAAACTGCCCGACTCACCTGATGAGAAACGTTGCACAATTTTTGCAATACGTGTCATATATTTTGAATCGAGCTAATTGAAATAGTTGGATACAAACATGGCACCTCACTGCGCGCTAGTGAATATCTCCAGACTTCGAAGAATTGTTTCTTTACAAAGTAAGGTTTATGAATTTCCTCCAGTGACTACAATCGATTCGTCGTAGCTTAATTGTTTCGAATCATCATTACGTATCTCAAATGATTAATACCATCGTCATTTAATCGAAACATTCTTCCGTGCTATGACAGTAGACCGTTATTTTGCGGTCAGGCTGGGCAATTCTGCAATCATTGATTCGTATCACGTTTAAACGTGATCGTGAATTTTGCAAGATTTCACAATAGTGGCTGTAATTGGCATAAAAAATCGACCTATTCGTGGCATATATACCTAACGTATGGACTTTAATCAATTTATATTATGAACACTTCACAATTTGTGATTATATGACTAACCTCAATCATGTCCAGTGAAGGTGTAGATATGGTTGAAACTACAAATATTACCGAAATGAGCAAGCAATTGCTGACAGAACTGAAGAACCACCTCGATTCAGGAAACACCAAAGATGCATTGAACCTAATAGAACACGAGAAGTCTTCGTCGTGCTTGAAGGATTACACGTGGGATCTCATTCCTTTGATATCCAATTACCTCACGACTGATTATCTCAGCAGTAACTTGGAATTGTTCAAATGTTGCGAAACGTTATTATTAATAATTGCTGAGACATGCGATCCATCTGAAGCTCTATTGGAGTTTATCGAACAAGCAGAATGTCCAGACAATGATACAAAATTCGTAGCAATTCTAAAGCCCATGGCTGCTACGTTGCAGAGACTTCCAGGACATAAGGAAAGATCGTTGGAATGGTGCATCAACACCATAAAATCTCACATCGCGGAATTGCCATTTCCTGGGAATGAAAAGCTCGAGGGCAAAGAAACGAGTCTTCTGGATTCCGATCCTAATGTCGTACAAATTGTTAGAATTCATCAAGAAATTATGTCATTTTTCGAATCATTTGTGACTGAAACTTCGTTACAAACTCGAGCCATGGTCAATACAGATTATCGTAAACTTATTCTTAGTACCTTTATCTCGTTTCTAGGAGAACCATTATGTTATTTGGAACTCGAAGCTGAGAACAGCGAGAGACGAAGTTTAGCAGCTACTATTATGCGAAACATATCACGTTTAACCGGAGATTTATTTCGTTATCTTTCGTACGTCGAAGTACGGATGATCAATCAAAGACACAGAAAACCAAAACATTCTACCAGAGAATTAGATGATACTACTGATTACGATATTCCCAAAGATCTATTTGCTAGGACGGATACTATCTCTAATCTCGCCTATGCCCACATGTATTACTTGATACTCGGTACCGGGCTTCAAATGGAGCTAGTACCCAACGTGTATGAGCCGATCTATGTCCTTCATAACTGTTTATATCTTTCATCGCTTTTTCTGGCCA
The DNA here is from genome assembly GCA_963969455.1 of Arge pagana. NCBI lineage: Eukaryota > Metazoa > Arthropoda > Insecta > Hymenoptera > Argidae > Arge > Arge pagana. Next base: position 18,938,307 of record OZ018310.1, read on the forward strand.
AAGCAGAGTACATATTGATAAATAAAGGATTAGCTTTAGCCAAAGCTGCGATCATCAGAATTGAAACATCTTCAGTTGGTCCAGATGTCTTAGAGTTGGAAATTTACGTTAATTTTGTTACAGCCTTAAGTCAGATAATGATCTACTGCGACGTGCAGACCGAACGACAGTCTGCTCTCAATGTTTTCCAGCTTTACTTGCAAATTTTTACTTTGGAAGCTAAATATCTACTCCTTGTGCATTTGTATGATATTATCAAGAACTCCGGATTCCTTGGTTTTATCACCAGTGTCATTAAGGATTGTGTAGCCGAATGTTTGAAGCTGACTCCAGTAGACACAAGTTTTACTGGAAAACATTTGCACGCTCTGGTCAGAAGAGCTTGTAGAATGCCATTTGATAGTGTTACAGATTTAGTAGAGGCTTATGACGAGATAGTATCCAGTCTGAATTTAATTAGATTTCTAGTTATTCGAGATAAAGTGAATGTGACTGGAATTTGGGATTATGTCAAAGAAATAGAGAAAAGTTATCTGAATCCGCTCAGAAAAAGCATAGATATGTCGCGAGCTCATTACCAGTTGAAAATTAAAGATTTGGAAACGCAGGAGAACTTGAATCAGGTTAACAGCATCAGCAAAAATGAACAGCTTGATGAAAAGCTTAGCATAACAGTAGGTGGTGAAAGATTACCAGACATGCCTATCAGGGAAAAAATTAATTTCTGTCATCGTGCCATGAATGCCTTTGACATAATAGAAAGTATTTTGATCAGAGTCAATGAATGTATTGAAAATAATCCGAAAAGTTGAATTGCAGTTCAAAGAATACAAATTATGAATTATCATGGGATTTACTCAGAGGAAAACTGGAAATCTCTCATGGCATAATGATAAAATAAATATAAACTCGATTTTGCTTCATTTTCCTGAATAAGGCTTGTCCATAATTCTTCCAAGACATTGGTCATGTGAAATATTTTTTCAACAAGTAAAGTATTAAATGTAAGAATAAATATAAAATTAACACTTTAAGTATTCTACCAATTTTGTGGTTTTGCAACAAATTATCTCGGCAAAAACATAGGATCAATACCAATAGAAATTTATTTTATTTTATACTTATTTCTACTCACCAAATCTGTAATTATGAAACCGTGCATTAAATTTATTATGGATGATAAAGTCCAAGCGTGAGTTCATTCACCGTTCATATAAATAAGTAATGTCCATGACGCATTGAACCATTAACGAAGACAGTAGTAATTCAAGGCTCGTGTGACTTTTGTGAATTTATTCTAATGAATATCTTAAATATCGCATGTAACATTTAGGACAGAAGTATCAAGAGACATATCAAGACATATTTCAAGATGTTAGCTTTGATGTGCATTTTTTTAGATGCTGACGATGCCGTTGTAGAAAAATGTGGAAGGCTAACAAACGTCAATTCACGTAAATTATATCACACACATATTATACAGCCATCATTCCCAGAAAATTATCCTAATACTCAGCCGATGGAATAACATGTTTCAAAATACATAATGAATGATGGCAGCTGTTACACCCAAAATAATGTGCACAATAATTTTGCAAATAATATTAAAAACTCATCACGATCATGTTACAGATTTCCGTGGTTTTTGGACTTCGAGGACAATATTGACACACGAAGCTCGCAATTTCAGCAACCCTGAAGAGAACAATGACTCCACAGAGGCTGAAAGCGAAGCAGCATATGAGAAAAATATCAAATCAAAAATTCTTAACGCTGCACTGGCGTTTGTCCCTAACTTGGGATGGAGTAAACAAGCCATCAGCGCAGGCATGTATAATTTAGCATCTGCAATTGTATGTTGCGTGTATTTCAGTCACTGAACTAAAACAACACTGGAACTATCTTGATTCACATGCAATTCCGGTCTCTGCGCTTTTCACCTTCACAGAATGCTATTTACAATACATTTTCAGTGAATTTGTTATACGTGTTTAACTTTACATATTATATTATTCTATTGTAACTTTTAAGGTGCTGAGGCAATTGGTTATCCCGGAGTGAGTCATGGAATGTTTCCTAACGGCGAAGCAGACTTGGTCCAATATTTTTATTCAACTTGTAATCAGCAGTTGGCTGAAAAGTTAAAATCGGAAGCATTAGCTATCGAAAACGATCTGACAAAGTCTAAAAAAACTCCAGCCATTTACATTAAAAATGCGTTGGAAACCAGATTGAGAATGTTGGTGCCCTATAAAAAGTCATGGCCACAAGCAATAGGTCTTATGTCTTTACCTCCGAATGTTCCAACATCATTAGCAAATTTATTAACATTGGTAGATGATGTGTGTTATTACGCTGGTGATAGATCCGTAGACGTGAGCAATTCAATTCGTTCTTAATTTTTTTTCTATTGAATTTAAATTGAATAACACTGTAAACCTTACAGTACCTGCAAACATACCTGTTTAACTATTATAGACGTATAACACACTAGTTTCAAAGTCATAGCATGGTGAAATTTTTCTTTGCAGTTCAATTGGTACACCAGAAGAGTAGCTTTAGCTGGAATTTACAAGACCACAGAACTTTACATGCTACAAGATAATAGCATTGATCATGAGCAAACTTGGAAGTTTTTGGAAAGACGAATAGAAGATGCGTTACAACTTTATAGCGTTTTATCAGTTGCTCGGGACGCGCCAGGATTCAATCAAGCCGCAGAAGCTGCAAGTGCAGCGTTTATTACAGTAAGTTCGCTACGATGTAGTAATACGTTTTTAGTTCATTTTTTCAAAAGAACATCTCATGAAAGTAAAAATATTTCGTACTTGTAAACATATTCCCGTTCGATGCCGCCATTGTGTCTACTACAATACACTTCCCGATTTTTCAGGCACGAAATATACTAGGTCTTAATTGGAACAGGTAAGACTTACTTCATGAAGTCTTAGTTATAAGTAAAGAATAAATGTAACATATAATTTATTGAACACAGTAAGATACTCCTGTTGAATAATTAACAATAAAAAATCATAATTTCATTGTATTTATCAATTATTCTAGACAACAGCTTCTGTGAAGCTAATTGAAAGAAATTTGGGAAAAATAAACTTAAAGCTGCTACTCGGAAAAGTCTTTCGATAAGACTGCAATTTCCAGATTGTAAATAATAATCTTTATTTTATCGTAAACAAATATATTTCTACCATTTATACATTGAAATACTCTTCATATGGTACAGAGATCTCTACAATTAGATTGTGTATGCTGATAATATAGATTATTCTGTCTTTGGAGATTCGGCTTTTTGGCCTTTGGAAATTTTACGATTATTGTCAGTTTCATGTGGATAATTTCGTCAATGTGACACGTCTTATTAACGTTTCACCTCTACTATGATTTTCATTTCTTTAGTCGTTTAATGAACTTGCTTCGCAGTACTTTTCATGATAATTGAAACTGTTGATGCAATACGGAAATATGCATATATGTATATATTCATATATATATATATATACACACACACATACACTGCAGTCGTATCTGTCAAATACCTTTTTCAAAATAAACGAAGAGTATTATGCAATTCCTGGAGGGCATTATTGGAGATCTATCACTTTACGTCAAAATATTCATGACAATCTGTTGAAAATAATTCGTAAACCTGAATTGCGTGAACATCAATGATTGTAAATTCATTTTCAACTAGCAAGTATCTGAAAAAAATTGTCGCATCTTCAGGGTTGATTGGTACGTACAATAAATATAATCTTAATAAGAAATTGTGCAAGTAATGCTGGATATGAACTGATTCTCTCTATATATAACACATTGTTTCACCAATACAAGTTAACTATACTTTTGAAATTGACTTATTAATGCCATCAGTCTTAGCTTTAAACAAAATATTGTAATTCTTTCCACAGAGAATTATTGGTAGATCGTTTGTCAAAAAATTTATTTCGTAACTTATCTTGAATTAATTTTTGCATTTATAAAAATCGTGTGTAAATAAGTTTTTTTCAGATTTCACAGGTTTAAACATTTCATACGTTCTAATAGTTCTGAGATTAAAACGGAAATCAACGGCAAAATTGTCATTGAGAAAAAAGAATTCTTATAGAAAATATCAAGAAGCATCTTGGTTTCTTTTGACAAAACAAAGTTAATGTATATACAAAATCAGTAATTTGTTTTATATACAATAGGATTTATCTTATAATATCTATGTCTTCATAATTCACCATTCGTAAATCCATTATCAAACTCAGATCCAGTAAATAATTATGTATCTGAATTACAAAAGACTCTTTCTTTCGTTAGGACTGTGTAAATATTTTTAATTATTTAGTATCCTTCAATAATGAGCTTCCTCGATGTATCTTCTGATACTTTCGGGCAAAGGCAGCTTATGAATATTGTCTACAGAAGTATTTTGTCTGATGACAAAGCGACAAAAGTATTGCAACGATCTAACTTGCGAGAATCTGCTCACGGGTTTGGTTAATCTCACTGGAAATCCGGGATGTCCAGGACGTCGAGGCCTGGAATAACAATATACAGCCGACTGGCTGAAACTCATCGAATGATTAATTAGCTCTACCACTGAGGAAAATCGTTCGCATTGTGGATGATAATACAGTGAGAATAAACCTCCATTATGTTCTACACGTGTGTGTAGTAACTTTCCTGATGATTTGAAACTCAGCGTCAATAGATACCTGCGAATGAGAAAAATCCATGAGATTGATTGGCATTTTATCCAACAATTTACAGACGTCTAGATTCGATATGATTACGAATGAATTAACAAAGTAAGAATTTTAATTTTTTTAAACTTCGACTTATTTTTCATACCCATTTTTCATAAACCAAATATTGAATCATAAATTCTAATTGTGGTACTAATGTCATCGCTTAATCTTGGCTAAGGAAAGGGGAAAAATAATTCCAAGTGTTTTTGACTGGATGTAATCATCTCAAACGTGCATCCGAGATATAGATCGAGTCTCATAAGGCTTACCTATCAGCCGATGAATCTCTAACAAGAAACGCTCCATCCGGTTCATTTGCCAATTTTGAATCGGCTTCCTCTCTGGAGATTGGTCCCCAATACCATCCGTATTTACTAAGTTTCAATAATTCTTCTGTCAAGTTCAATTTTGTTTCATTATTTTGGTTTTTAATATCAGGTATCAGTTCTCCCACGCCTTGGTTATTATCAGCTTGCATTTTTGTTATATTATCAGTATTGGACGAGATGTATTCGGGTTCTACGGTTAATCTGCTATCCGCATTATTCGAGTGATTTGTACCAAGATCGACGCTATTCTGATGAACATTCAAATAGCAGTCGGCATTGTTTACAGAAATATGGACATGATTAGTAGCATTGATGTCTTTTTGATTGAACAATATTACTGGTAACTGATTTGTAGCAATGCTGGAAATATTATCATTGAGACCACACAGAGGAGGGTTCAATTCGACAGCTTTAATCTGAAATACAGTAAGGCGGTAAGGTTAGGTTGGAATGTTGATAAGCGCATGGGATGATTCATCACACTACCTTTTGTTTGGATTTACACAATTTAAATTCTCTGATGTTCAGATGTTTTTTTATGCTTTTGAAAAATCCATTAGATGTGTCTTTATTGGCTTCGTTGAATTCACTTGATTGTTGGAATTTCTTTCCCTTAACCTGTACAACAGATGTCACTCGATCGAAGGATGCATTATTTAAACTCTCATCATCACGATTTTCCCGACATTGGAAATGACTATCTCGCTTTTTAGACACATTATAATCTGTGGAATCTACAATCTCCGATTTTTTATGGAAGGCATCTCTCAAGTAATTCAAACCCATTGTTCGAAATTTCCTTCGCTCGTCGACGCGGTCGACACCGCTGCTCGTACCAGCGGCCATCACATACTACGAGATTTTCCGACCAACGAAGACGATGTTACATGTCTTTAAGATGGCACCCTAGTTTCATCGTCGGAAATTTCTACTTTAATCCGAGAACCAACGTCACTCGTGTAACAGTTGCATTATTTTGTTGGTAATTCTTCGTGTTCCGTTGATGGATCAGCTACGTTTATGGCTGCATTTTTCATGATTTTTGTCTCTCTTTGAAACTAGACTAATGTTTCGCATTGTAACACATCGCACACTAACTTATCCCGACACACCGCGTTTCGTTCGGTGATATCAGTGAGAATGAGAACAGAATAACAAACGAAATTTTCGTTTTGTTCCACCGTAAAGACTCATTGCATGGAGGTTAAAGCAGGTTTCCATCCACTTGCCACCATGAGCATAGAATATGAACTGCGTAAGTGGTGTCGTACGAACCGGTGATTCTTTCAGTACATCTGTACAATCTTTACTGATCGCTACGTACTAAATCAGGTTCCTCGCAACTCAAGTACAATGAATGTTTTTCGTTTACCTATGCAAGTTAACTCGTGTTAGGCTCATACTCAATACAGCAATAAGGATGTTTAAAAAATAATAAAACCTGTATAATACGACGGTCCACGACACTTGTGCTTGCAACGCGAAATACTTATGTCACTGTGTGATTAAACACAACTGGACACTACTTGCTCGATGCGCGCTGATATTTCACAGTGTTTCACGTGAATTTTGATCTTCACAAATTGAGAATATGTGATCGATTGAAAATACAAGACATCATGTGATAATATAAAATCTTCGAAACGCATAGTAAACATAACCTCAAAATATTTGGACTGCGATTGTACGCATCACTTGGACATGTATTGTAAGAACAGTTTTTGTTATTAACAGATAGCGTTCAGTTATTCAAATCCATTTTACAATGGGTGACTCTGATGATGAACATTATGTCACCTTCGGTACGCCGTTGGATCCCTTGGACGAAGGTACGCATTATTGTCTCAACTCATATGAGAGAAAACAATGTTATCACATTAAAATCAAGAAATTCATTATATTTCTACAATATTGGCATCATAGGCTCACCAGAATGTTTATGTACAAGTGGTCGTTTTAGGTAGCACAGTATATGTATTTGATTTTACGCTTGTGTTCAGATAATATGCCAAGGAAAAAACCCATCACCATAGAAGAGCAATATGCTTGCGACGAACAAGGGAGGCGGAGATTTCATGGAGCATTTACTGGTGGCTTTTCTGCTGGTTATTTTAATACTGTCGGGACACGCGATGGTTGGAGGCCGCAAAACTTTAAATCTTCACGGAGCAGTAAGGCTGAAAATAAATCTCAAAAGCCTCAGGATTTTATGGATGACGAGGATATGGGAGAGTTTGGTATTGCACCAACTGCTATTCGTGCTACATCCGATTATACCAATCATAATAATCAAGGGACGAAACGCCAGAGAAATAGATGCAACCCAGATGGATCAATTCCTGGAGTACCAGTCTTAGAGGAAATTTTGACACCTGTCAAGTGAGTGCATATTACGTTGTCTAATTGCGCTTTTACCAAACGAAATAATTGCCGCAGCAATCCTTGAAGAGCTGATAAAATAAAAATGAAAATTTAATTAAAACCTTGCTTCTGCTTTTAGAGATACAGTTGGAGTTAAATTATTGAAGCAAATGGGATGGAAGCCAGGGCAAGGGGCTGGGCCACGTTTAACTAAGAAAGAAAAATCTCAGATCAGGCAGCAAAATGAAAAACTCAAAGTTTATGGCTGTTCATTAGAACCCCAGCAACGAGAAACAGTCGATAGCGATTCTGATATATCAGAAGATGATACAAGCAATATAACGTTTGCACCAGATGATTATGAACTATTCAGGTAAGATACCAATTCAGCAAATATTCGTATTTCACAAGAAGTGATATCGGAAAAATAGACGACCATTTCATACTTGTCTATGTCGCGTCAGAAACTGATTTGCATTGATTTTTGATCAAGGTGTACCCCAAAGGACAACTTTTTCGGAATTGGATATAGTGGCTTGGATAAACGATCAATACTATCGCAGCATGTGAACCTTTTTGATCCTGCCCCTTTTAAATTACAAGAAAAAAATAAAAAACTTTCAATTCGAGGTCAGGCGTTCGGTGTTGGAGCTTTCGAAGTAGAAGATGAAGATATTTACTCTAGGGAGGACATGTCCCAATATGATTTCACTTTGGCACCAAAGGAGAAAGCGAAATCTAGATGGTCCAGTGATGACAAATCAAGTACCTCGAAGAAAACTTGTATTGATGGTTTTGTACCAGCAAAAAATGCCTTGGCATCGGTTAAAACATTCAAATCGCCTGAATTGCCGAAAGATTTTAAGCCTGTACATGTTGTTAGAAAAAGTAGATTTGAACCGATGATAGAAACAAGTCTAGAAAACGCAAGACGCAAAGGCCTAGCCAGACACGATTTGAGTGCACAAGACCGAGCACGAATTATCAATGATCCGAAGCCTATAACGCTCGTATTATCGAGTGATACGAATAAAAACGAGATTGAGTCCAAAAAAACCCATTCAAATATTATTGATGCGGATACTCCTATGTCTGTGCAAAATGTACCATCTACTAATTGTACGGTGATCTCAAATATAATTTCTAGGACGCTAAATCTGAAGGGTAAAGAGAAAATATTTGAGAAACAAGCATCTATGTCAGAACAAGACTTCAAAGTTCCATCTAATGTAGAAAAAAAGAAAAACGTCGAAACTAACAAGAATTCTTGGTTAGAGAAATGTAATATGAAAAGCTTTGTTAGTGGTGGTTTGGAAAATTTGAGCGAAAGCTTGGACAAACAATCCGAGCAAGTTGGTACGAGCAGCATGGATGTTACGTTGAATAATTCACTTACGGAAGAATCATTTCTAAATCCAAATCAAACTATTGATGACATGCCACGAAATGAAACAGAGAATGAAAGCTCAGTATTCAGACCTTTTGTGACAAATCCGGATAAACAAAAACGGTACGAAAAGTTTTTGGAATTATCGAAATCAGGCGAGAAGGAAAAATTGCTGAGTATTCAACCGTTATCGATGACAGAATGGGAAAGAGATCAAGAAAGAGTAGAATTTGAACAGGCTGCTAGACTTTACAAACCTTTAACTGGGAGTATGAGTGACAGATTTACAAGCAGCAAACAACGGGATGATTTAAATCCGCTGAGCGTTGTTGGCAAAACGGAAAATGCGGACAGTCAGCTGAAGGCGGCCGCAGAAAAGAAAATTTTTGGCAAATTAACAAGACAGAGAATCAAATGGCAACCGGCAGCTATCGTGTGCAAGAGATTTAATATTGCTGAGCCAAAATCCGGTTGCGTTCAATCAGACAATGAGAAAAGGACAAAATATTCAGTTTTCGATTACTTAGAAGAATCCGTTCATAACAATTCAACATTTCAAAGTGTGGCTGATTTTACTGATAAAATAAAAACGAATATCGAAAGCTCGAAAAATTCGGCTTCTAAAGAAGCTTACATATCTCTGGACGTTCGAAACGCACGAGAATCAGCTATGCTCGTTCACGATAACTTGAGTATCGATAAATTATCTTCCAAGGAACGAAATTTCGAAGCAAAGTACGTCAAAATTTTCGGTAAAAATGTTAATTTAGCTGTGCCAGATGGGAATGGTGTTACTATTGAAGACAAAAAATACCCCCCTGAAAGTATTAACGCCGTCGTTGTGGCAACAGATTCGACAAGTCAAGTCAAAGATGATAATACAATGTCGCAGTCTGATACAGTATCGTTAGGAGTGCAAAATGCTGCGAAAAAAGACCTCTTCAAGTCAATTTTTCTCAGCAGCAGCGAAGATTCTGATTCTGAAAATGAAGTAGTCGACGATGAAAAGTTGAAATCAGTTTTGATTGGCAGAAATCCAACTAAAATGAACGTACAAAGGAATAATTCACCACCAAGAGGGATTTTTGCCAATTTAGATTTGGACAGTTTAAATGCCAGGAATGTAAAAAATGAAAAAATTAACTTCGTCGATACGGGTAATTTGTCAAAAAATGACGGTGAGACTTCGGCAACTGGTTTGAAAGAGAACAAAGATGCCGCTGTGCTTGAGATAAAAGATGAAGAACAATCAAGTAATAATTCACAGGTTGAATGCGAATCAAATTTGAAATTGCCAGCCGATATGTATGGACCGTTACCCCCAGTCCGGCCAGCAACATCTGCCAAGAATTCAACTACGGAGACAAGTTCGGAACTCCAAAAACCTATATTCAAAAGTATTGTTGTTCCAGTTTCTACCAGCATTAACGCGGTCAAAGGCGAATGGATCGAAAAGCGCAAGAATAGTAAATCCAAAAAGGAGAAGAAGAAACATAAGCACAAGGATCGAAAAAAACACAAACATAAGAAACATAAACGCTAGTGTAAGAAACACGGTCAAATGCACGAACAACCCGCAGTTGATACGTTTTTTTTGTTATTGGTTGAACATTATTATTCCATTTCTGTTATTTAATGAACTCCTATCATCAATAAATCAATCAACCCAACTACATGAGCTGGAATAAAGTTTGTTTGTCGGTTGATGATGATTCTGGCACCAAAACATTCTCGATAATTGGTTCCGGATAATTAATTTTGTTCAGTAAATCTACGGATAATTCTCGCTACGAGAATAATGCATTATTCCTATCATAGTCATTTCCCAAAACTTTGGGAATGATAAGGATTCACAATCAGTTGTAGACATTGAATTCTATGGTATACTAGATAGTTCGATGGTATTCAACGATGCGAAATTATACACCGTATTTGTTATTACTTAACAACAATATTTATATATACTAGATTCGTATTATACATCATTGACGCTTGCGTACGCAGGACGCATACGTAGTGATACGTAGTATATTACTTAGTCGCCGTTTGGTGAGTTGGGTAATTTATCAGAATCTCGCGTATGTTATTACGAGTCGTTGGGAAAATGTGTCATGCCCACCACTGTTAATTCTGGATAGAGGTTACACGTCTGTTCATTATTTATGATCCATAGATGTAGAATCTGACTGAAAAATCGAACAGGTTGTTTCAATTTTTGCTTCAACGCGATTCATTCGATCAATGGTCATATGAGATATGACTGCAGATGTCGCTAGTATATTCCGTCGCAACAATTGTAGTTGGTAGCGATAGATTATCAGCGATAGTAGAAAGAAACAGTAAGTATGGGTATTATCATCAACGTTCAACGGCATTTGTCAGCGATTTATCATTTTTCATTTTCTGCATATCTTTCGGTTAATTGACGACGTACGAGTTTTGAGCATGTTCAGTATATAGAACTAGAATGAAGTGTGTCCACTGTAAACCTACAATCAATGTTAAATCATTGGATAGCCGATAAAATATTTTAGTGAACGCAGTTTTCGTTTTTGTTTTCGATTGAATAGTCGTTGTCGAGAAACAATGCCTGTCTCATCACACTCGGAAAGCGATAAGCCACCACCGTACTCTATAACGACACCGTTAACATCTCAACCAGGTACAATTGGTTAAAATGCATTATCTGATGGACGTCATTTGCAATCACTTTGATAAACAAGGCTTTCTATACATGTTTGAACTACGTGACAGTGAATTCAGATAATAAATATTACCATAGTTATTTAAAATAATGGAACTTAACCAAGGGAAGTCGTAGAAAACAATTATGTTATTTTTGCCAAGTCGGTTATCTGATACGCATTCATTACTCATCCATTTGTTATACGATTGTGAATCACAGTACTGATATCGGCAAAGACATCATTGCGAAACATCTCTTTATATTAATATATGTCGGGTAAATAAATTTCCTTTGGAAAAATCTGCATGATAATTATCCAATGTAACGTACTGTAAGAAGCGTAATGACGGTATATGACAGTATTTTTTATCCAGGCATGGGCCAGTATAAATGAGTATTGTGGAATTCATGTATATGGATGAGATTGCCTCACATCATGAATTCTTTTGAATTAAAAATCGGATACGTACCAATGCAATTTATCGAAGATTTGATCAAATTTGTGTAAACCTCCGGAACAAATTAGTTTGTATGCATGTTAGTTGATTTGTTTATCAGTAGCATAAAAATATCAGCTCGCATTATAGATTCTCCGTTAAAATGTACTAACACACCGCAAAATGAATTAGAAATGTAGACAAACGTTTCAGCTTTTTTATAAGTAGCTTAATTTAACAAGCTTAATGAATTTGTCGAATTTTAATGACGTGATACTTGGAGTACTTGGTCTGTATACCTTTACTTACAAGGAAACCTTGCGAACCCGAACTCACCGATTTCAATGATTTTGATATATGTTGTAGAACATCGAAAAATAAGAGACACGTATTTTTTTATACGTGCTCTTAAGCCCATTTAGGGGTGAAATCTACCCTCAAAGCTCACCCTCAAAAAGTCTTTTTTCGAAATATCTCTGCTTCTAATTGGTATTTCGCGACGGAACAAAATGGAAAATGCTCTTTGCGGCAAGGCGGAGCTACTAGACATTGTTATGCCCACGAGGGTTGCAACCCCTATTTTTTATACCGGAAAAACCACATTTTTCGAAGATATTTTCGTTGTACTGATTCTAATATTGACTTGAAAATTGAAAAATAAATATTCTGAGTTGTGAAATAAAGTAAATAAGTTTACGTGTTCGAGGATTTCGCGTTAACTACCCCCAAACACGGTTACTACCCCTTCAAACATTGGTCATCTGCAATAATGAAAAAAATGTTTTTCTCAAGAGAAATACGAATGAGATATGTTTTGAGAGACACGTATTTTGTTATACGTGCTCTTAAGCCCGTTTAGGGGGTGAAATCTACCCTCAAAGTTCACTCTTAAAGTCTTTTTTCGAAATATCTCTGCTTCTAATTGGTATTCCGCGACGGAACAAAATGAAAAATGCTCTTTGCGGCAAGGCGGAGCTACTAGACATTGTTATGCCCACGAGGGTTGCAACTCCTATTTTTTATACCAGAAAAACCACATTTTTCGAAGATATTTTCGTTGTACTGATTCGAATATTGACTTGAAAATTGAAAAGTAAATATTCTGAGTTGTGAAATGAAGTAAATAAGTTGACGTGTTCGAGGATTTCGCGTTAACCCTCCCCAAACACGGTTACTACCCCTTCAGACATTGGTCATCTGCAATAATGAAGAAAATGTTTTTCTCAAGAGAAATACGAATAAGATATGAATTGAGATATCGAATATCTTATATTTAAAGTCATTTATCACGAGGCAATAATTTCTTCATAAAATGAATCATCTTGGTCAAGATAAACTATGATTCGCGAGTGATTTTTTATTCCATCAATTCGTCTTTTCGTCCGATAATTTTTTACGATACTGCTTATCAGTTTCGATTATTCGTTTCGTTACTCATCGGTCGGGTATATATGTCGTAAAACTCCATGCTCGGGAATAAGTGTAGTCTTTTAGAAGCATTGAGTAGGTTTGTTCCTCCATCCGGACTCAACAATGAGAATCAATCCTTTGACTGTTATACATTTATTATCCGCGTTTTTTCAAAATATTCAAATACAAGATGGAACGGCCAATCATAGAGAAATGGAGTTAGCAGAATCGATTAAAGATATACTGTTAAGTGCCACAAATGATTTCAATGACGTAGATATGATTATCGAAGAGACATTACATTTTCAAGAACAGTACAAAGATCACGCAGCAAAAATAGTTGAAGATACAATACAGCATCATTTTCCTGATTCTGTTGAAGCACCAACGAATCATTGTACAGAATGCTGTTCGTGGTAATCAGAAGTTATCAACTTCGGAAAATCGTATTCATATTATGTACATATAAAAATACTCAAATATTCGAAATCAATTTGGTTTTTTCAAAGTAAAGTGCTCACAGGTCTCATTTTTGATTTTTTATTTCAACAATTATGGAAATCAGGTTCAGCTGCACATGTACTGACCCAGAAAACTTCAATACAAAAAACTAGAACTAATTCTATTGCGAATGAATATTTTTCAAATTCTTAATTGAAAGTGTATTATTCTATAAATTCATGACAATAATGGTAATCTTCATAGAAATGTTTGAAACATAATGATTTCTTACACCAGCCGCATCGTATCATAGCAATATTCTCACATCCGCTTATTCCGCATCGTATGTCGCACGAATCCCCGAAACTAAAATCTACGGGATTAACGAATTCCTGTGGTTTTTCATCAATATAACCACTTTTGTACCAGGAATATTTAAAAAGATTTTCATATCGTGGTGAAGATAGCTGATTGTGGGCTAAAGATTGGAGTTTGATAATGTTATTCCTCAAATGCAGATTTAAATCGTAATTCATTAAAATTACATTATCAGAAATACGTCGAACATAATTTTTCCATATGCGAAACCCAAACACATCAAGTGGTTGTATTTTTCCTGTTGTACCGGTTGGTATTTTTTTTATAGTTATTATTTTGTTTTCCGGCATTGTTTCCTGTATTACTGCATCGCAGTGTCCACTCCATGAATCAAGTAACAATACAGAGTGATGACCCACATTCGGATAAAATACTTGTTCTAACCAAATCTTAAAAAGGTCTGAAATTACAAGATATTCTTATAAAATCATTCAATTAATCATAGTTTGGTGATAATAATTATTGTGAGTGTGCTTACTTGTAGTTAACTTTCCAGATGTAGATGCCTCCGCATGTACATTATCTGCACGGAATAATGTTGTTTGTACGATAGGGCCGAATCGACCACTTGGCTCCTTTAACACCAGAAAAAGAGGTGATAGGAGTTTTCCTGTAGCTGATATAAGTGGTTGAATGGTATAACTGTGAGTTGTCGACGAAACTGACTGTACTAAACATTGCACTTGCTTCTCTCCTTCAACAGCTAACGTTCTTCCAGAGTGCATTTCCAATTGGAATCCACTTTGATCTGAATTATATAAATTCTCAACTCCAATTATAGGTATAGTTGTTTTAATGTCAGTTACAAACTGATTTGCTTTACTTTTGAGTTCTGACTCACTGTCCAAAGTTTTTCTAGTGACAAATTTATTTATTTTTCTTGATACTATTCGATGGGCTTTTTTAAACTTCAAAAGCCAACTTTCAGAAGCCTTGAATCTGAAATCTTCAGAGCCAATTTCTTTTTGAGCGTGCAAAGCCCATCGCCGTAAATCTCGATCATGAATAATTGAACCACCTTCAAGAGCAGCATTGAAATTATCTAATACATGTTGACAAATTCGTGCAATTTTTTCCCTGTAGGTACCACCCTTATTTATCTTGTTAGCCCAACGATGTAGTTGAGTTTTAGATTTGACTTTTCTGAATCTTCTTTGTACAGTTTCGATTTTCAAGTTTTTATTTTTCCCACTTCTCCAATAATCCAGTGCTCTCTGTTTATAGTCAAAACTCACTTCTTCTTCATCATCTGTACAATGATTTGTTGGTGCTTCAACAGAATCAGGAAAATGATGCTGTATTGTATCTTCAACTATTTTTGCTGCGTGATCTTTGTACTGTTCTTGAAAATGTAATGTCTCTTCGATAATCATATCTACGTCATTGAAATCATTTGTGGCACTTAACAGTATATCTTTAATCGATTCTGCTAACTCCATTTCTCTATGATTGGCCGTTCCATCTTGTATTTGAATATTTTGAAAAAACGCGGATAATAAATGTATAACAGTCAAAGGATTGATTCTCATTGTTGAGTCCGGATGGAGGAACAAACCTACTCAATGCTTCTAAAAGACTACACTTATTCCCGAGCATGGAGTTTTACGACATATATACCCGACCGATGAGTAAC